>CM031235.1:787484013-788084291 GCA_018340775.1 Taxus wallichiana var. yunnanensis | reverse complement strand
AATTGCGGGCATGAACAAATAAATAGTTCTTGTCTTCCGATGGGGATGAAAAAAAAAAACCATAGTTTCCGAGAAGCTGGAGGGTGGGCCTCTACATAAATGTTGATGCATTCTTTTAAAACATTTCTTAATCTATGAAATATGAGATTATTAAATAGATTAGTTTTTATTGGTTAGAATGTGCTCAAAAATGGGTTATAAAATCATTTACAAGAAATGGTAAAAAAATCTTAGTTACATCGATTCTGACTAGGATGTCATTGTTAATTGTTTTAGATGGTTATTGAGGTGCAATCATTCAAAAGTTCCTTATGCTTGGTCACCACTACGGTAATAATCTTGAATTTAGTCCAAAAAGAATACCCATGTACAAGGTAACGTCCTCTTAAAGCAAAGATCTCTTAAAGGGAGCCTTGTTATTTTCAACAACATGAGTTGATGAGGAGAATTGGGATCTAGTTGCATTATTTATAGTCTTAAATGAGACGTGCTCAAACAAGAATTTAATAAAATGTTGATACATGTTTATGCATTCTTTTAAAGCATTTCATAATCTATGAAACATGAGATTAGTAAATAGATTAGTGTTTATTGGTTAGAATGTGCTCAAAAATGGGTTATAAAATCATTTACAAGAAAAGGTAAAAAAATCTTAGTTGCATGAGTTGCTGACTAGGATGTCATTGTTAATAGTTTTAGATGGCTATTGAAGTGCAATTATTCAAAAAGTTCCTTGTATTGGTCACCACTAGAGTAATAATCTTGAATTTACTCCAAAAGAATACCCATGTAAGGCAATGTCCTCTTAAAGGCAATGAGCTCTTAAAGGGCACCTTGCCATCTTGACAACATGAGTTGAGAGGAGAATTGGGATCTAGTTGCATTATTTATAGTCTTAAATGAGACATGAGTTCAAACAAGAATTTAATAAAATGTGTTTTTTCAACAAAAAAATGCAGCAAGTCTCTTACATGAAAGATATAATTTTATATTAAAATAGCTTTTTTAAATGAGGTATTCTTTGTATCAATCAACAATTATATATTGATAAGAAGGTTTGTTCTAGGGTAATATATAAATTTAATATTATCCGTAATATGTGGAGGGTATATTCATGTTGCTTGAGGTTGATCAACGACGCTCATCTTGTATTAAAGCTTCTCTCTTAAAAATTCCAGTCATTGTGTATTCGTCAACCCCTCTAGATTACCAATACACACACACACACACACACACAAATATATGGCTCACCTACTAATAATTGATTGGTTGCAAAAAAAAATTATAACAATCTTTATATCAATAAGGTGATGCCACAATAGAAATAACCGTCCTACTAATATAAGGGTTGATAGATTTGTTGTTAATGCTAACAATGTGCACAAAACAATTGGTTCTTATTGTTAACAATGTGCTTTAAAAGAAAAGAAAACAATCAGGTGCAGTAAATGTACCTTCAAAAAATCAAAATGTGGGTAGTCTTTTGGCAACTATAAGTTCCAATTGTTACTTTTAGTTGGCAATCTACATGACAACCAGTTGAGGTTTCTTATCCTTTTACCTTGTACCTGGTCTCCACTACAATAATGATCCTCAATTTACCTGTAAAATAAAATCTCGGAGCAGGCAGTGGTTCCATAGAGAGGGCTTGCCGATTTTAGAGAGAATTTTTGGATCTATTTGTATTATTCATCCGTGGTCTGTTCAGAGGACTTTTAGAAAAGAAGAATGAATTTTGTTCCTTAAAATATCCTTTGAATTAAAGCCCCATCTCAAGATCCAATTGCTCCAGGTTAGATCTTCAAGCATTGGGTGGCAGGAGACATGTTTGACCTCTCAATTTCATCATGTTCAGTGCAAAATACCCTCGCTTTAGACCATCCGCCAAAACTGATAAAGGAGGATAATCCTGTGGCTTCCTCTCTTTCCTTCTCTATGTCAGTAGGATCTATAAGGATATCATTATTCTCCACTTTCTTTTCAGCCAACATCTTCAGTACCTGTGTCATACTAGGTCTTCTCCAACTATAGCCTTGAATACACATGAAACCCACCCACATCAATATCTCCACTTCTTTCTCATTGTAGTTGCCCTGCAACATAGGATCCACCAATTCCGCCGCCACCCTTCCACCACCTTGCTCAACAACACTCCATGCCCAAGAGGGATAATACATCTTTGTTTCATCCTCAATGCTCTCATCCAGATTCCTCCGCCCGCTGATCAGCTGAAACACCACCATTCCAAAGCTGTAGACATCACTCTTGTTGGTAATTCCACTCTGTAACCACCACTCTGGGGCTAAATACCCCAATGTTCCCCTCATATTCATGGACAGGTGAGATTGCTCCCTCTCCATTAGACTTGATAGCCCAAAATCTGATACCTTGGCCTCAAAATTTTCATCCAAGAGGATGTTCTGAGGTTTGACATCCAGGTGAAGAATGCATTTTCGACATTCTTCATGTAAATAAGCCAGGCCACGAGCGACTCCATTAGCGATTTTCCAACGTTGTTGCCAGCTGAGTGAAGCAGAACAACTGCTTCCATGAAATATCCATCGATCTAATGAACCTTTGGCAACAAATTCGTATACCAGGATCAATTCATTTCCCTCTACACAGAACCCCAACAAATGCACCAGATTCACATGTTGGATGTTGCCTAGAGTTTCCAACTCTGCGCGAAAGCTCTTCTTACCCTCCTTGGAACACTCTACTCTCTTCACTGCAATCTTACCGTCTCCTTCAAGGCTTCCCAAGAACACTGTGCTGAATGCGCCCTCGCCGATCTTTATACCAAACCCTTGAGTGGCTTTGTGAAGCTCCTTTAGACTGAATCGCCTGAAATGTCCTGTGGGATGATAATCCCAGAATTCTTTCTCTACCTCTGAAGAATTCAGCTCTATATTTTGCTTTTTCAAGAAAGAGCAAACTGATACGAAAATTATGATAATCAACCCACCTGTAGTAAGGCATGATATGATAACCAAACGTGCATGAGAGTGAGTGTTGGATTGAGGCAGTTGAATCTTGAGGTAAGCCATATGAGTTTGGTCCCCGGTGTTCTTCAGGGTTTCCAAACTTCCTGTGGTGTGGAAGCAAGAACCACTTTCTTTCTGGTAAAAGGCAGCCAAACAAGAACAATTATGCAAACAGGCATCTCTACAACTTTCTTCAGTGGAATGATTACTGGAGGCTGCCATGTATTTATTGGGGTTGTAGTCTACCCCTGTTAATTCCATAAGAGCTTGTTTCCCCATGCAATTGCCCTCCAAGGAAACCGCGGGCTACATCCTTGAGTGGACAAAAATGGATCCATCCACTTGGTTACAGGGCATGAACAATATACAAAAGACTGTTGCCAATTGCCAGTGCAAATAGAATGAGATGAGCAAACAGTGGGCACAAAGCAAGGATCCTGCAAATACTTGTCTAACTCGAATACATTGCTCCATCCTGAAGTGAAGGATGCCGCCCTTAACACTCCATCAGGTTCCAGCTTCAAATAAGTGTGAGGAGATGGATCGACCCTCCAGAGTTTTGGAACAAGATTTTGGCAAGCCCCGTCTGGTTGGTCTCACAAGAAACCTAGGCTTTTCCGGAGCACCAAGACCTTTAAACCCCATTAAAAAGAAACTGGTGGAAGTCATACACAAGCCCCCAGAATCACACTTTGTGGTATTTTCCCCTCTTCCTGCCATTCCCAATAGGGCAAAGGTGTAGGTGTCACGCCACTGCTATAATAGAGTACAACTCCGCAACTGTTTACTACAAGAGAGTAGTTTCCCTCTGATAAATCTGTGGAAGACTTACTGCTTATCAATTGCATGCCAGGCGAAATTTTCTGCCCAGGTATGAGTGTGTCGGTGGGATAATCAAATGATTGCCATTTAGGGTTAATGCCTTCACCAGAAAGTTTCAGGTTTCCGCCGCACACAGACAGAGAAACCACGCCTAATGTAGACGTATCGGTCGACCAGATTCTTCGCCCCTCGGGGTTTCAAGGATGAGCTCCCTGTTTCTGTGAACTCCACTGTGGAGTTTTCTGTAACAGGGTTGCCGCGGTTTGCAGTCCAGATGATCTTGGCAGCCATCAAAGCGGAGGAATTGGTCTGAAATGCGACCATGGAGAGATAGTATGCATTTGGGGTGAAGTTGAAAAACGTTAAGCAGAAGCCCTGCTCTGGGCTGCAAGCCTGTGTGGGAATAAGCGTCTGTTTCTGCACTTTCTCTGCTCCCGTGCCCTGGTTTTGCAGTTGCACAGCTCGGGCACTGTCTGCTACAGATTTCCAGCCGGGGAGAAAACGCAAGTATCTTCCAACGTTAGAATTAATGCCATGAATAACAGCAGAACTAGCATCACCGCCATTGATTCTTCATGCAGACAAAGATGAACACCTTCAATGCCCAGAGCCCGCAATGTAGCATTTTTCCGCTGTCGTTTTTGTTTGTGTGTTTCTTAGGTTTTTACAGTCATTTTATGTTTGTTGGATACATGTATCTTCTTGTGAAGAAGCTCATCCGATTCCATTTTTCCCACCAGTTTTCTATGGAGCCGGCTGTGCCAGTCAGAAATTTCAAATTTGTTTTTGGAATAATTCTAGGCCTGCAACATTGTGCCTAGCTCAGCCGAATTATGTCTCTCTCTCGCTTCGACTCATTTGTTTGGCAAGCTTCGCCTTATCTCGTCGCTTCGTTTATCTTGCACATTTTTTAATTTATGTAGCAAACATGAAAGGCGATACCCAAGTGATTTTAATTTAATTAGCAAAAGTAGACACCACATCTAATGGATTATTATTATTTTTTATTTATTTTATTTTAGGAAGGAAACCCATTGATATAATGTTGATTCAAAAGAGAATAATAAGTTACAACAAATTACGATGGTCAATTGGTATACATGAAAATTAAAATGTTAACAAATATAGTGTTAAATATAAACATTGTAACATAGAATATAAAGTTTGATATATAAAGCTCATAGAGTAGTGGTATGAGAGGGAGGTGGTGGTGGGCCATCCTTAGGAGACACACCCCAAGCAGGGGTTCATCCAAGGTAGATCAAAGGCCACCCACCCATGATTCTCATTAAGAGTGTCACCCCCACGAGCCAATGAAACATTAATTGTTCATCTAGAGGGCGGGGCATGACCATTTGAACATTGCGCTACATCGAGAGAACCATTGAGACAAGTCATCGAAGACTAGACATGCGGCAGTGGGCTCCAACTATTTCGTTGAGCAACAAAGAAGTGGTTGTGGGTCAACGGTTGTGGGAATGGCTACACTAATGTTTGGGCATCAATGGTGGAGAAGCTTTGTATGATGAAAAAGTAGCACCCTGGGATTTGCACATTACATATCCCTACTTTTTACTAACATGGGATGATCTCCTCCACATTTTAATCCTATCCTACACATTCCAAGGGACCAGGGGAAGAGAAAGATGCATAGAAAAGGGAAATCCTACACTAACGAGAGGTGATAGCACCCGATAAAAGGGTGTGGAAATATCTTGATGAGGGAGAAGAAAGAAGGAAAATACGGTAGGAAGAGGCCGGACAATAGTGGCACAAACCCAAGGCTTCATTCACCATCTGTTCTCCATGAAACACAATCAAATAAACTGCAAATGAGAAATACATGCACAAAATACAACAACAAGAATAGAGACAAAGAAATACAATAAAACAAGTGTTAGGGTTGAAGGAAACACCACAAAACAAAGGTTTTATTGCTTTCAGAATATGCACAGTCCATTACAAGTGAAGAATAGAGGCACAAGAACACTTGTATGGGGCCCAAATGAAGGCTTATGATTAAGTTAAATGTGAAATTATAGCCTAATCTAGATGTTATAAGAGTAGTAAATAAATGACAAATGCGATATAGAAGTACACCCAAAGACATAAGCAATGAAAATATGAAACCCTAATGTGCAAAGAGGATTAGAAGAGCCTTAGTTGATTCGCAGAGATTGCTAGACTGTATCACAGTGGAGACCAACTAAAGAGGAGTGGAGAAACGTCACACGGAAGCTTTGAAAAATTACGATCGACATATTTAATTGGGTGGGGTGCACAGAGAAGGATGGGGGTGCTGTGGCGCTCTGGTCTAAGTTACTAGGTGCCACAGTGCGATCGGATGCTTGGAAACCTAAATTTTTAGGGTCATGAAAGTGTTTGCACTTGTTCGCCTTTGATCGTGTGTATGTCATTGAACTTAAATCGGATGTCGTTGTAAACATGCGATGAAAGAATCACCTCTGAAAAACCCAAGCAAAGCATCAAAACCCTAAAAAAAGATGCATATGAAGGGGCCGAGACTATCCTCAGTTGCCCAAATGGATGGACTTACCACTTTGAGTGGTGCATTACATCTCGGACCAATGTAGTTTTAGGTGTGTGTGTGCGAAGTGTGTTGTAGTCTTGACTTCCCTTTGAAACCTTTTGATCTTGATCATGACACTTGCTGATTGTATCATGGACATTATTATAGTTTTGATTTAGTATGATGATTAGATGTTAGAGCATGGATTATTGCTGTCTCTGATTCATATATGATGCATGATGATTATTAGAGACATTTTATATATTGATGTTGATATATTGTTTGACATGGTTACATTATAAATATTGTTCGGACATGTGATATTTGGATATTTTGAGTAGACCTAGAAAATGAAAATTGAATTAAAATTGATGATGATATAGTTATTGATGAAATTTTAAGTGACATTGTTGATTGGCTTGATGATTGTTGTGATTCACATATATATTGATGACTTTGGAAGTATATTATATTCATTTGGATGTTCTGATGCGGCCACGAGGCCGAAGGAGGTATTTGTGTTTTGCAGGTTAAAATATCACAACACACATCGGGGATTGGGGACCAACCACTTTGGAATTCTATATGAATTCAACAAGGTCACCATGGCAACTATATTTGTTTGTGTGTGTTTGTTTGTGTTAGGGATTCCCATGGGGGATCACCTTTAAATGTGACCAAGGGATTTTATGTATTTTTCTTTTATTTGGTTCCTTTGTTAATGTTTGCATATGTTTATTTTGTGGTGCATTGACCCCTTTCATTATTTATTAAATGGTGTGTAATATTGTGAGTAATCATGTTGTTAAGTTAATTAATTAAAATATGTCATAAGAAAGTAATTAATAGAGTTGTTGGCCTTGAATTAAAATGTTGTAAGAAATGTGTAAGTAATGTGTAAGAGATATGTAAGTTGATTTTGGAGTAAGAAACACTTCATCTTCTTTGAAATTCGAATTTGTCCTTGGAGGCTGATTTTGGAGGCTTGTGGGACAAGTTAAACTTGTCTCATGCCTCTTAAATTTGTATACCAACCTTACCTATGGTTGGAGAGTTAAATTTAGACTTTCTTTATGCATTTTTGTAAGTCATGTTGATTGTTTTATTGCACTTTTCTTACATGTTTTAATTTCAGTCCTTTGGGGTGTGGGTTTGATTTGAGTGTGTAAGTAAAATTGTCATATTATTCACCTACTTATTGATTATGCATTGGAGAATGAAGTTGACTTTTGTGTTGGGGTTGAGGATGTGTGATGTGGCATCCTACATGGATCCACCTCATCCTCTTCTCTTCCCTCTTCTATTTATTGGAATTCCTTAGCTTGTTTTTGGGTTGCTCCACTTTTATCACTTCATTTTGGGAGACTTCTTTTGGGTTTGGAGAGCTCTTGCTTTTGGAGAAGATTGGAGATTGTTGCATGCTTGTAGATTGTTGATCTCTTGGACTATTTTGCATTGGAAAGCTTGTTGTTTTGAACTTGGAACAAACTCCATCATGGAGAGGTAAGAGCTTGGCTCTTGGAAATGCTCTTCTTTTCCCTTTTATGAATATGTAAATGCTTGTATGTTTGTTATTGTTTGTGGGATGTTGGGTAGATGGCCTAGGAATGGTGTAGGAGAAGGCTATGGGGTTTATTTTGTGGGAGGCATAAGTGTTTTGGGGAGGTATAAGTGTGGAGGGAGTTGGGATTTGGGTTCCACCTTACAAAAAAATAGCTTGCATTTCTTTACTCGTTATGGGGTGCCATAAGAGGTTGGGGAGGCATAAGGAAATGTGAGGAATAAGGGGTACTTGGGGGAGGCATAAGGGCATGTCAGGGATTTGAAATGTTATATTTTGGCGGTTTGTTCTTAGGTGGTGATACCCATTTCCCCTTTGGGAGGCATAAGTAGCATCCCCCATAGTTTCTTGCTCCTTTGGCTTGCATGAAGAATCCTGAGTTTTGTTTGTTGTCTTTCAGGTGGTTGTAAAACTGCTATTTTTTTTGGACTGTGTTTTAATATGAAATGTGCATGTTGAAAGATTGCCTTTGTGTTGTGGAAGCATGTTGTTGCCATGTGTTGAAACACATTTCTTATTGCATTATGGTTGGGGCTCGGGGGCCAATGAAGAAGGATGGCTTCTCCTTTCATTGGATGTCTTGGTTGGGTGGAGAGCGTTGCCTTTCCCCTGCCTTTGTTGTGATCAAATTGAAATAAATGGAGGATCTTCATGTTGTTGTTCTGGAGCAAAGGAAAAGACAGTTTTGACAGTCCCTTGTGAGAGTTCTATTTGTAAAACATTTTTCCCACTAGAAGTGGATGACAATGTAATATATTTTGTGATGGAAAGATGTTTTGTATTGGCTATGAAAGTTATAATTTGAAATGTGAAAGAGATGCACTCTGTTTTCTATTTTTGAATGAAAGAAAAGAAAGATTTGTATTTTGTCCTTGGGAATGAAATGAAAGAAGAAGTTGTAAAGGTATATTTTTGAATCAATAAAAGATTGTATTACTTTACTCAAATGGCATTATTAGGTATTGAAATATGATTGTTGAATGTATTTTGAAATCTTTGTTTGGAAAGTTGAAAAGTGAAATACGGATGAAGAAAATACATTACTCTATTCTTTTGAAAAGTATGATTTGGAAATCAGAACTATATCTTTTGGCTTTTTGCGCATTTTGATTTAAATCAACTTAGTATGTTAGATCTGTTTGGAATGAATTCATGGTTTAAGCTTAGTAAATGCAAATAGATCAATTTGAATTTGAAGTTGTAGAAAACATTAGACAACTTATCAAACTGGTAATTATTTTATTCAAAATGCACAGAATGACCCCTGCAACAATGAACAATAAAATGAAACATTGAATTGAACTTAATATGATTAAGGCACCCCCAAACAAACTAAACCACTTAAGAAATGGTTAAGGATCCTTTCAAAAACAAAGGCAAAACTGCAGTCGTTTCGTTGTCAAAATTGAGAAATTTCGAATTGATCTTCAATCAACAAAATTATACCTTGCAATCCATCCTAAATTCCTCTAAGAGCAACCCTCTATGTCTGTTTGGCATGTTGAGAAAGGAGGGAGGTCGAATTGAACAAAATTTTATAAGTCAAGTGTTACCGTTTTTATTTTATAAGTCTGCAAAGTGTTTTCTCAAAATTGTCCCTTAAAAATTTATCCAAATTAAATTCTTAAGGTTTCATGCAAATAGGACATCGAGAGATTTAAAAGTCCTCGTTTTCAAAAAATGGAGTTCCCTATCAAAAGTTATGGCCTTCTGAAGTTCACAGAAGAGGAAAAGCCCCTTGCGTGCCCGTCTTGCGCGCCCATGAGAAACTGAGTCTCTTCCACGCCCATCTTGCGCACCTGGGAGAGAATGAACTAATAAAGTAGTGTGTTATGAACAAAAAAATGAAACAATAGCACCTATAGTCTATGAATGTGGATGCCCCAAGGAGTCATGTTGGGAGTGGTACTTGGTACTTACACCAAGCATCCATGTTTCGTGTAATGGACTGTATAGTCTACGATCACAACTAGAAAGCAAGTGAACGTGCATGTGTATATGGTAATGATAATGACATACAAGATATCTATCTAACATGTGTAATAAAGTGTACATGTGGAAGCATGAGTAAAAAGAGTAAATCTGACCAAGAAATGCAATATGTTGTGGATGGATGGAATAAAATGTAGTGTGAATGATAGGATTTGTGTGCCCCCAGTGAATGGAGTTATATGTAGTGAGGCTCATTTAATATGCCCCCTCAATAGTCACAAATGAACCATAAACAAGAGTGTGTCATCGAAATGGTCAAAGTAAGTGTTGTGTGTAGCATGGTTTGATGAATGTGCAATGATGATATGAAACATAGAGAATGAGGTGTGAAAACGTGTGATGATATAGCCTCTTTTTTGCATATATCATGACAAGATAATTGAAGGAGTGATGATTTATCCTATGGCATAAATCACTAAATGATGCAAGTGGAAGTGATGATGTAGCCTACGACGTATACCACTAAATGCTTTGGTAGAAGAAGTGACAATGTAG
The DNA here is from genome assembly GCA_018340775.1 of Taxus wallichiana var. yunnanensis. Taxonomy (NCBI): domain Eukaryota; kingdom Viridiplantae; phylum Streptophyta; class Pinopsida; order Cupressales; family Taxaceae; genus Taxus; species Taxus wallichiana. The sequence goes on along the minus strand of CM031235.1, from coordinate 788,073,907 downwards.
GCTAAAGCATATATCACTAATTTTAGGGATGTCACATGAGAAAAATATTGAATGTGTGAATGTGCAAGTGTGATGTGGTCCATTGGATATGAATACCCTCAACAGTCTAGTATGGACCGTTAGACTAGAGTGCATCATAGGGTAGTGAGTGTAGCGCGTAGAAGTAGATGTGTAAAATGTGTGATGTAAGGTGTGTAGCATATAATGCAAAAGGTGTGAGGTATGTGTAGAATGTCTATAATGTATGTAGCACAAAGTGTAAAATGTAGGATGTAAAGTGTAAGATGTGTGAAGATACACAATGTGTAGTGTCTATTGTGCAGTGTGTGAGGTTCATGTGTATAGGATCCCTCAATAGTCAAGTGTGAACCGAAGCACAAGAGTGTGTCATTGGGAAATGACGATGTAGATGTGTATGCTAAGATGTGTGTGTAAGTATGTAATAATGTGAATGTAAGATGTATGTTGATGTTGGGGGGATATAGATGTAATGCCCTCCAAGTGTGTAAGATGAAGAAGTCAATCATCTAATGTCATCCAGAAGGTCATCATTGTCATGGTCAAAGTCAAATGGATAATCATAAGAGACTTGGTAAGCAATGGTGTTGGGTTGATCACGTAACGAGCCATTAAGGTGTAAGTTCTACATACCCATGACATATTCTTCATCAATAAAGGGTGGTAATGGACACCCATGTGCATATCAACAAGTGAGATTGCGTATAGGCAAGAAAGGAACTATTACAAATGAAGACATGACCAAAAGGCATGGGAAATGAGATGTCATGTGATTAAGGTATAGATTACCACCAATGTAATCAAGCCATGATTGTCCTAATGTAAGTGGTGAAGAGCGAGGACCTCATGCAATAAATACTGTGAGGTGAAAGACATGTAGGCCATAGGCGGCAGTGATATGAACAAACCCATGATAAAGATGAGAAGCGTGTGGTGGAGGGTAGAGATCCTCAAAAGAAAACCCTAGGCGATTCAAGCCCTCATGTGTACATACAATTTCATCACAAGTAGGATTGAATGGAATATGTTCCCAATAAGAATCATTCATGAAAAATGTGCACGTGAAAGGAGGTCGGAGTGATGGAGGTGACACATGAGAAGATGGAGGAGCTAAAGCGACGTCTGATGTAGAGACATGCCCCCGATAAATAATCATAGCGCAGAGTAATAGCGAGAGGAGGCGTAGATGTAGTCGGTACAAAATCTATCATGCAAATGACACTGCAAGTGGAGGTAAATGTGGTAGTAAATCGATGGGTTGCGGCTCATCAGTAGTATCAGACCTTAGAATATGAAGTGCGGTGTTGGGATCATGGTCACAATATTTGTATGGATGATGGACATGAAGGATGGTATACTCGACACCCTCGTGTATGAATTTGACACAATGATGTACGGTAGATGTTATTGCTTGCATTGCATGAAGCCATGACCGACCAAGTAAATAGTTGTATAAAATGGGAAATTCATTGACAAAGAAAAATGTGTTAAGGGTTTTAGGACCAACTGTAATAGGTAAAGTAACATGACCTAAACATGGACAGACAGAGCCATCATATGCATGAAGGATAGACAAGATGGACTAATGTTAGTAGCGAAGAGACCTATCTTTTCGAGGAATGACATAAAGCACAAGTTAAGTTCATATCCATTGTCAATTAAAGTGCACTTGATACCCATGCTATATATGTGAATCATGATATGCAAAGTTGGGTCATTTTCAAAAATAGAGAGATCAATATGAGGATTAAATGGGAAAGCAATATGTCGAAAAAATGCATTGATAAATGGAATCGGATACATATGAGCTGGAATGTGAGTAGTAACAAGAGATCTTTGGACTTTGTGCCTTAAGTCGGGGTTGGCAAGCGAAGTCATTGATTGAGATACTCGTGATGACAAAGCGACCAATCGAAGAAGGAGGAATCAAAGGTCAAGCTCACCAAAATGATTAAGTTAAATGTGAAATTATAGCCTAATCTAAATGTTAGATGAGCAAGTAAATAAATGACAAATGCAATATAGAAGTACACCCAAGAAACTAAGCAATGAAAATATGAAACCCTAATGTGTAAATAGGGTTAGAAGAGCCTTAGATGATTCGCAGAGGTTGTTAGACCGTGTCGCAATGAAGACCAACTAAATAGGAGTGGAGAAACGTCACACAAAAGCTTGGAAAATTGCAAATCTGGAAGATTTAGCTAGGACTGTAGGTGCTGAAGAAGGATGGGGGTGCTTGGGGTGCTCTGTGCGAGTTCTAGGTGCCCTAGTCCGAGCAGATGCTTGAAACCCAATTTTTAGGGTCGCAAAGTGTTCGAACTCATTCGCCTTTGATCATGTGTATATCATCGAACTTCGTTGAATGATGTTGTAAACTGCCGCAATGAAAGAATCACTTGCGAAAACTCCAAGCAAAGCATCAAAACCCTAAAAATAAAGATGCATATGAAGGGGTCGATAGTCCTCAGCTTCCAAATGGATGGACTTATCACTAAGCGTTGCACTACATCTCGGACCCAATGAATTTCTAGGTGTGTGTGTGTTGAATTGTGCTCCGAGGTTGCTCTTATGCATGTCGTATTAGAAGTAACGAGTAAGTAGCTAGATGTAGAATGTAAATAATGTGTGCATGGAATAAAATAAACTCCCCTCCTATGAAGTGTGATGCAGATGAACCAACCCTTGTCCCTTGTGATGGAGCTAGATGGATGCAAATGGAGTTATAGACGCCTTTGATGGATGCAACCTTAGATGGAGATAGTAATGCTTAGTGTTTGGTCCTTTATTATGGTCACATAACTTTATATGTATATGATTCCTTTTCTTTGAATTTCACAATTAACCTCGAAAAGGTTGACTACCAAAAGATAAAATGCTCAAACAGCTAGAAAGGACCCAAAAGATGAGAGTAAAGTATAAAGGGGACAAGAGCGCCTAGAGGGGATGAGGGCACCTAGTGTTGGCATCTTGGCCAAGGCGTTGGTGTCCGGGGTGACAAATGACGAAGGGTCAAAGTACGGCCGAGCAAGTGAGAGAGCAAGACTAAATGTACCAAATAAAGGAAAACAAAGTGGCCAAAGACATGGGTTAATCAATACTTTTCTAACATAAGAATCATATGAATAGTAGTATGCAACTAGGACTATATAGTTACCCAAAGTGTGTGATTTTGTGTCTACAACTTATAACTCATTGATTGCCTTGGGACAATTTTGATAGAGTTCTATTACATCCCAAAATATCCCCCCTTCATAAACGAGAGGTTTTTACATTATATAGAAGAAACCGAGAGAAGAAGAAGAGGGAAATTTGAGTTCTATCTTTACCCACCCACAACATGTATTAATGATTTGAAAATAAGCATGGGCGACCTGCTGAATATCATTCCCAATGTGCTCTACCTTGTATAAGAAGAAAAGAGGCACCATACCTCATAAATTTTGGTGGTTAAACAAATTGTAGAATCGCATCTATTAATGTCGAGGATGTTTTCTTCATTTTATCCCACCTAACTCCATAAAAATAAATACTTTATAGTTTCATGATGTAGATGATGTTGGGACCTTTCCAACAATATAAATTTTGTCAAGTTTGGAGCTTTGGATCCAAATATATGGCCATTTGAATTTTTTACAGGTCATGGAGCATAGGAACAAACAAGAGAGTGACACGTGGCAACATTTGAGAGAGAATCAATTATATTTTTACTACAAAATGTTGAATTTATAGATTTCAATAACATAAATAAAATAACCACTTTGAAGAAAATGACAGAGAAGAAGAAAAGGGAAATATGAATTTTGTCTTTACCCACTAAAAACATGCATTAATAATTTGAAAAGAATCATAAAGCGACCACAATACCATTCCCAATGTCCTTTGCCTTGTAGAAGAAGTAAAGGGGTGTCATACCTCATAAATTATAGCGGTTGAACAAACTATAACTACTTATATTAATGATGAGGGCATTTTCTCCCACCTACCTCCATCAAAATCAATATTTTCTGGTTCCATGATGTAGAGGATGTCGAGACCTTTCCAATGAAATAATTTTTTTCAAGTTTGGAGATTTGGATCGAAAGATATGGCCATTTAAATTTTTTGTAGGTCGTAGAGCACAATAATGAATAGGAGAGTGACATGTGGTGACATTTGATTAGTTACAGGGATTTATTTTTGACCATGTATGCATTGCTTCAAACTTGCCATGTGTTGGTTCTCCATTTTTCAAGGGGTGGGGATCCATTTGTATTATGAATGGCAAACATGTAGTTACTCGCGAAATGCAAAACTCTAAAGTTGTCCTTAGGCCCTAAAAACTTTGCCACGTGTTTGTCTCTCATTGGATGCGAGGTTTTGGGAATTCCTTCACGGTTTACACGTTGATCGCCACTTTGTATTCCACCCACGGACCGACGCCTTTGACCTTTGCGAATGTGGTAACCCTTTATAAGATGCGGAGATCGGGGATTTATTTGCAGTAAGCACTTGAAAGTTGACCTCATGTAGACTACCCCCATAGACTCGACGCCATTATTTGCTTTGTTTGTTGGTCGATTTATCATTGGGGAACTTAAGTTCCCGTGGAACTTGTTCCACATGCCGTTAGTTCTCCCGACAACACTTTCCTATGCACTACACCTGTCTCGGCCACTTCCTTCGACTTGCGGCCTTTTCGGGGATGCGGGGAACTCATGACTTGCAGGAACTTGTTCCTTAGTTCCTCCCAACCCATAAATGCACATAACACTAGCTCCTTAGCTAAATTTTCCTCTTTGCGACCCGATAAGGGATGCAAGAGAACTATTGTTCTCGTGAAACTTGTTCCACTTGACGCCTTTGTGTCTCGCATCTCACCACCGATTCACATTACACCGAAACCTTTACATTTCAAGAAAATCAACAATGTGGGAACTTGTGCCTCTAAGGAACTTGTACCCTATGTTCCTTCTAAACCCAAAAACCTCGCAATGGCCTAGAAAGCGACCATTTTTGCATTTTTCTCAAATTTACTAAGTCCTTAGGCCAATATGGAATTGAGGAGTTAGGAAAAAGTGGAGAAATGTCCCGAATCAATTATAAGTGCCCCAAAACATGACAATACCCAATTTTTCCGATTCTCCATTGAAGCTCGTGAAAATTGCCCAAGTCCAAATTTACGAAGTTAGCCAATTTGTAGGGGGTGCAAAATTGGATAACAAACCCTATGAAGGGTGATTTGGATGCACATGGCTCATAGAATAGGGGCACTCCCTAGTTGCGAAGTAGCTCCAGTAAGTGTTGAAATTCAATTTCCAATTTCTCATCTTGGGCTTGGATATGCATACACATCGAAGATACCACGAGAATTTTTTCTTATACAAAAAAGTGAGAATCAATTATATATTTGCTAAAAAATGTTGAATTTATAGATTTCCACAACTTAAATTAAATAACCACTTTGAAGAAAATCCAATGAAAAGAAATGTGTGCAGCCCAACGTGATCCCCAATAAAGATCATATGCCCAGTGAATGGTTCTAGATGGAAGGGTTGAAAGAGACTATGAATTTAGTTGCACATGATGAGCTATACGGAAAACCAAAACACATGTTTAAAAGTTTCGAGGCAAGCATTAGTTGAAGGATTTTAATTTAACTAACAAAAGAAGCAAATCAAAAGCAATCTCCAAGTCAACAATAAAAAAGAAAATATGAAAAGTATGTGTAAATACATCATAATATTTATTAGTATAAAATAGTGATAAAGGACATATATATGATTTATAATCAAAAGGGTTGTTGGTTGGTATTTACGACATTAAAAAATGAGTCTCGAAACATTTAAATACTAGTAAATAAAGTACACAAAATAATCAAACTAAACTAGGTACGTGTAACATCATTCGAGGGAGGAGGCGAATCACCCCGCGGAGAGAGCACACTCAATTAAGGGGCTCCCTAATGGTATATACACCACCACCCAACCATCTTTATTATCCTATACATGTTATAACATCATGTATATGAGGATCGACAATTAGCTATAGTGGCCCCTAAATATTTCGCGAGGATCCTATTTATAAGGTGTTGCATTATAATAAATATCATTTAACAATGTACAATTATTTGAGTTAATTTATGTCATAATGTGTAAATTAATATAAAAAAATTTGTGATTGGATTTAGCATTGACATAATAGAGGCATGAAGGAGTGATAAACAAGTGAAGGAGTAGAGGAGCGAGAAGTGTGCGAGTGAAAATCAAGATGGTGAAGATAAGAGTGAATGAAGGATCGAGGAAATAAACCAAAAATCCTTTCACCTATGGGGACCAGGGAGGGTTGGATTGGTGATAGCCTTTCTAGTAATGGTCATAAATTCAAAAAAATGGAATAAGTCTAAGCCTACAACATTATGCCTACCTCTGCCGAATTACGTCTTCTTCTTCAACTTATTCACTTGGCAAACTCCATCTTATCTCAATATTCTCGTTTATCCGGCATATTTTTTAATTTATCTATCAAACATAAAGGCAATAGCCAAGTGATTTTAATTTAATTAACAATAGTGACACCTCTTATGAAGCTTATAGTTGGGACATCTCTTATGAGGCTTATAGTTAATGGATTATTATATATATATATATTATTTTTATTATTTATTTTTGTAGGGGGTAGGGGTGGGGGAAATCATTGATATATGATATTGATTTAAAAGAGAATCATAAGTTTACGATTTACGATAAAGTTACAAAAAAATTAAGGTGGTCAATCAATATACATGTCCTAAAAATTTAAAATGTTGGCAAACATAATGCTAAATACAAACATTACTCGCAACTTAGAACACAAAATTTGATGTATCAAGCACATGTGACAACAATACAAGAGGGATGTAGTGGAGGATCATCCTAAGGAGGCACACCCCAAGTAGGAGGTTCATCCGAGAGGTAGGTCAAGGGCCACCCACCGATGATTGCCATCAAGAGTGTCACCCACACAAGCCAATGAAACATCAACTCTCCATCTAAGTGGTGGGGGCATGACCATTTGAACACCGCCCTACATCGGAGAGGACCACTAAGACAAGTCACTTGAAGCCTTATCATGCAACGGGAAACTATAACCCTTTTGTTGAGGAGTGTAGAAGTAGTTGCGAAGAATGACTACATTGATGTCTACGCACCGGTGGTGGAGAATCCTACAAAGGTTGATCTAGCTACGCATGACTCATAGTGTAGGGAGTGCTCCTTAGTAGAGCGGAACAACCCTTGTAAGTGCTGAAATTTAATTGTTAGCTTCTCATCTTGGGCTTGGACATGCATACACATAAAAGATATCATGATAACTTTTTCTATTACAACAAAGGGATAATCACTTACATATTCACTAAAAATTGTTGAATTTCTAGATTTCCATAGGTGAAATAAAATAGTCGCTTAGAAGAAAAACCAAAGAAAAGCAATGTGTGTATGACATTTAGAAACAATCCCTAACAAAGGATCATATGCCAAGTGAAAGGTTTTGGATGGAAGGGTTGAAATAAACTATCGATACAATTCCACACAAAGTGAGCAATGGGGAAAACCAAAACAAATTCTTAAAATTTTCAAGGTGAGCATTAGTTAAAAGAGTTTATTTCAACTAACAAAAGAAGTATATGCAAACATAATCTCTTAAGCAACGGTCAAAATGAAAAGTGTGAAAAGTAAAGGTAAACACATTATCATATTTATGTGTTACGAAAATAAAGATAAAATACACACACACACACACAATTTGCAATGAAAAGGGTTATTGGTTGGTATTTACAACCTAAAATACTTACAAGAACTCTATTCTAACACTCTATTTTGGCACTCTCTTCGACATGAAGGGTACATTTTAAGTATACATAGTTAACTTGCTATTGGTGTAGGCACAAGGAAAAACACAGGGGAAGGGAACTATAGATTCACATTCGGTATTACACAAACACTAAGAGAAGTACATAGAGTTTGAGCCCTTTTTTGGTTGATTTAGTGTAATCCTGGTCAAAATTAATAAGGGCCTAACGAATGATTCTTTGCTTTGCCACACTTAGCCGTATATATATGGCTATTATGGCATATGAGAGTTGGTCACTTAGGGTCATCCAACTCGTCCACACACTTTGGTTTTTGTTATCTAATGATCACTTGAGTGTTAGTGCGTAAAATCAAGGTTTTGATCTCTATAGGTGCACAATTGTACATATGGAGTGAATAAAAGCGTAGGAGGCAACTAAAGTCAAAGATGAAACAAATTAGATTGAAAAAGAAGTGTAGAACAATGTTAGACAATAGTGTAAAACTAGATAGAAGCACCATATGCCGGTGTGTAAATGTGATGCTAGTGTCAGGAGGATTTCGAGCTCCATTCCGGAGATGAAGCATATTCAACCCTATCATACCCTATTTGACCTAGTTCTAGACCCATATCACCTGCTAAGCATCATAAAAGTTAAGTGCGCAGTCATCCTCTTGTGCTTTGCTATATTTAACACGTGCCTTAATTGAATGCCACTTCTTAATAATATTTTACATGCGCTATTAGATATGAATGTTGGAGCATTGATTTATTAGTTTGACTGTGCATTGTTATATATTCTAGATTTCAATCCTAATTAAAGTAAAACAATCTATTTTAATTTAGTTGCTATAAGGAAGATATTAATGTTTTTTAGAGATTCCCATGGATCCTTAAGGAATTTAATTTGGTACGAGGAGCCATATATGTTTAGATTTGTTTATTCGGAAGAAACTTCGACTTTGACAAAGAACACTCCAAGATTATTGGTTCTTACTTCCAAATAATGGACTTTAGGAATCTAAAGAGACCACATTCCTAATCCAAATTCGTAAAGGCAACATGCATTTTATTGGTTTCAAGTTCTATGACCTTCAAGTAATAGAATCGATTTTTCAAATTAATTTTATTTCTCTTTGCGTATCTTTCGGTCGTTCCTTTTTTGCCGAATTATATAATATCTTCTTCAATCCCATCTGATTAAAAAAATAAAAATAAAAATAAAACCTTTATAAGAACCCCATCGACATAATTAAAATAAAAAAACGAGTACGGGGTATCTCGATTCTACATACTCTGGAAGGAAAGCCGCCCAAATATTTGAATTGTAATTCGCAAATTGTGTTTTGGCCCAAAGCGTTTAAAAAAACCAGGAAGCCCTTATCAGTTTTTTGTTGCAGATGGGTAGCATTGGGTGGTATGGGCCTCTCATTGATCTCTCAGTTGCACCTGAACACATTGGAGGCTATGTCCAGCTCGTTGTTTTTGTTCATCAATTTCATCCGTCTCAGGTTCTTTCCTCTTCCTTTCATTTATTATAATAAATATAATATTTCTCGCAGTTCATTTCGATGCAAACTTCTCTTTTCAATAAATTCTCTCATTTTTTTGAAGATCCTAAATACCTTAGACGACCTGAAGCCCTAGTATTTTTAATGCATTTATTTGATTGAAAATCAGTGCATTTTTTTCGAAGCTCCGTTATCTTTGGTAACCTCAAATTTATAGCAATTGGCTATGTAGGCTACTCTGAAAACGCTAGATGCTAAAATTGCTATGGTGTGAGACAAGCAAAAGAAATCTATTCATGGGGGTTAGAGACTGAAGATATTTTGTGGTAATGATTCGGATTGGAATATAATAGATAATGTTCTCCATCTAATTTATTGATTAGGAGATGTGCTAGCACGGGACAAACCAGATCGTAGAATTATACATGTTTTTTCTCAGATAAGATATTAAAATTATTTTTCCAGACTAGATTTTAAAATTAAACATTTTGTTTCAATCTGAGATACTCCATGATTTTTTTAGTGGAAAGTAAGAATCTTTCGAATCTTTCGATACTCTTATTTATCGGAAACTGATTGCAAACAGATGCCTATATTTTGTTGTTTGTTATTTGTAGTATACGGGGATAAATTTCGGAGCTATAAATTGTTATTTGATTGGAATTTTATGTAAGAATATGCTAGGCTCTAATTACACGTCTAAAAATAAAGTAGTCAATGTGATTTGCACGCTTATTGCAGTGGCTTCTCTCAATTTAGTTATTATCCCTCTATTTTTTACTACACACTTTAAAGGGATGATTAGATATAATGCTTTCCCATCTGAAGATTCTGGCAGTGCAGGATTTTATCACCATCTACATGGATTTATTGCTGTGTAAATCTACAAATATTGTATGCTTATTGCATAAAGGTTCCCCGGGATTATCAGAATGGTTTTGTCTTGTGAAAAATGCATACAATGAATGACAAAATTATACAAAGGGTCACTTCAAAAATCTTGTTTGGGTATTATCTATTTGTCCAGTTCACCTCGATCTCACAATCTTGAGGTCTGCAGGCTTGCAGTAAAGATTTGGAAATTTAGATGCGATCGATGCCTAGAATGCATCTAAACGTATACACAATACTCTGTGGATGCTCTAGGCATCTCAAGCTTTGGTATTTTTGGTGCCTTTGCTCTACTGTATTGATTATTAATGGGATTGGGATGAGGCTTGGACTTATGGATGTTGGTGCTTCTTAGTTGACTGGTCCTTAGGGCTCCCTCCCACTGTTTCTGACGGTTTCCCTTGCTTGTGACATAGTTTTTGACCTTTTCATTCACCTCCTGCCACTTTCTGCCTCCATGACATGTCTACGTACAATTTGTACGGTTTTCTCTCTTCATGATGTTTTTGCCCCCTAGATTGGAACTTTTTTCTAACTGTCGCATGTCCCACTTTTTTGCAATCCGGGGTCACCAGCAATAAAGTGTTTCATACAATAAAACCTATTTATAAACTTATATCTTAAAAGTCTGTTTAAGCATTTTTTGAGATTTGTCTTATAATTAATTTTTGAAACAGTTTTTGGCGACAAAGTAAGACACACTATCATGCTTTGGCCTCATATTAGCCTTTCATTTCTCCATTCGTCATTCATCTACATTTCCTGCTTTCATTCCTACCTTATGTCTTGGTCACTTGTAGGTTATGTCATTTTTGCTGCTTAGACTAAGCAAAAATGTTGTCCTTAGAATTTTCTCACCAAATATTTTGTGCATTTCCATGTATATCTATAGAGGTGCCATTCCTCTCATTTGAAGAATGAACACACTCGCTTCACAATCCCAATTCTTAAATAACAATCTTTCTCTTTCTTCTATACTTTTTTGGACAAAGCAAAGTTGAAGTTTAGGGTTTTTGTTTACTATATTTACTAGGAATCTGCCATTTTACCTTGTGTTTTTGTGCAAGAATAGGATTGGGATCCCTTAAGATCTTTCTCAAATTTAGTCTTCAATTTTCTGGAATTGCCACCACTCTATGACGGGTTCCATAAGCAGCTAAGCTAACGGAGGGAGAGTGAAAATGTTGTCAAGTCCGCAACCTCTAGGGTGGATGAAAACAAAGTTATGTGCATATAGTCTAATTTCCCATATATAATTTCCCCTTTGCATTTGAGTAGGGCATTATATTGATATAATGATGTTGCATGTTTAGTCAGCCTTACCTTAGGCTTTTCCTCACTTTCAAAGACTTTGACTAGATTAGGGTTATTTATATTGAGTGCTTCCATTGCATTAACAATGGCTCTAATCTAGCTGATCATGTGTGCATTCATTTGTTTGGCACTTTATTTATATTCTAGAGAAAATCGGTTTTTCATCCTTTTCCATACAACCACTAAATTCATTGAAGTGCATGATCTAGGATCATGATCAACCTGCCATTGATCATTTAGCCTATACTTCGTTTGCCTAGCCATAACGTAAATAAGTGCTCGTCATTAAGACATTTGTCCATGAGATACACATGGAGGGGTAAATGTATTTATGATACTTAGTATTATGTGGGGATGCAACCCCTAGATTTTGGTGACGTCTGGCGTTGTGGGGACTTGGGGATTTGGAGGCGACGTTACCAATTTTTAAAATAAAATAAAATTTATGGTGCTTTCACTTTAAAATGACAACTCCCCAAAAGCTGTTGTTTTGACCAAAAACATCAAACCCTAATCTTGAAAGTACCCTAAAAAATATTAAATAAAGTTTAAAACCATGATTTTCATTGAATAAAGTAGAAATATGTAAATATTAATTTTTATATATTATTTTAATAGTCGCCCCGCCATCCCCAAAAATTGGGATTTTTTTGCCATCTCAAAATCCTCGTCCTTGAGTCTTAGGTAACTATGATAATGCTTTTACATCATTTTGCTTGTTCATAGTATATAAACATTTTGTAAAAGTCGAAGAGAGATTGGAGCTGATCTCATCGATCTGACATGGACCTTCTCGCTAATGTTATTTGATAACTTCTTTTAAAAATAATGTCTTGTGCACATCAATGTCATGGGACATATGGCACATCTCCTTACATGGATCCTTCTTTCCCTCTCTTCTCTTAATGGTTCCATTGAAGGAGTTGGACTGTTAGTTAAGTCTTAACAACTCATTGTTAAGTTTTTAGTACAATTGTAGTCACTATATGGTTTAGTGGTAACATATTTAAGTTGTATGTCTTCATGGGGTGATCTCTTTGGAGTTAACACGGTTGTGGCAAGTAAACATAAGTCAATATCCAAGTTGATGCCCATGTCAACGAGAGAACTTATTGTTAAGGTTTTTCAAGCATTTTATCAGCCAATGCATTATTCTATGCACGACTTTGGGTAACATCTATATGTATGATAGTGACAAGCAGGTTGAAAGCTATTTTATACAAATGAACACAACAAAGGAACACAACCAAGATGGTATGGGCCTCATTAGAATGTGTTTTGCAATGTACAACTTCAGAAAACAAAAATGGATGACATAAACAAAAACGAGGGTTATGAACATTACCATTAGCTTCCTTTGAATCTAATTTAGCGAGTTCTGAATAAAAGTAATTGGAACCCAAGTTTGGTTAATTTTGGGGGTTTAGATTTTAGCGTAGACACCTAAATTTGGTAATTTATCACTTGATAGTTGATAATGTCACTATTGGCTAAATCCCTTAAATAATGACTTGTGCACCTATTTTGAGCTTAATTGCTATATCCTAGTCCACCCTTAATCCTATTACAAGACTTACTCTCATCATTACATTGCTTAGTCACTTACAAAAATGCCCACATCAATCACGAGCAATCCATCTCTCCCGATTATCAGTGCATAGAACTTTACGATATTATATCTTCCTCTTGGACCAAACTCGTCCAACGGTTTTGTCTAGGGTTGAAGAACCCCGTCTGAGGCACTTTGAACGGTCAATTTCTCAATTTGGGTATCTTTTATGGGTTGGTACTTTCCCCTAAGTGTCAGCCGTAATGTGAAACTATATCCACCAAACTCTATCAATTCTAATACATTCATTTACTCACCTTGCAATACCTTACAATTTTGGCACTCACCTTGCACAAAGCATTCAAAAGGCATACAAAGCTCTCCTAAATTTTCCTAAAGCAACAACAAACACTAGGAGCAGCCCTCACATAGGTCTGAAGCACTCTAAACTAGGTTCAAGAGTCAAGCTTTCACAATCAAAAACCTTCAAAGCCAAGTCAAGCACAAGGAAGTTAAGTCATTACAAAGCATTCTCAAGTAATCGGGCTATCAAATGTAGTTGCATCAATGCAATATTATGTCGCATCTCCAGTGTAGAAATATACGTGGTTTGAGGCCCATTCGAGTAATGCCAATGTAGGTGATGCATGAATTGCATTTCAACCCAACCACTAACCTTTTTGCAGAAGTTCTACCCTAGGCTACAGTTTTGGGTCAAATTGGCTGATTATAGAGGGTTTCCCACATTGTTGAGATATAGTACTTCACAACAAAGCATCTTCTAGTCACTTGCAAAGGTTTAGAAAGTTGTAGAGTGCCATTTGCTATTCAGATCATACCTTCCAACAAGAGGGAACCACCAAATGCTTTGATCCAAAAGAAACTTTTTTGTCCTTGTGTACAATACAACTCTAGAATCAAAGACGAAGCATCTACAAGAGATTTTCTGCCAGTTCATCCCTCTATCACACCCAGACCAGTCAAAGAGCTAAGTGCACTCATCTTCTTATGTTTTACTATATTTAGCACATGTTCTAATTGACCTATCTCTTGATACTTTATATGCATGTTCAGATCTGAATGTTAGGGTTTAATTAGTATTATGAGTATACATCTTGTGCTAACCCTAACTTGTAATTTAAATAAGCAAAATGAACTCTTTCCCAACTCACACTTATTTATTTTTCCGGGTTAAATCAATTAGCTATACTTTGGGCCATTTCCCGAGTCATACTAAGATATTGTAGTGTTTTAGATTTAGGTGTGAATTACGTACAAAATTATTTGACTGAAAATATATTAGAGCACACTTACTCTTGCACAATCACACTTGAAGACAATGATGAATCAAGGAAAGACCAAAAAAAAAAACCAATATAATTCATTCATAGCAGCCATTGAACAGCTTTGGATAGATGACTTCAATAGGTGACATAGTAGAGCAAATACAAAGTTTCCCATTGAATTTTATGAGATAGTCCATTAGATATTCATCTTCACACACTCTCTAACCCTTTTCTTCACTATTACAAGTGCATAAGACATTCTTCATTCCAGTAAAGTTCCGCTGAAATTGCCTTTTAACCATCCCAAACCCACATAACCTACTACTTCACTAAACTACCGACCTTTCCTACCACTTCATTACAGTTCATATAGATATTCACGTTTTCCTTTACAAAGCGTATTACATAACATTACATATTTCGAATGGTTATACATAATAACACTGTATGTAATCCTAACAATAATCTGGGACTCGAGGGGTTTCCTCATTGCGAGACATCTTCTAAATTCTCTTTCTTTGTGATCCCCTCTTCCTAAAAATATTCCTTGACAGCAAAATCTGCCCTCTACCTGTCAATGAAAACCTTGTGGAGTCTTTCAATCTAGCGCCCTTTCAGGTTTTCACCAGATTGCTCTGCCTAGACTATCATTACCGGACTTTGATCTAGGAGAAAGGTGAGCAGATGTCCTAGTGGGTTTTCAGCTAATCAATGAGGTCGTCCAACTGTCCTTTTGGGTTTTCAGCTTGACTCCCTTTACATCCATCAAAGCTTCACACCAAAATGGGCGTCTTCGTCTACACTATCCAAAAACAACAAAATTTATTGACAAGCCAATTCTTCATCTACCTCCTTGTTCTCCTTGTTGGGGTTCTTTCTCCACACATGTCTTCAGATTTGGAAAAATGGCCATCAAATCAATTTTTGTAGTTTTCTATTCATCTAGGATGCCCAAAATGTCCAACCTCAAGCATTCTATCAATTTCATTGTTTACCTTAAGTTTAGTATTTGATTGAGATGGTTTGGCCGCCTCTTAATAAGTCTCGCACCTTCCTTCAGCTCTATTATCATAGAACCTAGGGAAGGGTCAACCCTTTATATCACTAAACTTTATATGGATTAAATATGAAAAATATCTCGAGAGTTGTACTATCTTGATATCTCTTGTTCACTACATTAGCTATCAATTGTTTTTGTTTTAAGAATTTCTTCAGTACCAATAAAATTATAAATACTTGCTTTGTCCTTAGTCTTGCCAGTAAATTTTCTCTGTCTTCCTCGAGTTTAGCTTGCACTGCTCTATATCCCTCTTCTACATCTATATGTAGATTTTGCAGTTTTTCATCTTCTGTTTGTTCTTTCTCCTTTACTTTTCTTGACTTCTTATCTTTTTGCTCTTTTTCTTGGCTTTCCTCTTGCTGGTCTTGGATTCTCTTCTCTTGCCTAGACATATTCTCAATCTTCATTTGGTCCTCTTCTACACTCTGTAAATATATCATGCTCATCACCTTCTTCTGCTTTACACCAAATCCCCATGTCTTTAACCTCTTTTTCTTATTATCTGTCTTCAAGTTTGTTTGGTTTCTCTGTGTTTGTTATCCTTTGGCTGATCTTTAATCCTGTGGCAAGGCTGCATTTTTGCAACCTCTTTCAGCTAACTTTTTTCTTGAACTTCTCCACAGGATCTTCTTCCTTGTCCACTTCTTCCAATTTCGTCTTACCCTTTTTCTGATAGTTTTGTTTTGTTGCATCTTCCATCCATTCCTCCTCTCGAAGCATAGGAATGCTTTGGTTTTTTGCAATGCTCTATCTACTTTTGGATTTAAAAACGTCAAATAGGAAGGCATGCACAAACCAATACCAAAATTGTTCTCATGTGCTTGTCTTCCTCCTTTCATGCGAAACATACCATTATATAGACACCCAATCCTATGTGTCTGGGAATAGATGGACTCATAAAATGACTTAATTCAAATTCCATTCCTTTTAGGATTTTCATATGCATGCATCCACATGCCATTCAAGACTGTCATTTTCTTCAAATTTGTGAATTTGGATCTCCATTGGCTGTGGTGGGAACTGTTTGAAGTGCTGCTTTTATTTCTCTCCATGTCTGCAAGTCTTCCCTATGCATTGCCCACCAATTCATAGTTAATCCCTTGGGGGCATAGTAATTGTACTCATCTTCATATCATCTTCTGAGATGTAGTTCTCTAATCTCCTCAAAAAATCCTCAAAGCTATCCACTCCATAATAGGGTGGGATCTTCTCCCTTGCAAAGACCGTTTGAATAAACCCCTCATTCAACTTGTCATCACAAAATTCAAATCTTTACTCACCGATGACGTATAAGTTGAAGTTGCTTGTTTAAGGTAGAGCACAGATTGAATCATGCCTTTTTGCGTGCATAATCGTGTGAATTTTCAATATCCTTTGCTGTTCTGCACTTAGTTCATGTTCTCTTTCTTGCTTTTGCATGCAATGTGCACTTTGAACAGGGTATTTGATTAAGCTATATAACTCCAAAGCTCCTTGTTGTAGTGCTCCAATCAATTCATTGAATTGTTGGTCTGAATATGTTACCCTTTGAGCTCTCACATCGTTTTGCATGCAAATAGATAATTCTCAAGATTTGTGGTGTCGTCATATGTAGAGTGTATAGAATTCCATGAACGGAATGGTTTGGTGTGCCATTAGTGTTTGTATGGAGTTTTATACAGGGATTTCCATGTGATTTCCAGCTGTTTTTACAACCTCTACACTTTTTTTCCGAATTTGGTTCACATTGTTCTCCTTCTCGGACCTCACGAATTCTCCCTTCGTGAAAGATCTTGCAATCTCAATCTATGTAATTCATAATCTAATCTTAGCAAAATTTGGGTATATTTATCATAAATTAGCTCTGCTAGGCTTGGTCGAAGTATTTTTGATCTTCTCACTTGAAATTCACTTTACTGACTTCCTCATGTCTCCCTAGCTAATTGAAACCTACATTCTTGTTTCTCTGGACTTCTTGGCAACTCTTCCTCGTCTCCTAATCTATCTTCGAAAGGAATAGGGGACAACACCTCTGTTAATGGTTCTATGGGGTCATCCCTTCGTTGCATTGGGCTTGACACTTGTTAAATGGATTTTGCTTGGGATCTATTTTCAAAATATAATTTTTTTGGAGTTAATTACATAGAATGCTTTTGTCGATGTTTTAGTCCCACTATTGGATCCATCTTCAAGGAGAAGAGAATGGGCCAATCTTTAGAGGAAAAAGTAGTCTAAATTCCATAAATAGATTTCCAAAACAAATAAAGAGGGGTGGTAAGGTGTGAAGTCAAGGGTCGGCCAAAATGGATAAGACAAAATTTTAAAAGTAAATTGGATTAATTGGCTTAGAGATAATTAATTAATCAAATAATGTTGTTCTTGTCAAATAAATAATTAATTAATAAAACAATTATCTAACAAGCTAACTAAATCCTTAACTCTAACTATCACGGGTTTGGCTAATTTTGTGGATTGGTGGTTCCCTAGTGTGGCTAAATTTGTATCCATCATCTCTATTAATATTTCGAGGTCTCTTCTCAAAGAGAGAGGACCACTATAGAGAGAATGAATTGAGAGAGATACCAGATCTAAAACCATTGCCAACCCAAATAAGGTGTGGTCTGAGAGATTCCCGGCCTTCCAAATACTTTGCAGAATAAAAGTTCCCTTAATCTTAACTGGCATTGGGCAGAGAAGGAGAGATTGAAAGTTAAGACCCTTCCAAGCTTGTCTACCCATAGGAACACCCTAACAAATACCATGCCGAAGGAGAATTTTCCAAGCTTCATTCCCTTCCAGACTACGCAAAATCCATTTAGCACAAAGAGCCCACCTCACGGTGTTTGACATCAATTAAGCCCAAACCACCAACTTCTTTAGGCATACAACAAACTTCCCAAGCAACCTGTGGAACCCCTTGTGCCCTTCAGTGTTGGCCCAAAGGAAATCATGAAGAAGCTTCTCAAGTTTGGCATAAATAACATTGGAAGGAGCCCAACATGAGGAGTAATACACATGTGTGGCAGCCAAAACCTTAGAGCATATTTGAAATTTCCTGCTAGAGAAAGAGGTTTGGTGATCTAAAAAGAGATTTTGCATTCAACTCGTTGGACCACGTAAGACCAAAGTTGAGCTGAAGTAGCCTGAAAAGCGAAAGGGATACCAAGAAATTTGAATCTGCACCCTAGGTTGAATCCAACTCCATTTCATATCAGCCAACCAAGCAGGAATGGGAGATTGAGATTGTCGATAGCATTGAGTTTTCTCCCATTGAATAGTAGAGCTGAAGAAAGACAAAAAGTGTCAAGACAATCAAGAGCATGATGAACAGATTGCTCTTCCTCCAAGAGTGTGAGAAAAGAATCATCAACAAAATGACCATTAATAAGTTCTTTGAGTAGTAGAAGGTAAAGAAATACCTTTTACTAATCCTTGAGAAGCACTGTGAGCAAGAAGATAGCTAAATCCTTCAACAGCCAACACATAAAGGGAAGGGGCTAGGGGCAACCTTGCCTAATAGATCTGAACAAACCAAACCTAGAAGATTGGGCACCATTAATAGTAATATAGGCTCCAGCATTTTGAAAGAGCATTTGCACAAACCGAACAAAGCGAGGACCAAACCCTAAAGCTTGGAGCATAGCTAAGATGAAAGACCATTCAATTCTCATATGCTTTAGCAAAATCAATCTTGATAAACAAAGCCTATTGAGAGGAGAGGCGAGCCCATTCCATACCTTCCTAGACAACTATAATATTATCAAGAATATACATGTGTTTAATAAAGCCAGTTTGTTCACTTCTAATAATCAAAGGCAAAAGATTAGAAATCATGTTAGCCAAAGCCTTAGCAATAATCTTGTATGACATGTTAAGAAAAGTAATGGGTCTCCAATTGGAAATTTGTTTAGGATCACCTGATTTGGGAATGAATTTGATATTGCCTTGATTGATTAGGTCACCCAAAGAATTAGTTTCCAAAGCTTCCAAGTAGACATTGTGGGATCAAAACCAACGAGTGTCCCACAGAGCTTGATAAAATTCAATAGGGAATCCATCAACCCCGGGAGCTTTGTCTGAAGCCATTTGAAAGGCAGCCTCTTTAAGATCAGAAAGAGATAAAGGCCTATCATAGGCCACCTGGGTTTGAGAAACTTTGCAAGGCACCACTTGGAGACATTTTAAAAGGGCTTCCCGAGTTGGAGTGGCAGGTTGAGCAACAAAAACCCCATGATAATGATGAACAAAAGCTTGGAGAATCTCAGGCAAGGTGGTAAGCCTAGTATTGCCTTGAGAGATAGCCTTGATCTTGTTTGAAGATTGTTTGGAGCGTAACATGGCAAAGAATTCCTTGGAAGCACGGTCCCCAATTTTAAGCCAATGTAGGCGAGCTCGAAGCTAAGCGCCACAGGCTTGGTAGGCTTCGTGGACTTTAAGAGTGTGCCGCCAATAGGCAACTTGGGTTTGCAAAGCACGATTGAAAGGCGAGGCATTAAGCTCTTGTGAGATTTTGGAGAACTCATGATATGAGGCCTCATGCGCATGTTGTCTGAAGATGGAAGCTTGCTTCCCATATATGCGAAGGAAGGTGGTGGTGCATTTGATGGCATCATTCCACCAAGTGATCCAACCATAACCATTTGAAGGCCGATCAACCGATTCCATACTCATTGTATGTGTGACACAATCCGAGCATGCTTAAGGTGAGCGATATTAAGGTAAAATTGAGATGAAACTTGATGCCTTTTTGTAGGTATAGACCATGTAATATTGGAAAAAATGGGAGAATGGTCCGAAAGCAAAGCGGTGTCAGCAACGGCAATAGGACGATCTGGAACAGGAGAAAGACAAAAAAATCTTGATTGCTCATGAGGGAGCGGTCTAGTTGCTAATCAACATGATCTTGTCCTTCTCTAAAATTAGACCAAGTGAACCAGGCAGAAGGGGATTTATGATGAAAGGGAAGATTGGGATCAAAAAGTCCGAGCTTGTTCTTGAAATAAAACCAAGCCTCCCACTCTCCCGCACACTAACGCATAAGTAGACACCCCTTTTTATCCTTAGGGCCTTCAACCATGTTAAAGTCAACGCAAAATAACCTAGAGAGCCTCTAGCAAAAAATCGGCAAGCCAACGCCAAAAAAAGAACCCGCTCTCCCACATCATTCGAAGCATAGATGTTAGCTAACCCAAAAAGCGCCCTTCAAAATCGAAAAGGGACCACACTCACTTGATGTGTGGGGTCCAAGCCCCAGAAATCACATGTTGAGCAATGTCAGGAGCAATCAAGGTCATGACTCCACCATGGCCAGGATCATGATTAGAGGTATGACAAATGGCATGGGGCTAGATAGTACGAGCTATAAAGTGCAACAAAAAGCCAACCAACTTGACTTCTTGCAAACACAAAATTTTCATGTGATGAAAATGAAGACAATTATCCTTGACCAGATATCGTTGGGTTGGTTTAGTAAGACCACGTATATTCCAAGAGTACACAATCATTGAGAAGGGTCTAAGTACATGTTTCCCTCATCATCTATATTAGAAAGGGCGGAAAACTAGTTATGAGAAGAAGAAACTTGGGTAAGAACCAGCTAAATCTCCTAAATTCCAAGGGGGTGTTTATCTTGCACATACTCACCATCCTTTGAGGGGGATGAGCTACGAGTGGGCAAGGAGTCTTACGAGAGTGGGCCAGCCGAGTCTTGCGCGATTAAGACGAGTCGACCACAAAAGGGGACTCAAGTAAAGCCAAAGGAGCCATGGAAGGAAGCCGAGGAAGAGTAATAGGGGCAACAATTGAAGAAACTAAAGGTGTGCGGGAAGGCGAAGGTTCGGATTTAATAGGCTCAACTTGTTTGATAGGAGTCGTGGATGCAACAACACCGTTGTTAGCAACTAGATGATAAGTGGAGGTCGAGGGTTTTAAAGGACCTGTGAAGCACCCTTTTTGTTAGTGACAATGGCCCAACTATTAGAAGCAGGAGTGGCCTTAGAGTTTGTTTGGGGCTTATTAGTGGGAGTAGGATGAGAGTCGGCCATAAGAGGACACTCACGAATCATGTGCTTAGACGATTGACAACGAAAACAAGTATTAGGTAAGTTGATATAAAGCACCCTTTGGGAGAAACAGGTGTCCCAATCTGAATATCGATGGTTTCTTTTAAATCTTTTGACAAATCGATTTCAACGCAAACACGGTGTTGAGGACGAGCATGAAAAAATTTGGGTTGCTCATTGTAGATGAGCCTCCCCAAGGTTTGACTAAGTCCCCAATAAAACCCCAAAGTGGTAAAGGGAGTCCTGAAATTCAATCCAAACAGGGACTTTGAGCTTGGCTTGCTCGAAACCTGAAAGTCCCGGTCCAGTGTGAAAAAACAACCAAGGAGTTGTAGATGAACCAAGGACCATGGTTAACAATGGCCTTACAGTGTTCTGGATTGGTAAAACAAAATAAAAAAACCCTTGGTGAGGTTTTGAACTCCATCGAGTTTAACCCCATGACTCTGCCAGTGGTTGTGGACCCATTGTTTCAAAAGGCTTTCGGGGGACTCGGCCAACAAAATACCCAACCAGGGTATAGTTTTCAAACCATTGCATGCATTATCAAAAGCAAGCAAATCAAAAACAACATCAAGTAAAGGAGTAATAGATTCATTACCTCGTCAAAAACCTTAGGGATGAACTTCTGTGCTTTCTTTGGTGCCATTACTCTTAGTCACTCCTCGACGTAACAAAATTAAAGAGCGAAAATCTGCTTGAAGGCCCGAAGGGCAGCAGATGCAGATTACGAGCATGAACAAACAACTAAGACCTAAACCCTAGCAGAGCTCCCCCGCCATCCTATAGTTGACATTTTAATTTTAGGTTAATAAAACTTGAAGTTTTAGTTTAAAAAATATATAGGGGACGTTTTAGTTTTAGGTTAATAAAATTTAAATGGTTAGTTTAAAAAAATATTAACTTACAAATTTATAAATATCGTGATAATAATTTAGGTTTGTTTTAAATTTTTAATGTATAATAATGAATTAGTTTAGTTTAATGCATGATAATATGTTTATTTATTTATTTTTAATGTATGATAATAATTTATTATGAATGAGTCAATATCATAATTTCAATTTTTCATTTTATTATTTTGTTTTTTAAATTAGTTATTATTTTGACATGTTTACTTATATGAAATGGGAAATTACAAGTGTATTTCTCTTAGTCGAATTTAATCACAAATTTTATCTCTATTTTTTCTAAAGAACGAATTTCATACAAATTTTATACTCCACAAATTCAAACATGAATTCGATTGTGGTGACTACGGATATGGGGCGGGGCGGTGGGGGCATATATCTATATGTTGATAACTATCTGTCGAGGGTAGGGGAGGCTGCTTTAGATAAAGAAAGATATAGGGCTCCATGAATTTAAAGATCATATCTAAAGTAATGTTGGGGTCACCCTATCTAGATTTGGGGTGCCCTATATAGCTATATGGTGATACATATTGTGAACTATGGGAGGCCTATCCAGATATGGGGTCATGGTTGATTTCCTTTCCTCTAGCTACTTAGATGTTTCAGTTCGCTAAGTCTTGTTTGTGGACACGGTTTCCCGATCGGAGATCCATGGATCACGGACGGTATCTCCCCATGGCCTTTCGCCTTTGGAAGCGTCCTTCCCTCTCAATGCCCGGGCATCCATCCGATGCATTCCGATACAGTAGGCATTGAACCTCCCACATCACAAACTAAACAAAGCCCCACTTAGATATAGATATTCGCTACTCTACTCAGCCCTATCTATATACGGTATACTTCCAAGCATGGTAATAATAGATAGGTCCCCATATATAGATAGAGGCCCTTATAGTTCTATGATGGCCCTTATCTATTTGTCCAACTAGGAACTGACTAACCATATTCCATATGTAGTACAATAAGTTCTAGCCCCCTATAGATATGTATGGGACTCGGGGCTCCCTCCTAAATCTCTGGGCTCCTCTCCTCCCCTTCCCCTCTATATAGATAGGATTTAGGAGTGCCATATATGTAGATAGGGTGCCTTGGAATTCAGCCCCTAGTATTTTCAAGGGGGCGCCATAGTTCTAGTTTAGGGTACTGGCGCTATATGCTGCCCTCCACCCCATATCTCACTATAGGGTCACGAGTCCCGAGTTTATATAGCCTAGCTTAGGCATTTGAGAAATTCCCGGGGCCTATGCCAGAGGATGAGCATGCTGAGTAGAACTTGTTGGCATTGGATACCTGTGAGGTAATGATTCACTACTCCCCATATCTTAAACCCCAGGGGCCATTTTTAGGTGTCTACAGAATTTAATTATGTAGCCAAGAATATGGATAGGGTGTCTTGACAGTGTGGTTAAAGATTCTTTTTAGTGTCATAAGATTGTTTAGTTTGGAATAGCCATTCCATTTCCAGACATTGTAGATCTAATTTTTAAATTTTTTGATACCATGTATACACATTGAATTTGCAGTAGTTTCTTTTGTAGAAGATATAATGAACATGGAAAGGAAAATGATCACCATTCCCCAAAGAGAGCATAACAGATATTTTTGATAGAAAATCTTCATTAAAAGAACTTGAAATGCTTTAACAACGTTGTGATAATTTATTGTTAGTTTGACTCATAAGAATCTGGTCCAGTTAGTGTCAGTGGATAGATTAACTCTAAGCCTGGGTTGGCTTATATTAATGCGGCTGGTTTAACCATTGAGCAAAATCTTCCTCTTAGTGCATGCCTTAGTTACTGTCCACTAATAATATCTTTGCTTCAAAATCGAGGGTCTGTTTGCTTATTTACATCTGCGTAGTCAGATTTTACTTCATTTTTTCTTTTGTGACATTTCTTGACCTTCAGTGGTTGGAAGTGTTTTTCTACATCGAGTTCTTCCTGGTTTGAAAGAGAAATCTAGAGGCAGGGATCTGTTATTATTAGTCAACTATATGGGCTGATTCTAGAAAATCATGTCTTTATTGCAGAGGCTTAGAACTTCAAATGGCAGAGGGCTACTGAAGTCAACACTACAGGTTGGAGACAACACACAACCATACTTCGATGTTTCTCTGTGGCAGAAGCACGTGGATTCCAACATATCTGCTGGTGATGTTGTCCTCTTACAAAGTATCTTCAACAATCACCATTAAATAGTCTATTAAATATTTGCCATGCAATGTGCACTCACAAAATATGTAGAATAATAATTTTCTGACTAATGTTTGTTAGATTTAAGTTGTAACAAGGGTAATATGATTTACTGATGGTGGCTTCAAAGCAAGAAGGATCCATGCTAGGCAATTGAGATCGATTCGGCAGGTTTCCTTGATTATTTAAGGCTTGTGCCCACCAACATTATTCTAGTAGGAAAACACTAGAGAGTAAACATTCTTTATATCTTTGTTATATTTTATCCCAAATGATCTTTCACCTTCTTTTCTTTACTTTGAACACCAGAGTCAAAGATTGACCAACAATCAAATTCTTTCAATCCAAGTCCTCTCAAGCACATTTTTATCATAAGCAGGTCAAAAATGATTATTTACACTTTTCTTGAACATGGTGTGTGTTGGGAAGGAAGAGGTGTATGCATGGATTGGAAGAAGCAGGGATTTGAATTGCATTGAGTTATGAGATTGAATGATGGGAAAACGAAAATCATAAATAACTATGGGTTTGGATAATGAAGAGAAAAAATACAATAGAAATGTTAAATTTGTAAGGTGCTAGTAAATAAATGGATTGCAGTCAGAGCGGGAGGGAACTAGGACAGGGATGCCAGGAAAGTAGGAGACAAATTTTTGCAATGACAGGGGATGACAGGCCAATTTCTAGGTGATTATAGGGGACAACTTCAATTGTTTAAATAGAATTCAGAAAACGAAAACATCATGCAAAGTTCTAGATTTTTTTGCATAATTTAAGCATCATTACAGTCCAAAGTTTGACATAGATTAAGCACTGCAAAGGCACAATCATGCTCTATGAAATGAAAGTAAAACTAGAGGAGCTTGGAACTTCTTTTCCAAGTTTTTAATAAAACTAGAGGAACGTAACTTCTTCAAATGTAAAAGTTACACTCCTCGAAATGTATTAAAAGAAATAGAGTTGTTTTGAAAATGATTATAAAATAGTTTTGAAACACAATTTATCATAATTGACTGGTTCCTCATCCATTGGGCATCTCTATTCAACCTAGCTTCTCAATGAACATAAAATGAAAGAAGTAGAGAAAGGTGAAAACACCCATCAGAAATAACGTGATTGTGTAATCAATCTATCAAATAACAAGTGCATGGAAGAATTTTAGTAGGGCAATGTAAACTGAAGAATCCTACTAAATGTGCACTTCAGGTAACAACCACATAACTAAAGAACTTAGTTTCCAAGAGATGGGTATAGGTACGGGAGAAGGGTACAGGTAGTGGCACACCACTTTTTGAAAAAAGGAAATGGAGTACGTAGAGATGGAAACAAACATATATATAATATATTTAATTTAGAGATTAGTGTAAAGAATGTAAAAATTAAAAGTGCATTAAACAATAAATTTTGTACAAGAAATTGCTAGGCAACTAATTAAATGTCGACAAAAGACAATCACAAAAGTTATTATATTGATATTTCATATTTCATATGTCGACAAAGACAATCACAAAAGTTATTATATTGATATTTCATATTTCATTGCCGATCTCATATTATCATATCTATGATCAAGCATACATTAATGTCTACTAGATTGTAACACACTGAAATGCTGACAAATAGGCATTCGAAAAACAAAAACCTGAAATGTGAATTTAAGTCATGTCTCTGCTATGTCAGCTATGTCATCAACCTCTAGGTCCTTTGCTAAGATGTTCTCTAGATATGCATTGCTCTCAAGCTTTGGGTCCTTTGTAGGAAATGAAACAGGGGTTAACCATTGAGGCCATTTGCCTACTCATCCTCCAAGCCTATGTATGCTGCTCCATCAGATGAAATTTGGTTCTATTTTGCTAAAGGTCTCTCTTTGTACCTTGGGTCTCTACGAGAAAGAAGATGAAGTGTGCTATGAATGTAGACTAAGTTCTTTGCCTTCTTTGACCCTAGTCGGTTCCTCTTCAATGAATGAATGAAACCGTAAGTACTCCAATTCCTCTCACAAGATGAAGAACTAACAACTTGTGAGAGTAATTGTATTGCAAATGATTGCAATTCAGGTGCTTCACTCCCATGGTTCCACTACCACTCTATCGGGTCCTTTGCACGCATACCATACATGACCTCCATCATAGAAAACTGATTGTGCCCACATGAAAATTGATTCCATCGAGACTGGATGGTAGAACTCAATTCTCCACAACCATATAATTTTTTTCGCTACAACCCAAAAATCCTTTATTACCTCTCTGTCCTCATATGGAGCCCTCTTCTTAGTGACCACCATATCATACCACTTTGGATTTAAAGCGTAGGAAACACAATGAAGAAGTGAATTAAGTTTGTTCCATCTTCCATACATTTTCCCAAATCAAAGGATATAGACAACAATCCCTTAAGTCTGTGACTTTTCTTATTCTTTTACTCATGGAATCAGTTTCTTCATAAGCCTCCCCCAAACAAGGCTTGTATGAATTTGCAACTTGGATCACCTCACGAATGGGCTAGATGAAGTCAATAACTTAATATTAACTCAAAAATGATAATCAAGCACCATTTGTCTTACCTCAATTACAATCATTGATGTAGATTGCCTCTGATTTGCACATGTATCACTGGCTACAATGGAACATAAGGCCCCTTTGACTGCATGGTGATGGTCAAGAAGAATAAAGAAAGAAGCAGATTGTGTATTTGCAGGTTTGTGGAGTTCTACCTTTGCAAATCATGATAAATAGCTTGCGTGTGGTGATGATTGCATATGAACATTTGTATTTTCCTATAATGTCCCCTTTTCCATGCTAGTCACTATTAAGGCCTTGGGCCCATTCCACCTTTTGTGGGCTTCGAGGAAGGAAGCAAGGGAGGTGAACATTGCCATTATTGCAAGTAATTTCCTTATTCATTTAATTACTAATTATGGCTTGGAGTGATTCGATTAGGTGAATGGAAAAGCAAAAAAGGAACTTCTATCTTCACCCTCATTAAGGTCGGTCTTCTTGAGAGCTACAAGGAGATAAAGAAATACTCTTTTATGAGGTCGGTCTTCTTAAGTGAAGATTAAAAAGTGCATTAAGAGGTCGGCCATGGGGATTGGGCTTCTAATTCATCCTTGGTGCCAAAGAAGGGGTACTTAAGGAGGTTCGAATGGAGGAGGAAGATTATCATCATTCATCTATTTTGATATTTACTTGGATTTGGAGCTAGTGTAGCTTCTATTCTTGCCATTGAAGGATGAAAACCCTTCATTGGACATCTATTGAGGACGAAACCCTTCAATAGGATCACACTTGTGGACGGAAACCCTCTTGTGTGCTTTGGTGGCTTCACCCGGAAGTCACAAGTGAGTTTCATGGAGGATTTTATATTTATTTCTTCCCTTCTAACCCTAGGCGACTCGATTGGGTGAAGGGTTTGATGTCATCTAGGGCACTTTTGGACAATTTGAGTTGAGATTATTGTTCATATTTTATAAAGTTGAAATCTACATTTTGGTGATTTTTGGAGGAGTTTATCTATCATTTCCAGCCCTTGGTTTTGGCTGTTCTGCTGCTGTCATAAAATTAATTGCAGCTGCGTGTAATCACTTATTTTCTCCATTCTTTCGATGTAATTTGGATTGATAAATATTGCCGTGGTTGAATTAATTATTTAGAAGCATTTTCAGCTGTTATTGCATGGTTAAATGTTGATGTGAAACCCTTAGAAAGTTCGATGCCCTAGAGGACTGTTTATTGATTATTTTAATAAGGTCAAAGCATATTTTCAGTCATTTTCAGATTGATGCTTGTTGGCCGATGGTGTATTTTCAGATTTGGTTTATTAGGGTTCAGCCCTAAAAAGGGACATTACATTTTCTGCCTTTTTCAATGAGCTCCGAAATCGATTAAAACCTGCCAATGTCTTTGATTGCATTATTCAATGCATGCACAAAACATGGCATGGCATCCAAAATACGTGTTAGTATTTAACAAGACGACTACTTTATAAACTGGGGCAGCATTTGTAACTTGGACATGTGATAACCCCCACCTTCTCAATCGCCTCACATAGCTGGTCCTTAACTCAACATTTTTCTTCCGGAATAGTCTGCCTTAAAAATGAAGGGCCTTTGGTGTGAGTCACCACAACATTCAGAAGTGGACAGTGTCTAGTATCAATCAAACCATTCTTCACAATGGTGCAACCTTCTAAAGATGACACTCCTCATAATAAGGTGAATGTGCAACATTGCACGGTATTCCATTAGCATAGAAAAAGCACACAATCGTTGCATCAACTGCATCTCAACGATACTCATTGAACATGACAACTCCATACACCCCTTAGTAGAATGGAGTTGCGAGAAAGAAGATGAATAGGACGTTGATGGAGAGGGCTAGGAGTATGTTTAGTGAAGTTGGTATGGATAATAATAAATTCTAGGTAGAAGCAGTTAGTATAGCATGCTATTTGATTAGTAGATCTCCTACATCAACTCTTGTTGAAAAAACCCCATAGGTTGTTTGGATGAGCAATAAGCCCTCGCTACATGATATCAAAATTTTTGGTTGCAAGGCATCTGTGCATGTGCCTAAAGAGAAGAGATCCAAGTTGGATTTCAAATTCGAAAAATGTATCTTTTTTGGAAAACGGTTATGGTGTGAAGGGATACAAACTTTGGACTCTTGTGACACAAAAGACAATGTATAGTCAGAATGTGATCTTTAGAGAGATCAGGTCTTCTTCTAAAGTTGAGCAACCAAGTGATAATGTGAAGACAACAATGCAGCTTGAGCCAAAGACTGAGAAGGCTGCACCTGAGGTTGAACTAGAAGTTCAAGATGGACTAGATGAGAAACATGTAATAGAAATCACAGATAATTTAGAGGGGGAACAACCTCAACCTCATTGGGTGAGAAGGTTTACTCGGCAAACAAAGCAACTAGAAAGGTATAACCCACTTGATTTTAGATATATATTTGCTTTGTCTACTAATTGTGAAGGAGACAATGGGGATGAATGACAGCGAGTCTTGGAAGATGGGCATGTATGAGGAGATGGTATTCTTAAAGATCAATGGTGCATGGGACCTTGTTCAATTTCCTAAGCGAAGGAAACTTGTTGGCTGCAAATGGCCTTTGAAGAAGAAATTCAGTTCTGAGGGCAAGTTAGTAAATTACAAAGCAAGGCTGGTCAGTAAGGGTTATTTGCAAGTGGAGGGAATAGACTTTGGTGAGATCTTTTCTCTAGCTGCAAAGCTTACATCTATTAGATTTATTTTTATCTGTTGCTGCTTATTTTGATCTTGAGGTTGAGCAAATGGGTGTGAAGACAACGTTCTTGGATGGAGACTTGGAGGAAGAGATCTAGATGACACAATGGGAGTACTATGTGGTAAAGGGTAAAAAAGAATTGATTTGCAAGTTAAAGAAATTCCGTTATGATCTCAAACAGTCTCCTTGAATGCAGTACAAGTCAAAATTTGATTCTTATCTTTTGAGATTAGGATTTGTTAGATCCAAATCAGATCACTTTGTCTATTATAAGTAGGATGGTGATATTTTTATTGCTCACTTTGTATGTGGATGACATGTTGCTCATTGGTAACAATAAGGATATGATAAGGGTTTTAAAATCTCAGCTTTCATTACAGTTTGAACTGAAAGATTTAGGAGCTGCTAAGTTTATCTTAGGGATGGAGATTACAAGAGATAGAGCTAACAAAAACTTTGGCCAAGTCAGAATAAGTATGTTAACTTTGTGTTGCAGCAGTTTAACATGAAGGATTGCAAACTAGTGAGTGTTCTTATTTCTGTGGGAACAAAGCTTTCAGTTGAGCAGTGTCCTTGTACACCTGCTGAGATGGAGGACATGAGTCATGTACCTTATGCTAGTGTAGTTGGGAGCCTCATGTATGTTATGGTCTGCACCAGGTCAGACATTGCCCAAGTAGTGGGAGTTTTGAGCCAATTTATGGCTAATCTTGGAAAGGATTACTAGCTGGCAGTGAAGATACTTTTTTGATATCTTTGTGGTATCTCAGATCAATCTATTTTCTATCATCGATCCTTCGCAGCTGGGAAGTTCCGTAATATACCAATGGATATACAGGGATTTGTAGACTTAGATTGGGCAGGTGTTGTTGACAGCAGGAGGTCTACTAGTGGCTATGTGTTTAGCCTGTTTGGAGATGCCATTAGTTGGATGAGCAAGCTGCAGGCTGTAGTCACTTTATCCATTACGGAGGTAGAGTATATGGAAGCTACTCATACATGTAAGGAAGCACTCTGGCTTTAGAGGTTGTGCTTGGATATTGGGCTGTGTCAAAGAGCAGTAAAAATTAGGTGAGACAGTTAGAATGCCATAATCTTAACCAAGAATTCAACATTATGAGAATATAAGACTTATTTATAAGGTGCCTAACTACAAGTTGGTTTTAACCGGTTGTAACTACATCAACCGTTTTGTAACTATTTCTTTTATAATAAATAGATGGACACACAGTCTCAAATGTGTGCAATCTGCTTTCTCAGCAAGAGCAAGTCAAGAAAGAGAGAAGGGTAGAAAATCTGCCACGTTAGGGCATGAAATCTGAAGCATAAGGAGAAAAATCGAACACATTTTCGTTTTTTTAGGGCATCTCGAAGGCACAGTCGAGGCTGAATCATTTTTTTCTCAAAGAAATGTCACATTTTTAAGAGGAAATTGACAGCACAGTCGCGGAAGGATCACGTTTTTAGAGGGCACGATACAGTCGCCATTAATATACAGACTGCAAATCACAATTTCAGGAAGTCGTGAAAGGTACATAACAAAAATACCACACTCAGAGGAGAATTTGAAAGGTTTCAAATCGTTTTATACAGACAAAAATACAGTTGCAGTCACGAAAATAAAAATACAGTCCGCATCACACAGTTCGTGAATCAATACGAAGCTCCATTTTCCGCCATTCAATCTGTAGTTCAGATGCTGGAGAAGGGAAAAATACAGTAGCGCAAGGGCATAAACCCAGAAGAATATAAAATCAAAGGAAAGATAATCATTTTCGAATCAGAATTCAAAAATCACGAACTAGGGCACGTGTTCAGTTTAGACAGTTTGCAGAAAAAGGACACTCTTGGAAACTGGTATTTTATTTTTTTATTCATTTCCAAAATACGCAGTTATATTTATTCTATTTTATTACAATGGAAATGCCCATAGAAAAATATTCTGGTCTAAATTTTCATACATGGAGAGTGAAAATACAAATGCAACTTATGAATAAAAATTTGTGGGGCATTGTAAATGGGAAAGAGACAACACCTACCGATGCATCAAAATTGTTAGAATGGCAAAGCAAAGATGATAGAGCGAAAGCTATTATTGGCCTTGCTCTCTCCAACTCTGAACTTCATCATGTAGACCTAGACAAATCATTGAAGGAAATTTGGGATACTCTAAATAAATTATTTGGAGCGAAAGTAGTCAATGCCAAATTTTCCCTAAAACTTCAGTTATATAGGTTCAAAATGGATGAAGGAGTCTCTATGTCAAGCCACATCAATAATCTAAGGTCCCTAATCAGACAACTAGCAGAAGTCAAAGTTGCGATTGAGGATGAGGATGCCAAAGCTATCCTATTAAATAGTCTGTCTTCAAAATACAACAATGTAGTTTTTACCCTCAGTCAAATTCAATCTCAATCTCTGGATGATATGATAGCAGCTCTTTTAGTTGAGGAAAAACGAACTACAAAGGATGCAGAAGGTCATTGTTGGCTAGATTTTCTACATAGTTGAAAACCTAGGCAGTCATGAGATAAATCTCCCTCATTTACCGGTGAGGCTCCCATGTCGATTTGTCAATAAAATATGCTAGTATCTATTTACGGTTTTACTTTAACCATGCAACTCATGAACCATAGTTGTATAGTTTTGTAGCAAGTAAGCAGCTATTAAAGAAAGGAAATATCTAAAGAAGAAGGAAATAATAAAAACACGGGAAGAAATGGGAAAGATGTGCAACCCAATCAATAGATAACAGAGTTGATTGCATGCTCATAGACGGAACCAATAGATATCAACACACAAAATTATAAGCAAAGGCAACTTCAGATCCACATCTAAAATAACAAGTTTATAAGTAGATCTGAGATAAAAAGAAGCAAAATGCACCGTGACACAAAGTTCTCCGGAAATGTGCTCCTTTGTATTCCTTTGCTTCAAATAGCTATCAGTGTTTCAAACACAATGTCCGGAACACAAGAATCTTATTACAAATTCGATCCTTTAATCCGTAGGTTCTTCCTCTACTTAGAACATGTAGAGGGAAATTACAAATAGGAAGCCTTTAGTGAATCGGCACATGTGGAAGTTGTAAAGGATACAACTGACAATCTCCCTCCTGGAATTCCTCTTTGCATGACATGCATGATTTGCGAAATGCGGTAGAACCTTCTATTTTGCATGTTTGCCACTTATTTCCATGTAGTTGACTTCTTCAAGTAATGGCTTTTAAATCAATCACTTAGGTTTTATAATTTAATTGATCGCTCAATTACTTTGTCGGAGGAAATAAGAGAAAGAAGAAGAAAGAGGAAAGTTGTAGTCTTGTCCTTTTTCACATTCTACATGCAGTTGATTCTTTTGCCCTTGATTCTCACCATATTGGATCTGGAAATAGCTGGATTTGGAAGTGGGCTGGATCTGGAAGCGGCGGAATACGGAATTTTGCTTACGGGTGTTGCTTTTGACATGTCTTCCCTCTCATCCTTGAAGCTTTTACAGTTCTTCTCTAGTACATGCATCAGTGCAATGTTTGCCGTAAATAACTCATCATTTTTATTTTTAATTACATATGAGCAATTAAAAATTCTGGAAAGCACTTCGGGTGAATGCAAATTCAATGAAGGCTTCAACTGGAAGATTGGGAGAACATGCACAAGGTCCTGGAAGGAATTCTCCATGCACTGACTTCTTCACGGGCTGCATTCGAAACAAGAGGATGAAGCCTTTGCAATTATGGATCTGGATTTGGATCTGGATCTATGCATGATTCTGCTGATCTTTCTCGTTCATCCCGCTTTGCCATGGCTGGAGCGATCTTTGTCTGAGCAATTCTTTTTCTTTTTATTCAGCTGGAATTCTTTGCGGCCGGTGCGAGATCTCAAGATTTCTTCAGATTCGGAGGATATGTTCAATGTATTGGACATTGATTTAAGCTTCTCTTTCTCTTATAAAAGCACCTGTAATGAATTCCTGCAATTAATTCAGACAAAGATGGCAACCGAACATGAACACTGGATTTTAATTATAAAAATCTGCATATATCAAGTCTGCTGCCCCAAAATTTGATGTTTTATTTGCATGCAAAGAAAACATGAATTTTATCAACTTCACCTGAGCACCTGTACCACTATGCAGACAATTATTCAGACACAAATCAAGCTCCTTCAAACCTAGGTGCCAAATTTTGAAGCTTCCAGCAGTAAATACACTTTCTTCTGTGCAAAATTCCTCTTCAAATGGGGCACACTTTTTGTCTGGCTGCACTTCTTTGCTATAGAATTAATTAATTCATCCTTATGGCAGCCCATGCTTATATAATCCTCATCATTCTATAATTAATTATTGCCCCTCCTATTCCTGACAATTAATTAATTAATAAGCTTTTCTCTTCAAATGGGGCGCCTATTTTGTGCATGTTCATGGCTGCCATTAAATAAATTAAATTTATTTAATTTTAGCTCTCTACTTCCAATTCACTTAAGCCTCACAGTATGCTTTGACCTCATCCACTGAAAATAGGAATTAATTAATACTTTAAAAAATATTATTCTTCTTCCAAATGGGGCGCACTTTTTGACATAGGCAATTTCTATTTTTAAAAGCCAATTTTCAATGGGATTATTCACCTGCACCGCAGCTCCAAAAATCCCATGACCCACTTAAGTCTGTTTGGCTTTCATAATGGGATTATTTACCTGCATAGGCGGGTAAGAAAATCCCATCAATGCCTTAAGTGATTTTCTTTTATTTTCACAATAAGAATTTTCATCCTGCAAGGCAGGTAAGAAAATCCCTCCTGCCTGTTGTCTCTAATTTTCTCATTGTGACTTAAGTGACTTTGTTTTCATGGGAAAAAGTACCCTGCTAGGTAGGTACAAAATTCCCACCTGCCTATTGCTACCAAAAATCCCATTGTAGCTTAAAACCTTCTTTTCCCAAAAATGCGACTTGCCCAGAAGAAGCTTTTTCATGCATGACTTTGTCTTTTCAGAGAGAACCGGATCTCTGTGGCAAATTCCTTCTGGCATAACGTCCATAGATGATCTCCACATACTCCAAGCAAGAAATCAGACTAAACCGACAAAGGAATTGACCTAGAGAAATTTCACAGAAAACAAAACGGAAAACACCAAAAATGCAAAACGTTGCCAGAAGTCACAGATAAAGCCCAAGATTCATTCCTGGTTAAAACCCTACTGGTATATGGGAATATTGACATGTAAGACCACAACAGGGTTAAACCGGAGCACAATTTGCCTCAAACGGGGCTCAGAATAATTAAATAAAAATTTCCATAAGCAAACCCTAGTGACAGAATATAACGATTTTGGGCATCTGGGTATTTGGCGAAATTGGCTAATATGACTCTCTGGGAATATCTTGACACAATACAGACACTTTCTAGCAATTAACACACAAAACGACCCATTATTTTAAAAGAACGAAATTTTTTAACATGGGGTAGTCTCAGATTTCAGGGTGAAATCTGGGGACACTAGTCATTCAATGAAAAAGTGCATTCTATTCTAGAACCAGAAAATATCGTAGAAGATCAGATAAAGATAAGTCGGAGATTGAATGTCATTATTGTAAGAAAAGAGGTCACATAGCATGGGATTGTCGTGTTTGAGCCAATGATGTGCTCAAGGGTAAAGTCATATCAAATACAACCAATATAGCCATGGTTGAAGACCCACCAGATGCAGAAGGTAGTGAGGACAATGACGAATACACACTATAAAGATGCTCTAAACTTTGAAGGCAAGAAAGGATACAAGGTAGATGAAGCTCGGTATGGATGGTTGCTCAAATAGTTTGGGAGACTGTGGATCTTGGGAATTATACCCTCACGAGGGTCATGAGACAACTTGATGGAGCTTGTGGATGGCTCAGTATGGATGGTTGTCCAATAATTCGGGAGATCTGTGATTTAGGAGTTTGGGAGGTGGAATCCGGGAACTCGGGAATTCAGCTCGGGAGCTACACCTTTACGAAGGTCACGAAGCAGCTTGATGGAGCCCTACCTTATCATAGCATTGCTTTCAAAGTGAAAGTGTCTGAAGATTGCGTAGTTCTGTTTTGTTCTAGTCTTGTTAGATAGTTTTTTTTTTTTTTTGCTTTATGTAGAATAAGTCTTAAGAGGGGGTATGAGAATATATGACTTATTTATAAGGTGCCCAACTACATGTTGGTTGTAACCGGTTGTAAGGACATCAACCGTTTTGTAACTATTTCTTTTATAATAAATAAACGGACACACAGTCTCAAATGTGTGCATCTGCCTTCTCTTCATTTCTTCCTTGTATACGTCTTCTAACATACATTTCATATGCAGACAAAGCACATTGATGTGTAGTACCATTTTGTTCGTTATGTGTTGGATATAAAAGTTTATACTTGGAGAAGGTGGATATTTTGGTAAGTGTTGCAGATGATTTGACAAACCTTGTGTGTGTAGAGAAGTTCAGATGGTGCAGCAAGGCTATGGGCATTTCTGCCCTTAGTAGTTCACTTTTGTTGGTGTTCCATTTTGCTCTTGCAAGGCATATGACAAATGAGAGAATGTTGGAATCAAGTATCATACACCTTGCAAATTTTAACACTGAAGGTTAGTTAATTATTTTGTATTGATTATGGGTACTCATGCTTCCAACTTGATGTGGTCATTTTTTTGTCACATGTATTATGTATTAAGAGCATGCATGGAGGAAGAATTAAAAATGAACTAGAAAAATAAAGTGCTAATCCTTGAGCATAAGCGTGGGCTAAATCAGCATGCACAAAGCCAGCTAATTTTGGTGGTTAAATGCTATTAACTCGGCATGTAATGTAGGAGTTGAAGAAGTTTATTCTTTGACTGTCTATATTTATCATGCATACTGGGTGGCTGAGAAGTCTAATTATAGACTGTCTATTTTTGGAAACAAGTGATGTTAATTCTCTTCTATTCTAAGCACCGTAAAACTCTATAAATCAAGGGCTTGGGAGTAGAGATAAATGTACAACTAATGAGACAGCATTCTTGGTATTTGTAAGAAAAGGATAAGCGGCCTGTGTAATTTCCAGCTGTGTTGATTGTGACTGTAGGAGTGGATACTCTGTCATTGTCTGGTAACCATAGATTGTTGATTACTGAATAACACAATCGAGTTCTCCTTCGTTGGGTTTTTCCCAAGGTATATGCTGTGTCCTATGTGATTGCATGTTTCTATAGGCATGTTTATTATTCTTACTGAAGTTGAGAGATCTAGGTCTGTTTTGCACTTCTTTCCTCTAAAGATCAAGTGGGAAGCTGTTTTGCATTTGTCTACCTTCCTTTTGGTAGGGAAGACCTGATACAAGTGTCCTTTCTCCGACATATATCCTTCTATTTATAAGACAAATGACTTATGGTTGTTGGTTGACACAACCGTCAACACCCAAACATAACCAACAAGAGTCGTTACAAACTAAAATATGTAATTACACTGATAACCATGACAATACTAATATGCTGGTCTACATTATCCTCCTTTAAACAAGTTGGAGTCCCTTTTGACACAATTCATAAACAACATGATGAAAATAAGAATGAAAGAGGGAAGACTGAAGATATTCTCAATTACCTGCAACCATTGGATTATGGAGTTAAGAAAAAGTATGTTTCACCTGATACAATTCTGTACAAAATTGTGTTTTTGTTCTTTTTCAAAATGGGGTCTAGGCGCCCCTCCCCTAGTGGGGTCGAGGGCAGCATAGACAAGTGACTTGTCTGGCAGCTGCAGTGATTGATTTAGACAGCAGTCAATATGAAGGTTGTACGCTACTGTGTAGGTTACTGAAAAAAGTTGTACGGATGTGTGCATGCACGAGTCAAGCATGGGTGGTTGAGCAATATAAATATGGAAGGTCAAATGGATATGCAATCTACAATGAGGTTGTACAGTTGGGATTAGGAACAAGTGAAACAGTAGGGTGCCGGGTAGAGGTCATACGTGGTTGGGTAGAAGTTGTTAAGTGGGGGCAATGGAGTGGGAGCTCTCTCCAAAGTAAGAGGTCGACGGTTAAATGGTAGAGAGAAGGGGGTTGAACAGAATTGAATGCAATTGTTGAAGGTCATACAGTGTTTGTAATTCTTTCACCTTTGACACTTTCACTTTTTGTCCTTAATGATTGACTTGGTCAATAGTTTTAAGTTTTTGTATGTGGGTCTTATCTTTGTTTGTTGTTCGTTTAATCATTTCTTTTGTGAGGCTTCTATGTCTATCATGTGAACTCTTGGTAACTTGACAAAGGGGGCTCAACTATGAGTTCATTCTTCTACTTTTTGCTCTCCCCATCACCTGACATTAGGTGTGCCATTGTATGCTCCATGTTTGAGCTAATGTCTTGTATGGTAGTAATGAGAGCATTCTTGAGTTTTGGAATGCTTTGCAATAAGTCAGCTATCTTCATAGGTATAGTGGTCTGCAGACATGCTATGTAATAGATTTGTTAGACTCTAGTTTGCTTGTCGTTTTGCTTGTATGTTTGTTTGACTGATGTCGTTCTTCAACCATGGCCCTTTTGACTTCCACACTTGCTTTGGTGAGCCTTTCCTTATCCGTACTTGGGTTGGGGTAATTTGATTTCTTCGTGCTCTAGTAGTTGCCATGACTCTTTGCCCTCGGCTACGTAAATCATAATGATGTTGACTTGCTTTTGACATATGCCAACTCCATGGTTGCACAAGCCCACAACATCTATAGAGAAGTCCAATGCCATTTTGGTTAGGGTAATCTCTTGCAAAATGCCCCCACTCATTGCACTCCCAACATTGTACAATTGGTTGTCCTTTGGAGTCTTACGAAGTTTGATTCTCGCCACTACCGCTACTATGTTGTTGGTAGTTCCTTTGTAGCGTGGTGGGTGGTGTCAATTGCTCTTCTTGTGTGAACAACATTTAGTTTCTTGTGTTCCCCAAATTGTATAGCTAGTCATTGATTCATTGCCCGAGAACTTGAAAATCTCACACAAAATATCCTTACCTTTGTTCTTACCGTCCCTCTTTAATTCATCATCCGAAGCATGTCTTTTCTCAAGGCTCACATTGATTCAAGTTCACAATCATCAATGGAGTTATGGTCATCTTCTTGTGTCCTTTTGAACATGAGATCGTCTTTTTCTTGCTTTGATAATGTCGATGGCTTGATGGAGTTATGGTCATCTTCTTGTGTCCTTTCGAACATGAGATCGTCTTTTTCTTGCTTTCAATGTCGATGGCTTGATTGTATGCATCTTCGTACGATGAGGGTGGGACCACCTTCATCGTCCTTTGCAATGAGGGTTCCAGCCCTTAAATGATCGCTTCTTGAAGCCATCGACAATTTTGTTTTCATGTTTTCCTAATAGTTCTTTGAGTCTTTTGTTATAGGCCCATACATTCTCGAGTTTCCATTGCCAATTATTATAGATTTCAACAACAATCTCATTGTCATCCCTCAAGAGTTTGAATTCTTTCTCAAAGAATTTCTTGAGTGTTTTCCATGCTTTTTCAAGTTTGGCACATCCGTGTACCATTCAATAGCCATTCCTTGAAGGGTGGTTGGGAAACATCTTAACGACATATGTTCATTTATATGCCCATTGGCAGTCCATATGGTGATGCACATTCTACAATGTTGTACAAGATCCTCCAATCCGTCACCAATGAACTTTGGGAGCCTCTGATTTTGTGGAGATAGGTTTGATGGGGTAACAGTGGAACCAATGTGGTTCTTTGAATATGAGTCTCCCCCTTAAGAAGGTCTTTGGCGGATGTTCCTCTACACTCTCAACACTATCGGACATGTCCCTACATTCGATCATTCCTTTAGCAAGGATCCGTATAATATCTTGCACACCATCAGGTTCCTTTTTGTGTAGGCTCTCTCTTATTTGTTGTTTGGTTGCTTGCAACCGAACTTTACATGTGATTCATTTGCAACACCCTTCGACCCAACCTAGTTGGCAAGGCCTGCACTTCTTTCCTTCGGAAGAGATGATTCACCTCCAACACCCTCGACTCAACCTAGTCGATAAGGTCTGCATTTCCTTCCTTTGGAAGGGTTGTGGCAATCTCTACCCACTCCTAATTGTGAGTGGTGTAGGGTCCACCAGTTTTGGCCAAACCCTTTTTGGTTTTGTCTGTAGCTCCGGTCCTGACTTCTTCTTATGCTTCGGCATTTACTTTTGCTTCAACTTCCACTTTGCTTGATGGTTTTTAGAAATGGCTGCCTGTTGCAGTCTTTGTCCTATTCGGTGTTGCTCCACCAATGGAGTAAACAATTTAACTTCTTGGCCCCCTCCTTGTTTGTGTGCCTCTTTGCCTTTTTCAAAGTCAATAGCATGAATTATTGCATGTCCATGTCGGTGGTCTTCTTCATGAACTCTCTGTATTGTTGTAATATCTTTTGTAGTTGTGTTTCATGGCTATGTTGGGCACATATATCTTAGAAGATAAAGAATTGTTTTGTCACGTGTCTCTTTGAACTGCCTTTAACTTGACCGGACGTCTCTTATGGCAACGATGCCAAAATGTAGTATAGATATAGTCTTATGAGATACTAGACTATCAATAACAACGTACACATAATACTAATTGCATGACATACCAAGGCATACCAAAGCATCTGAACAATAACAGCTTGTATTCATAAAAGATAAGTCTCGATACAGTTCACACCATATAGGTAGGACGTGATACAAGTGGCCTTACTCGACTTATCCTTCTACTTATAAGAGAAATGACTTATGGTTATCGGTTGGCACACCTGCCAACACCCGAAAATAACCAAAAAGAGTCATTATACACAAAAATACTCTGTTACCAGGAAACGCCTAGGGCCCCCCCGTTTCCGTTTCGTTTCCAAACGTTTGAAACGGAAACTCCTTCGAAACATCCTAGTCTCCTAGAGATAAGTATACATGATAATAATGTATAATTTCAATGAATACAAAATATTTGGAGTGTTTTATCAGTTATTCTTATCACTTATGGTGTATGGAGTACAATTTTAAAATGAGTACTATGCACACACACACACACACATATATTTTAATAATATATTGTACAGACGTTTCCCGTAACGTTTCGTATCCAAGGTTTTTTGAAAATTGCCGTTTCCGCGTTTCGTACCCGTTTCCGTTTCCGTTTCCGTTTCTGTTTCCTGGCAACATAGCTGAAAAATATGTAATTATGCTGATAACCATGACGACACTAATATTCCGGTCTACATGGTTAGGGTGTGGACAAAGAAACTAAGGAAAGCAATCAAACAACAAAAAGTCTGAAGGATAATTACCGGCAAAAGGTTATGATTGCTATTGCATAGCAATTATTTATAAGCAACTGCCCCCTCTTCTTGTTGGAAATAACTAGAGTTTGGATATCTTGTATGTTTTTGCATTGATGGAGGTTCCCAAAAATCTGTTATAAAGAAACTGGTTGCTTTTACTTAAAAGTTTGGCAGTCAAAAACACTATGCAACTATCTTCAAAGCTGGGTTATAACACATGAAAATAATACCTTCCTCATTCTTTATGCTTGATTTTTTTCTGTTCTTTCGTGGGGAGCTTTGTGCTTTCGAATATTCCCCCTTATATTTATTGAAAGAATATTCCCTTTTTTAAATGGATGCCAATGATATATCATTTTACCCAAGTGGGTCACATGCTTTAGCTTTTGCCTTTGTTGAAATGACAAATTAGATGCCACATGCCTCTCCCTTTTTCCCTCTTTTATCTTCTTATGTTCAATATAATCACTTAGTACTTAAAACTGATCAGTATGCCATACCCTACTTTTATACTGTTTCCTCTAATAAAATCTCTTAGAGTTAGCATGCAAAGAGATTTCCTAAATGTATCCTAAAAGGGAAATACAACTGTTTAGTTTGCATACCAGATAAACTTCCCATTAGCAATGACTTATGGC
Source organism: Taxus wallichiana var. yunnanensis (assembly GCA_018340775.1). Classification (NCBI taxonomy): domain Eukaryota; kingdom Viridiplantae; phylum Streptophyta; class Pinopsida; order Cupressales; family Taxaceae; genus Taxus; species Taxus wallichiana. The sequence continues at coordinate 788,032,141 of CM031235.1, read as the reverse complement.
CAGCAAAAATCTTCCAAGTAGCCTCTGTTCCGAGGTCGTCACCCTTCAATTTTGTTGTCACCCCTTCGCTGGTAGTGAGTTATAGATGGCTTCATCCCTAAGTCATAATCTTATGGGCGCATGAAGGTTGCTGTCAGTGTTTTTGAGCCCTCAAAAAGATCCACAACAAACCATAAAGGGGTCTATTTAAAAAAAAACAGGTCTCATTTCAAAAACATAGGTCTTATTTGAAAAAACACAGGTCTAATTGAATTTACCTTAATCTTGTAAACGGTGGAAACTTGGGGTGTAATAGTGATGGTATGCTGACATCATTAGGTGGTATAGATGGCTTAAACAAGGAGTTTGACCACTGGATGACTTCACATAGCCAACTGAAGAGATTCAAAGATGTAACAAAGTTCTTGAAACTTCCTGGTTGTGGGCTCAAATGGCGTGAGCGACTTCTAAAAGGTAAAACTTCAAAACTGGTTAAAATTTATCAGACACTTACAATCTTACCTTATAAAGCCCATTCTTCTCAAACTACTTGATCTGCTTCCTAAGTGCATTGTCTTCTTCCTTAGACAACTCTTTGGTGGTTGGCAATATGAGTGTTCAGGGCATATGGACTTCACAAATCTCTTCTTCTTCAAATTATTTGACTGTTAGGTTTCAAGTTTTAAATATATGATCACTTTGATCTATATCAAATCAATTTTTTTAGGGTTTGCAAAAACTAATAAGCTTCCACAACTTTTCAGAATGTCACAAAACTATATAATTTTCACCCTTTAAATCCTGGACACTGTCCTGCAATAATATTGGTGTCCTGTAAAGTTAAAAATTGACAGTCATAATACTTGCAATCATGCCACTAGTAATTTTCATCAAATTCTTGATTCCTAGGAAACTAATGTGTCCACTTGAACCGCAATGTGATCAATGTATTTATAGCTTTCTTGTTCTCTTTGCTAATAAATATTTAAGCTTGAGCCATTTATAAGGCCTTTGCACATGATAGCATCCAAATTTTGAAGTTGGACTGCTCCATTGATGCTTTTCGATGCATTAATACCGTATACGCAATAAATGTTGTGAATGCTGCTGCTGTTAATCTAAATTCCACTTGAATCCAACATGTTCTTTCATGGTTGTCGGCCTTGTATACTTAAGAACAGCCATGGGTGTGAAATTGTGTGCCTGCACATTGTTGATTGTTGCATCTTGAATGTCAAACTCTGTCTTATGTTGCAGATAAAACTTAGTCTTCTGTGATTTGGCAGATTTATATATATATCTCCCAATCTGCTTTCTCTATCTCGTATTGATTGCTCTTTTATTAGGCATTTCTCTTTCTTTAGGATAAAATTCATTGGCACCTTTCGTGCTAGCTACATTGTTGTTTATTGTATTTATGTGTTCCAATGTTCTATATACTTGTTTATCTACCTGCAATTTTTTCTTTTCCTAGTAGAATTGTATGTCACACGCCCCTGTTGAAATGCTCCCATGAGTACCTGCAGTATCATTAACTCTAAGTCCTCCTGTCAGACTCTGAGTAGCTACAGCCTCTTCCTTGCAGTCTGTAGTTATTTAACAAGTTTCTTCCCTTATTTAGCTCATGTTACTTCATTCACTGTTTCTCTTACGTTATAGTTATATATATATATATATATATATATGACTGTACATACTACGCAAAATTCTAGAATGACATATTTTTCATTAGAAGTGTGAATTTTTGAGTTTATAAAACCGATATAGAAAGGGTTGATTTTGAGTTTGTGGATTGAAGAGTTGGACCAGGCTAAGGGTCTTTTTATTGAAATGCTTAAATGATGACATGATGGAGAGATAATCCAGAAGGAAAGTTTTCTTTCAATAGTGAGTTTGAGATGCACATTTGTCCTAGTATCAGCTTTAGTAAATAAAAAGATTTTGTAAGTAGATTTGTCTTCAACTAGCCATTAGGACTGATTACCCATTCATCTTGGGCATGCCTGGAGCACTTGAGAAGCTAAGCAACATTCCCAGTTGTTTAGTGAAATTGATTGCCTATGGATTTAAATACTAGTATGTTGATGTGGTGGTGACAGGTGTGCCTGCACAAGTGTTAAATGGGAAGGTTGTGTTTGAGGCAGAGTGTGAAAATAGGGTTTGAAACTTGGTTTTGGATCAGTGGTCATATTCTGTGGTGCTTTCATCTAAGTGGTGGTGGCGTAAACAGATTTCAAAGTTCAGAAAATTAATTTCTGGGCGGATATCAGTTACCATCAGTTGATAATTTATTGTTTGGAGCTCGTGTTTGAGGGGGAGTGTGGGAATAAGTAACTATGTACTCCAACAATATTTAATATATATACATCATTGTAATAATAACCGTGTAACAATTAGTGGTGGCATATAACCACTTAAATGTATAAGTTAGTGGACAGTGATGGTTAAGATTTATAGGTGGTTAAACTACTGTAAACACACATCTTATGTATGAATTTTGTGTGTTGGATCATAATTTAAAAGCTTGCTGAGTACTCGGCTGAGTGTTGAGTACTTTTGGGATTTTTTTGCTCGGCGAGTTACTCACTAGGAACTTGAAAAGTTGCTTTCTAGCAAGTACTTGATTTTTTTTTCCTGAAAAACTTGCAAATACTCATGAATCCGGTACAGAAACTTGCCAAGCAGAATTTGTTTTCCACATCTTTTCCTTGCTATGGATTTGAAGGATTTTCCAGCATTGTTTCAGTTGCTGTGAAGTGATCATCATTGAATCTGAAATATTTTTCAGTTACCGTGATATTATGATGTCTATTGTACTCTATTTTATCTAAATCTAAGAGAAAATAGACATATGCGTTCTCCAAATTCATTTCTCTTGCTTTTTACAAGTATTTTACCTGCTATTTAAGTTCATTTTATGAAAGTATATATTTATATTATTTGGTGAGACTTGTACTGAGTCTGAGTCCAAGTAAAGTTTTTGGGCTTCCTAGTTTCACCAAGTCCAAGTGTTTGAACCATGCATCAGATTGAGAGCTTGAGATGGATTCAGTTGCCCATCGTGATCTCATTTAGTGTAGTATTCTACCAAGGTTTGTGTGTCCTCATTTTTGTGTAATTAATATGCTATTTATGACCTTGGTTCAATTTCAACACCTCCTGTGCTTTGTGTCTGATCACTATCTTTTTTTGTTGACTATAACCCTTTTGTCTCCCTGCTTGTTTTTAGGCATGGGCCTTTTCCAAATGCTTCCAATTTTATTTTCTAGGGTTAATATCTTGGATTTGTTATTGATTTTTATGATATCCGTCTATGGTGTTCTATAAATAAAATATCTAGTTGTAATTTATAACATGAGCTATGGATTTAGAGTAAAGGTCATATTATTTTTGCATGTTCTTGCTCATTTTTTTAACTTCTCACGGTGCTCCATACATTGTTTATTGGGTTGTATGTTTGACAAATTACCAAGATCTAACTATGTATATTTGATGTTGAAGATGTGAAGATAACGAAATTCCGAGGCGTGACAACGGCAACAACTATTCAGCACTCATCCCTGTCAATATTGTTCCAAGCACGTGAACTTATTTCTAACCATGGTGATCTATCTTCTTCCATCTCTAACAGATACACAAAAATGCGCACTTGCTCATGAATGTAAATTCACATTTCATTTTTCCTTCTTCAACAAAATCAAGCCCTTATAAAATTGGAATAGTTGAACCAGACAAACAATTACCAAAAAAACATTATGCGAAAGTGCTTCCATATGCTACGTTCTTAGTGAGATATAAAGTAAGCTCACTTGAACGATCTTATTTTATACAATTTTCAGAAAATTGTACGATGTATTTTTCAGTTATTGCCTTCAAAATTCAAAAGGGCACATGTGAATGTGTTTTCTTCTTGTTGGGGATTTCATTGTAAGGGTGTTTTCTATGATGATTAATCTTGGGTAATAGATTGGACTTTATATGGTTCAGAAGACAGCATCCTCACCAACTATATTGAACAGGCTCACTTCCATCTCTGTCTGAATTCAAGCAGTTCAAATATACCAGTTTTCCGCTAGAACAGTTGCATGTGGCAGCAAATGATAGTAAATGCTATCCCATCCTTGTCATTGGAGTGCATTTTCTCTGATACCCTTATCACCAACCTCCTACACGAACTCTGGGTGATAGGCCAAGAATATGAGAATGGTTTGTAACATGTTTCTTGGTCAGCTCTGCACCATTTCAACTCGACATGATGCTCGAGAAAGTCATCCCTGTAATCAAGGTCTCAGATCTGGATGTCTGATGCCAAAATCAATGTTAGAATGTGGTTCTCATTGGGTTTGAAGCTCCTGTTACCCAGAGGTCTAGAAACGACCAGTTCCTTGTTCAAATACCTCCTGTCATCCCTGGTTCCTCCGAGGATTCATTATGCGATATGCTGGTTTCAGCGATCATTGTACAATGTAAACCTATCAACATGCCGAGTAAATTTTTGGTTTCTGCTTGATCTCTGAATAAAGGTCACTTTGTTGAAGTGCAATACATCACAGCTGAAAGCAGAGGTTGGCAGTTAACAAAAACAGCCAAACCAGTTCCAGGATGACCTGAATGTGAGCCGAACGGGTGCACAAAAATTTACTGTACAAAGAAGTTTTTGCTACAGCAGAGATCAGTCTTGATGGCGAATAGTATAGTATGGTAAAGTTTTCTTAGTCTTTGCAGCAACTCTTTCTTTATGGTGTTCTTGGACTGGAGGAGAAGCAGTAGGTTCATCTTTGATAGTCAAGATGAGTCTCTTTTGGTAATCAGAGGATAGACTTAGTGCCAAATTTGATGATTTCTGGCTTATCGGTTGAGGAAGTTATATCCAGCTCCGAAGTAGGGGTGTTGAAAGGCCGTTTGCCTTAAGGGTCAACCGATGATTCACGCTAATTCTTATTTGCTAAAATCTGTTGTGGCAGGCTGATGATCTCCTGGTTGTCAATCTGTGATGAATAATGCATGAATGAAATATGGTATGTTACAAAACCGTCAAAGTACAAACCATGTCGAAAAATGATCTCTGTCCCGACATTTTACAACCAACATCTTATGATTTAATTTTATTTCTTTCTTTTTGTTAGTTCAAGAGAAAAATGTTAGAAGAATCGTGTGGGGATGTTTGGGATTGTTTTCTCAATCTTCAGGTTTGTCGTAACTGCAGGGATGATTGAGATTGAGAAAATTTATAATGTCAATGGGCTTGTCGGTTGGTAGAGGCATGTGGTGTTCTTTGATTGACATAGCACAGAAATGTGATGATAAGCTTGTAATGACATATTTTTCCTTTTGGTATTATAAGCTTTGGAGGCCCACATTTTCTTTGCCAACCGATTCTATTAAAAGGTTCTAATACTATAAAACCTCTTAGCATGTTATCCTTGTTTTTATAATTTGTATTTTCCTTCCATTAAAAAAACCAAATTCATAATCTGCGTTTGGCTTTACAACTTTTACACCTAATATAAGCGCACTAGGAAATATACATCATCTGGTTAGATAGTATTCTTTTTAATATGTGAAGTTGTTCATATAACTTGTTGCAGGTATTTTTTTGTTTTGTTTATTTCGCTCTTTAGCAAGTATAAATTTTCAACACATGTTTTTATGTTCATGTTCATTGGTATGTGAAGGAAAAATTTGATTGCTTGTTCTTTAGGTGGTTCTCTTTTATCGAAACATAATTTTATTTTTCATTAAGCATCCACTATCGGTTTTCATCTTCTTTTGCTTAGAGATTATGGTTGATAGATATGTTAGAAGACATATACAAAGAAGAAATAAAGAGAAGGCGGATTGCACCCATTTGAGATTGTGTCCGTTTATTTATTATGAACAACGTAGTTACAAAACGGTTGAAGTGGTTACAACCGGTTACAACAAACTTGTAGTTAGGCACCTTATAAATAAGTCTTATATTCTCATAGGATATAGTAATTTATTTGTAATGTCCAATTTTTGACTGTGTTCCTCCTTTGTTACTGTCATCATATGTATGGGCCATCTATTTTGCCTAACATATTTTTCCGCTTGGTTTTCCACTTGGAGGTCTTATCGACTATTCACATGTTGGCGATCATCTTGTATACTCACTTGTTGATTATTTTATGCTTCATTGTTGCTAGAAGATTATTGTCATCATGTTGCCCACAAGTTGTGGGTTACTCAACATGACTAATATCAAATGTGTTTGCGTATGAAAAACAATTATATTGTTTCGCTCTAATGTTCGTGGAGCCATCTTAGTATTTTTTTATAAGTGAATGTTCGTTGGTTGATGACCAAACTTGTTTCTAGCTATGGTGACCTCTTTCGCATTTCCTCTCTACTAGGTACACAAATATAGACACACATTCACACTTGTGTATGCATGCAAACCCACTTTTTATGTTTATTGCTTCATTACTGCCCTTATATAATTGGAATACTTTAACCAAACAAAATGTTGCCAAAAATGAGCTCATGCTTCATTTTTAGGCAACTAGTTACAAAAACTTGGGCTTTGAGGCTTTGATCTTGGTTTTACAAGAATTTTGTACAGCCTTATGTTTCAAAAACTTTGTCTAAACTACTTCTACATGATGGCTCTAAGTCTGCACGTGCTAGATCTTGAAGGACTTAGCCATTTTTGGCTTGTTTTACCCTTGGAACGAGCAGGTGATGGTCATTTCATTGTTTTCCTTAAGGGGTGAAGTCACAATTTTAATTAGGAAACAATAAGGACATGTGGCACATCCACACAACCGGGACTTGGTCGCTTTTCAAATTTCCACGGGAGACCAATGCATGACATGCGTCACTTATAGGCATCCCCATGCCTCGCGGCCTTCCGAACTTTCCACTCGCCTCGAGGACCCCCGATCCTTTGATGACATGCACGTGTCGCCTATCGACGCTCACGTATCTCCCCCATCCTCGTTAAACTTCGGTGTTGATGGTTCTTCCTATGACCACCACGTGGCACGATGGACAAATGGCAATGATTGGTCATTTTGGGCTTTCATTTGATGTTGAGCTTTAATGGGTACATGATAGTCTCGAGATGGGTTTGATGTTTGACACGTGGCGCACAAGTTTATAGGTGGCGATAATTGATGTTTGGGCAAAGCCTTGAGCAATAAGGCGAATGAGAGTGTCAATGTGAGATACGTGTCTCACATCGTTGCCTCTTATGTACAGATGACAGACTCCCATTCTTGTAACTCGCGGAGAGTGGTTGAATTGATGCTTAACGCGTGGCAAAGACACATGTGGCTTGGATTTAGTTGTAGAGCTCGCCACTAGCTTAAATTTGATGGTTTAAGGTAGTGCATTTTTGTCTCGGGGTGTCATCATGGCGGTGCGCACAAGACCGGCTATTTACCCTATACCATATCTTTCGACTCGTAGCTTCGTTTGACCTGCAACTAGTGGCATTAGGAGCATATTTTAGAGGCTTAGAGAGTTGAATCAAATAGAATGATAGAAGGACATCGAAGATCATCGTGATCAAGTTTGGGCCATTTTTAGGATCCCAAATCAGTTATAGATGTCAATAGAGGAATCTTTTCATGCCTAGAAGATGCCTTTAGATTGTTATCGCCTTCAGAGTCCCACCAAAACACAAGGGGAAGAGTTAAAATGTTTGAAGACATGAAGATGCATTGTTAATAGTGGTCCACAATGAAATCATGGTGGTTTTAGACAAATGGCAGCTTGATCTTCATCCTCATGCCCCTAATCTCACGAACATCCGTTGATCAAGGCTAGAGCTTATCTCTAAGACCAAATATATGCTTTTCTTTGTGCATCAAGACACCTTTAGAGTTATGGATCATCATCCCAAAGGCAGTTTTGGGTGAGTTCTTTCAGCTTGGCATCTTCCATGACATCTTTCTAAGCTCCATGATCTTTTTGAGAAAAGGATGAAGAATGAGATACTCTTCAATATTCTTCATCCTTCTCTTCTCCTCTCTCTTCTCTTTCTTCTATAAAATCCAACTCAGTTTTTTATTATAAAGAATCCTCTTCCGAATGCAAAGGTACCAAGCCCAAATGGTGATTGAATATTCTGAGCTGCAGACCTCTGGTCTGGGCTAGTGTAATGGCATCCAATGCCTTCCAAATGAGTGTAAGAGATTGTGTATACCCCTAAGCAGTGATATCTTGTTGATTGTGGCTCATATCTACCCTTTGGCTTGTGTTATTGCCTTCCTACCTTTCTGTTTTGTCATGTCATGATGTGTATGGATTATATTTGCATGGTTTGGAATATGCTCATGAAAGGCAGTTTTGGGCAAGTTCTTTTAGCTTGGCATCTTCCATTGCATCTTTCTAAGCTCCTTGATCTTTCCGAGAAGATGAGGATGAAGAATGAGATACTCTTTAGAATATTCTTCATCCTTCTCTTTTCCTTTCTCTTCTCTTTCTTCTATAAAATCCAACTCAATTTTTATTATAAAGGATCCTCTTCAATGCAAAGGTACCAAGCCCAAATGGTGATTGAATATTCTAAGTTGCGGACCTCTGGTTTGGGCTAGTGTAATGCATCCAATGCCTTCCAAATGAGTGTAAGAGATTGTGTATACCCCTAAGCAATGATATCTTGTTGATTGTGGCTCATATCTACCCTTTGGCTTGTGTTATTGCCTTCTTACCTTTCTGTTTTGTCATTTCATGATGTGTATGGATTATATTTGTATGGTTTCAAGACATTGTGTCACACATGTAGGGAATTAGAGTTTGATGAAGTGCAAAGTTGAATGTGGCTTGTTCCTACCCTCTTATTCTTGCATTTGTCCTATTTTTCATCTCACAGAGAGAGGTCCCTTCTACTTTGGTGTATCACCACTACTTTTCAGTTCCCCTCTTCCCCTTTTCCTTGTCATCGTTAGTTTATTCATAGATTATAGTAGCTTGGTGGATGGCATTAGAGTAGTTACTGTAGGAGTTGGCCTTCCTCTGGAGGTTTGTCTCATTGAGTCAAGTCCCACACTTGAGAGACAATCCCATGTTGTTGTTGAGATGCACAAAGTCTTCCAACTTTGTGGGTATTTCATGGGTGCACATTTCAGTGTGACAACACAAACCATTACGCAAAAACTATGTGAAGTTGTTCTCATATGCTACCTTCTTAATGAGAGGTGGATTTAAGCTCACCTCAAACGAATTTCCTATAAAACTTAAGACAACTTTGTAGGATGTATTTTATGATAACTAACACATTGCCTCTAAAATTCAAAAGGGGACATGCAAATGTATTTACGAGCACATTTGTATTCATTTATAAGAATACATACTACTATACAAGTTATACTAAAATATCTTCACTATGCAATTGGGCGAAACTTTAGGAGATGAGAGAGTTTGATTTGCAACGATATTGAATATGAGCATTCTAATTCTTCACTAATTTCCCAATTGTTATGTTAGACAACTCTCACAATTATTATGCTCGACTTTATGCAATCGAATATACTCTCTTGAACCCCATCTCTCCTTCATCTTAGTCTTTGAAGAATTCAGTCTTGCAGGCTCACAAGTAGCCAACCTCCTCATCTCACTAGATGCTTAGCTTGAGAATTTTTGCTCTCAAAGGGCACTTGAGTCCTACCATCGAGGATTTACTCAAGTTTCTCCACATCCATGCCCAAATGATAGTGATGAAACCATCTTTTTGCATCTCGTAAGGAGAATGGGTGCTACCTTAAAACTTGATCCCCCACCTTGAATTCACTTGCTAGTGGAGGGAATAGCAATTAGGTCGTGTTATGTCAAAGAAAAGGCCTGCTTTATGGGAGAATTCTTGAGACCAAAGACATTTGAAAATCGGTGTTTGAACAATGGAAACCTATAGGTTCAATGGACTTTTTCATGATGCCAAAGGATTTGCCGACACCAACCAATCTTTTAATGCCAAATGTTATATGCTACCAAATTCTTTCTTTCGGCATTTGGGATAGTTTTAGGACTGATCTTTTACAATCAACTCTTACATGGAATGCAAATAGTTTTGGCATTTAGCCTCACATTTTGTGAAGTCTTATATTTTTCTAGGATATGGTCCATTGTAGATCATCATGAGAGCAATTGAAACATGCACAAGCTTATTGACATTAGCATAATTCGGTAGTTGGGCTTTATTCTTGATGATCACCGATTGATTTCATGTACATACCACCTGGTTCTAAATTTCTAATGAGTGGTTCCAATATCTTCAAGGGCTTTTGGTGTGGATCTGGAAGACTATTCCTAAGCGGAGTGTAGAAATGATGTCTTTTTCAACTTCAATCGGGGATAATGGTCCACCAAAGAATGCAAAGCTTGGGAGTGATTGGTTACTTCAAGAGTTGAACGATGGTAGTTATGTTGAATAGGGTCTCACCATTTTAAAGGATGAAGAACTAAAAGAACTACCTAATTTTCTTTTTCATTTCCTTTTTTGGTGGCAAGGTATGAGTTATGATATATTGAACTTGGATTCATACTCATTTTCATTTGTTATGATTTTTGTGGAGTGAATCATAGCTTTTTATAGCTTTGTAATGTAATGTCGTATTGCTCTTTTTGGTACAATTTAATATTTTAATTCTTTGAATATTTTTTTATTTTGCTTTATATAGTCAACAATAGCACAAATATGTATATGTACAATACATATATATGTATATGCATGTATATTGTCCATACTACTAACAAGCTAGGTACTTCATATATGTATTGGGCATATCCTCGTCAAATCAAATCACCACTTCATTCAAATCGCCGCTTCATTGGTGTCAATAGATTGCCTCAATGGTTCTAGGATTTTTGTTCTTGGATAAGTGTTTGATGCTTTGTATTCAATTTACTACAAACCTCGCTCCTTGTGATTTAGCCCTTTATGAGATGGATATAATAACTATTTTCTCTAGTGAGTATATACACAACTAGATATGATATCAAATACTACATTCAAGAATGTTTCAAGTAAATGTATAGAAGATTTAGCAATGATGTGAACTGATAATCGTCATTTCCTTTACATCTTTGCATCACAAGAGATTTTGGTTACACAAGGTGCATTTTCTCCATGATTACTAAAGAAGGCTCCTATTGCAGTACCGATGAAGCCATTGAAAGGGCACAAGTAGGGATTGCAATGAAGAAAAAGATGAAGGTCGTAATAACATGGGCACAACATACTCAATCTACTTTTCTCTCATATTTGGATGCTATGCGAGAATATAATGTATTGTCTAAGGCTCTAGCATTATTTCTTTATTGTATTTGTGTTGCATTGCTTTCCTATATTTTTATGAAGGTCTCTAAGTAGTATATACTTCTATGCTCAAGCTAACACATAAGCCCATATTTGCAGGAGCTATAGTTATGCTTATTGTATGCATTATTCTTAAACAATTGTTTGTAAAATTGTATTTAGATAGTTGTGCTTATTGTACGCATTATTCTTAAACAATTGTTTGTAAAATTGTATTTTTATTTAAAATCACCATTTTGATCTCAAGAGGGCCTACCCATATTACATGTCTACCAAGAGAATTTAACTCCGGTAATTCTTGATAGAGGGAACCCCATTTACCACAAGACAACAATAACCTAGACCGGACTATTGTTGTTCTAAAGAAGTGTTTATGTGTGGTTTATGCCATTATTTACTATATGAAAAAGTCAACAATTAGTATCTATCATATTATATAGTTCAGAGCAACACATCTGAGAGTGGTTTTGGCATTTGGAAAACCTACAAGGAAGTTTCTAGAGGATTTCCTACATTTCCATAAACTTGGAGACATTTTACAAAACATTTCAAGTTTTCATAAACTTCCCGAAAATGACAGTTTTTGCCAACTTGCAGGCCTCTGTTAACCTTTTTTTTTTTTACAAACTTGAAAACATAAAAAGGAGGATGGAGAGGGGAAATGTTGCCCCATTACATCCCTAACACATGAAACTCTTAACCGAAGGGATGAATAATTAACAAAATTTCTCATTTCATTCTTTCTTTTTATGCACTTTGGAGCTTAATGCTTGTGAGGAGCAGTGACACTTGCTATTCTGGATAGCATTAGAGTGTTGTACAGTGGGGAGCTTGAATCAATAAGAAGAGTGTTTGGATGGCAAAGTGAAGGCATATTTTGACAACGAAGAAATTGTATATTTGCACACTCAAATTTCACATAACTTGATTCTCTCAACAAGAGAGGACAGGATTCAAAAATTGCCAAAGATTGATTGTGGAAAACATTTGCCATGTCTTGTTTCCAAAAGAAGTAAGAGTGAAAGTTTTGAGGTGTTCAATGAGCTATCAAATACCATAATGTAGCTTGTCCACAATGACTAATGTAAATCACTCCTAACCAAACCAGTTAAAGGAGTTGTTATTTCATAACTTTCATTGACATCTTGTGCAAGAAGATCCGTGTACTTTTGAAGCACAAATCAAACATTTCATGCATTGAAGGTATTGGATGCATTTGTAGAAGAGCGCAGCTTGTTGCGAAAGAATGGTCCTTAGAATACACAATGGCGAAGAATATGTCTCTAGTGGGTTCAATTTTCTTGTAGAGAACAATGCATCCAAGGAAAACCGAGTTCCATGTACTAAACAACAAAATGGAATAGCTTAGAGAAAGAACAAGTCAATAATGGAGACAATCACAATGATGTGAAGGAGAGAGCTCTTCATGAAAGTTTTTAGTGAAAGGTAATACACACGTAGTTTATTTGTTAAATTGAAGTTTCACTAAGGCCTTGAAATATGTTGCTCTTGAGGAAGCTTGGTATGGGGAGGAGCCTTAGGTGAAAAATCACGAGGATTTTGGTTGTCTTGTGTGCGCCGTCATTCTTGAAGACAAGTGATACAAGTTGGAAGACACAAGAATTCTATCTTTGTTAGATACAACACTTTGTATCAAATTGTTATAGGTCAGTATGATCCAAAAAATAGGAAGGTCATTATCAACAAAAATGTCCTGTATGATGAGGAGGAAACCATTTAAGAATGATCAAATTCACATTAAATTCAAGTAGAGGACAGTCATTGAAACTTTTAGTTCACAGATAGAAAAGAAAAATACAAAATAGTACCTTTGTACATTGGATTATGCATAGTTAGTTGACATACTTTAATTAGATGGACTAAAGATACTATGTAAGAAGTTGGAGTTTGAATTTCCTAACGTGAACATGGAACTATTGAGCATGATCGCTCATGAGTCCAGAAATTTTGATGAAGCTCGAGGGGAGCAAATTTGGCAAAAGGCAATGAAGGTAATGTACAATGCTTTGACGAGAAATGATATTTGGATGCTTATGGAGTTGTTAATGGGAAAGAAAGCTTTTGGTTGCATCTTATAAGTGGGTTTAGCAAACAAAATCCAAAGCAGATGGCGTTGTTGACAAGCATAATGACATGCGTTTAGTGGCGGGATATTCTTATGAGGAATCAACCATGAAGATGCAATTTCTCCTACAAAGATGGTGACGATCTGGTCGGTCATAACATTCACAAGATAATTTGGTTGGATGGTGTACAAGATGAAATTAGAAGGGTACGTCGTAGAAAATTATATAGAACAAGAAACTTACGTGGTGTGTCATTTAATAATATAACTTAAGTGTCGAAAAAGTAACTTTATAAAAGACACTTATGTTTTATTATTATAAAAAGTAACTTTTTGATAAAGTTTTATTATTATAAAAGTTACTTTCGAAAAAGCAAGTCATAACAAAGGAATAGAAATGGAAAGTTGCTTTTGGAGGCTTTTCCTTGGGAAAAGCGAAAGTAAAGTTATAAAAGAGTGTTGAGGGGTCATTTGGACACATCTTTTTACTCTCATCTATTTGGACATTGAAGGTTTGAGCTGCTGCTACAACTTTTGCATTTGAGGACGAAAACCCTCCTTTGCAATCCACATCTAAGGACGAAAACCCTCTGGTGTATTCAGATTTGTGGACGAAAACCCACTAATCTTCTGAGGTAGTTCCAATCAGGAGCTACATTTGGGCTTACAATCAACAAATTTGCAAGATCAGATCAGAATTATTAGAGCTAGGGCACACTTTCCAGGCATGTTTTCTACATTTTCCGCTTCAGATCTGCAATTCAAGCGAAGAAATTCAGCCAATGGAGAGACATCTGCCAAGACTTCAAGCAGGGACAGCTAGGGCACGATTTGCAGCCATATCTAGGGCTATCTACACCCTTTGGGATTTCAGACCAGCATTTAGGGCATCATCCGTGGGCAGATTTCTTTGATTCTGGGTTGCATATTCATCATTTGGCCTCTTCATGCCACTTGGAGTGTCATTTATCATAGAATTGCTGTAATCATACATGGGTATTTTCTTGGTTTTGGGTGTGAAAAATAAATAAGATAAATTCAGAACCTTGCTGGAAAAATTATTTTCTTTCATGATTATGTTCCTAGAGGCTTCGGGATGCATTAAGCTTTCTGGGTATTCTAGATTACAGATATTTTGATCAATGAATAAAAATTTCATAAGTTTGAAATAAAAATCAGGTCATTATCTTATTCTTGGCATTAACAGCTGATTGCTGTCATTAATTTCAGTCTGTTATATTTTTGCAAAAGGGTTTGTGGGTGTTTCCAGATTTCTCTTATTTGTGTCCTAAGGGGCCGTTACAAGGTGTTCCTTGTGGAAGAAAATGAGCAAATAGTTCATAGATTATTCAAGCCTTTGTTTGGCTTAAAGCAGGCACTGCGAGGAAGGGATACTAAAATCAAAAAGCACAGCACAAAAAGATAGTTTATTTGGAGTTATTTGGATCGAAACCTTTATGCTCAATGTACGAGGGAATATACCGTGATTGTAAGCATCTGTGTTGATAATCTCATTCCCATAGGAAGTTAGGGGAGCTTGATTGATGGCCTAAAAGAAGAATACGGTGAGCTTTTTGAGATGAGTAATATAGAATTGTTGCATTTTTGTCTTGGAGTTGAGTTTGGAAAACAAGACACTCAATTTGTCTCATAGACAAAGTTTGCCCAACAGTTATGGAATTTTCGGATGGCAAAAGTTAAGTCGTCACCAACTCACACGGTTATGCTTGGACCAATCAGCTTACAAATCTCAAAATATTTGTGTACAAAGAAGTTTGTTGAGAACATTGCTAAGGCTGTTACGATTAGTTTGCACCATATTATATTATTTATAATATACTTGTTAAATAAAATTAGTTAAGGGGTTGTTCAGTATTAATAATCTATTTAAACTTAATTGATTAGTTTTTTTAGTCATTCACAAAGATAGAAATGGTTGATAGATAGGTACAGAGTGATAAGGGTTTGTATCCTAGAAATAGTATAGTAACAAGCTATGCATTGTATAAATATCCCTCTATGAGCATAAAACTTAAACAGATATAATGTTTCCAACATAGGCTTCCTTCCATTGTGGCAATTATTAAGATTGTAAGGAATAATAGCTAAGTTGCCTATACGTTTTGGATACTGGTATGGATACGGCAATATTTTTTTGCCCCGGATGCGGCCGTACATAAAAATATTTAAAAATTAAAAATGATATAAATTCCAGCCTAATAAATAGGAATTAACCACATATTATGCATATGAAAAATAAAATATCCACAAAACACTACTGGTAATCTTTAAAATGCCAACCGAATGCCAAATGAAATGTCACAAAGTGACAAATGTCATAATAACTATTAAATTTTATTTTTACATAAAAATACAGCAGGGCCCGAGTCTTCACATGACCATCAAAACAGACTATGCATGTATATCAATAGCTACCGCTCTTATTTTCTGTTTTTATTGCAGTACAAAACTGAAAATCAGATTTCTGATGGAATTTAGATTTACTGTCACAAAACTGAAAATCAGATTTGTGTTGGGATTTAGATTTAAGGTTTGATACTTCATCAACAAGCATTGCTATCATTTTCCATGCCAAGGGGCAGCAGCAGCTGGCCTTTATGCCAAGATTTTCTGGTTAACATTGTCATTCTGTTGCCAACATTGCAAGGCAGGATCTATATGAAGCAATTCAGTTCTTTCGCTCCAATAAACATTTTTTAATATTGTTCAACATGGACTTCACCCTCGATTCATGACTGCGGACTGGCATATTTTTAAGCAAAGAAAAAAATATTTTTTCCTCCAAATTTAATTTTTGAGCCGTAAATTAATGCAGCAAAATGAAAGTGATAATCTATACTTTAGGCACGGAAATAATGTCAACCAAAAGTAATACATTTCTGATTTTATCTTGGAAATCAATGTAGGAATTTTTAATGTCTGAATTTGTTTAATGTCACAGTCATCTACAAAAATATTTTGCAAGATAAAATACTGGTAAAAACGTGTTAGGAACACCAAAAACGTGAATCCTTTAGAATTTGCAACTGTGCCCTACGACAACTGTATCTCTACACTATCGTGCCCTTGGATAGTGCTATGATTCACAAAATTCTGAAACTTATTTTTTTATAATATCTTCTTTCTATCACAAAATTTGTGATTGGAATGTCACGTTATTGATGTTTTTATCTCCTTCACAGCCTTCTCCTCGCACTGTGAACCCTACCGAGCACCAATGGCTTTGACACTGATGTTAGAATATGTGAACATAGAGATAAAGAAGGAGCAGAATGCACACATTGTTCATTGTGTGTCCGTCATTTTATTATTTGAGAGATGGTTACAAAATGGTTGAAATGGTTACAACCGTTATTAGTTAATACTTAACTAATATTGACTTAACACTAAATTATGAGCCTTATATTCCTACAATCATGAAAATAAAAATAACTGGAGCCTAAGTCTCATGATAAAATGAAAATCAGAAATACAAAAAGTTGTATTTGAGCCATGACTAAATGCAATTTCCAATTTTTTTTATGTTTATTTGCTTTCCAAGTTGTTGATTGTCGGGAATGTCCTAGTGTTGGTATAGACGAAGGACATCCCTGCTTGATGGGGACGTCTTGAGTACTTCCTAGCACAATATACAAATTCAGTGGTTACTCGCAGAAATTTTTGCTAGGCAAGTAATTGCCAGAATTATTCCTGAGTTATATGAAATGAGTTTTTAGTGAGTAATCGCAGCAAGTACTTGCCTGTAATCACCGAGTATGGCACATGAATTTGCCATATGCGGAACTGGCGTGGAACATAGTCCAAACGTGAAAAAAATGTTGTTTTTCTACTTTATAAGCCCCACACCCCCACAACTTGTAATCACACAACTATTGAAATGATTTAATAGCATATTTGAAGAGCAGATTCAAGAATTTTATTTGAGGTCAGTTATTTTAACTTTTTTCTTTTTATTTTCAAGCATGTAAATTCTTTCTATATTGTTAAAATTAGGTTTCCAAACATGATTTGCAAATTTGCATGCATTCCATTCAATTCTCATTAATTTTAATTGTGATTTACGCTAGTTTATCAATAAATGCCGTTTGTTAAATTTTTGTATTTATTCTTGTTTGTAGGTTTTACAATTATAAATTTACAATTTCAATTACAGCTTACAATTACATCGGATTTTCTTCTCCTCGGGGTTGAAGTTGTCAATTACAAATTTACGGTTTTTAATTTTTTTTTTTTTTTTATTTGTATTTGAATGTGTTGCATGATAGAACTTAGCATACAATGGCATTCGGCTCCGCATCATGATTAACATCAACAACATGAAACATTCCCCTAATTCACATACCATCATTTGAAGTATGAAGTAGGTGGAGTGATTGATGAGTTTGTGATTTGCGCTTTTTTGCGGGAATAAGGTTTTTAGTAGAATCAATCGCCTCAAACACCATGTTGCATGCATTGGTTGCCATGATGTCACATCATATCCCAATGCTACAAAAGAGGCAAAATGAGAATTGAGGGCGGAGCTTGGATTATTGGATGGGAAGAAACTAAAGAGGGAAATGGTGCAACTAGCCATACAAGCATAACCATTAGACCTCAATGACAATGGAATGTAGGGAGATGCAATGATGATTGTGGGCTCTAATCGTGGTCTACGACTACAAGGCACATCCAATTCATTGAGTTCGAGCAAAGGCTAGGAACATAATTTTTAATCTAGAAACATGCTTGGGTCATAAACTTCGCTGCAAAGTACAAGCTAGAACAAAGAGTTGTATGAGGAAGTAGATAAGGCATGTGTAAATTTCTGGTATTACAACCTTCCTTCATTGTGGCAAAGAGCTTGTATTAGGAGTATTTGGTGACAACATTGACAGTTGTAGGGAAAGGGTACAAGGCACCCTCTCTAAGAGACTTAAGTGGGAGGCTACTCCACGGTGTGGTTGCAAATGAAGAGTCAATTTCGGAAGAGCAAAAAAATATAGTGACAAAAGATCGATGCACTATTCTTTCGGATGGGTGGAAGGATGGAAGAAACCGCACCCTCATTAAATTTTTAGCGTCTTCAAATGACGAGATGGTTTTTTTGAAGTCAATTGTTGCCTCTAACATAGTAAAAATGTAGAAACTTCGAGCCTTATGTTGGAGGAGGTTGTCTTAGAGGTGGGCATCAAGAATGTTGTGCAAGTTGTCACCGACAATCCAACATATGTGGCAGCCGGGAGACTCCTTTAGAGAGGCATCCATCACTTGTTTGAACTTCTTGAGCGGTCCATTACCTTGACATTTTTAAAGGACACAGGAAAATTGATTGGGTGAGACTAGTTGTAAAAGATGCACGGAATATAACAAAACACATTTATAATTACCCTTGGGTTCTTAGCTTCATGAAAGGACACACAGGGGGAAAGAGCTTTTGCGAGTCATGTCATGAGGTTTGTAACTAACTTCCCAACGTTACAAAGTATTATTAGTTTGTTGACATTGTTGAAACTAACTTGAGCCAAAATAAGGGTATTGGCTGTTTTTTTGTTTTTTGTTTTGTTTTTGTCATTATTTATATGCAAATAAAAATTAGAATAGTTATTTTTCTTTTTTAATATCGATAAAGTCCCAAATGAGTTCAAATAGTGATTACGAAGCTGATTGTGAAATCAATGATGAGATAGGTGGTGTCCATAGTGGGGGAGGGGACAACAAGGAGAAAGGGAACTAGAAACCCAAACTAACAATTCACTCGGGAGTATCGATAAGTTTAGTTGCCCCTAAAAGAGATTGAGCAAATATGTTAATGGACCGTTTGACAAAAACGCTTTGAAACAATTTACTCAAGTTCTTGATGGTCTCAAAACAAACGCTTCATTGGCGACTAAGACATGGGAGTGCAAAATCTGTTCATTGACTTGGTTGGGAAGCGTCATTAGGGTGAGCATACACTTATTTCACCTGTTTGTGAAAGGCAAAATTTGTGGACGATTGTAATGTCCCTTTCTAGGGCTGAAATTGGAAATAAGGGTTTGGCCTTAAACCCAAATGAATCAAATATGAAATTGCACCTTCAAACACACAAACATCAATCTAAAACAACTGAGAATGCTCTTCAAACAATCAACACACAATATCAATCAGCCCTCTAGGGCAGCGAACTGCATATGAGGTTCACATCAACATTTAACCATGCAAATAGAGCTGAAATGCCACCAAATAATTTATCCAACCACGAAAATATTTATCAATCTCAAATACATCAAAAATATGGAGAAACAAATGATAAATCACAACTGTAATTAATTTTTATGACAACAACCATACAGCCAAACCGAGGGCTGGAAAAAATAGATAAACTTCTCCTAAAATCACCAAAATGTAGATTCCGGCCTTATAAAATATGAAGAACAAGAATACCAGCTCAAAATACCAAAATGTGCCCTAGAAGGCACCGAACTCAACCCTCAAGCAAGTCGCCTAGGGCTGGAAATGAAGATCAGCTGCATAAAATCACTTTGAAGTACCAATGTGACCTCCGTGTGAGATCACCCTTACACACAAGAGGGTTTTCGTCCCCTAGTGTGATCCTATTGAAGGGTTTCGTCTTCAATAGGTGACCAAGGAAGGGTTTTTGTCCTTCAATGGCAAGAAGAGAAGCTACTTGCTCCACCTCCAAGAGAAATCAATATCAAAATCAACATAACCCTCATTTAGCAAGTCGAACCACCTTATATAGGCCTTGAAGATGTCAATGGGAAAATAAAATCCTCTAGAGAGGCTGACTCCCTTAATGAAGGAAAATAACATTAAAGTCACCATGTAGGCCTCCACAAGACCAACCTCCATAATGAAGAAATAGAAATCCTCCTTGCATTGTTTGACAAGTCTTCCACCACCTAGTCGAACCACTCCAATGCCATGATTAGTAAATAAAATAATTAATCACTAAAGTACAACACTTACAACCATGGCGAGTTTCCCTCCCTTGCTCCTTCCTTGATGCCCATGGAAGAGGAATGGGCATAAGGTCTTCCATATCGAACTAGCTTGAAAAGGGGACATTACAGTCCTCCCTTCCCAAATTTATTTGCCCTCAAGCAATTGCAACTCTCATGCCCAAGTGCCAAAATAAAAGAACATGATGTAGTACTCCCATAATCTAGCTCCCGTGCCTGTCAAGTGAGAGAACTTCTACTAGAACAAACTTATGCAATGGCTGCCCCTATCTTCATTGAAGTCCCTTGGCAGCCCATGAAGTTTTATGGCTGCCTTGAAGGAAAAACTAGTTGTCCTAATTCTGTCCTAAAAATAGCAGTAGCAATGTCTTTCTTTGTACACTAAGCTGTACAAAATACTTTCTAGCCAGCTGTCGGTTCAAACAAATGGCAAAAAGTGGAAAAATGCTTAGCAACTTGACCAACAAAAGCATTTCCCAATGGAGCATCTTCCCCTTCCATCTCACCCTTGTCAACTATGGTGGAAGAAAACCCTCTAATCACATGTGTGAATGCAACTGAAAAAGAATGAGGGCTGCCAAAATTGATGTCAGCAATGCTATTGAGTACAAATGGGCTCATAGCTGTCATAGAAATACTTCCCTTCTCACTTGGGGTAGACAACACCTCATTCCCAACTCTTGATTACATTCTTCACTCAACAACAAACTTGGAAAGGCAAGCTTGAGCATCATGCAAAACTGATCCAAACACCTAGAGTTACCTTGTTGTAGTGGCCTCCGTGGCTACCCAAAAGATGGTCTAGGCTGCCCTCTTCCCATTGTCCTAGGTTGGGTTGTACCTTCCTCAAAGCCTTTATGTTTCACTCCCAATCCAAGTATTGGAGGGACCCTATTTCTATGCAAATTGAGACCTTTTGCACTCACAAACTTGCCATCCTCCATTATGGCATCTTCATCTTCAGCTGCAGTCCCATATTCTTCATCACATGCTTGGATGGATAACAAATTCAGCTGCTCTTTCTTCTTTATTCTTGTGCCTACACAAAGAACAAACACATTAAAAGAAACAAGAGCTCTCAATATCATTTCTTCATGCCTTGTAGGTATGAAAGCTAGCTCCTTTCATGGCTTGTAATCATCTCATTTTCTCCACTCAAGTGATGGATATTCAAAAGTTCACCCAGGCTGTCCCAAACACAGCTGTAACCATGTGTTTTGTCCCCTAAAATCAGAAGGATAGTGGCTGAGATCCTTCTTATGACAGCTGAAAACACATCAATGATGATAGTAGATTGGAAACCCTTCATCCTCATGGCTGGATACTTATCTCCGGCTGTCAACAAAATGGATAGGGAGCTGAAATTGTTGTGGACAGCGAATGAAAAAAAAGTACAAGTGTCAAACTGAAAGCCCTTCATGAATCTCCTAAAAAGAATGTAGTGGGGCCTAGGAATGAGTCATTATTGATTGAAAATGCTCTAAAAGATTGGAAACTATCCCTTCTCATGACTGTCCTCTTTTGTATGGCACCAAACAAAATTTTGGGCAAGCTAGGAATGTTTATAACAACAGTACAAAAACACATGAAAACATGCTTGAAGTCCCACAAATCAAGACTCCTACTTCCAATCATACCTCCAAATCTCAGCTGAGTTATAATGCTTGGAACAACAAGATAACAACCATCCCACTCGATTTCAAACACAAAATTCATGAACTCAACTTTTACTTTTATTGGAGCACTCCCTTTAAGAGCTTGCTTATCAATTAGGAATTCATAATCCTTATAATATGACTGCTGTTTTGAAAATAAGATTGTAGGTTTTACCTCATTATGTGTTGCCCATATGTCTTGTCTTCTTCCGGAAGTTCCTCCACTCTTCTTGGCTGTAGCAACTTGAGGAATCCCATTTGTCATGCTTGGAAGCACAACCTCTTGGTCATCAAGCTTAAACCTCAATTCCATGGTTTGGTAGTCTTGGATAAATTTACCCAAGAGTGTAGCCATGGCACTACAAGTGTCAAATCTCTGTCTTCATTACAATTCACAAAGAAATCACCACTTACCATGTGCTTTCCCAAGGTGAGTTTGAGTTGTTGGAATCTCTTGGTGTAAGGGATGATGAGGCCATCTTGTAGCATCTCATCCTTCACAAGGGAGTTTGAATGTACAACAAACTCCATATGATTTCTCATAAAATTTCTTTCTAACCATATGCACGAAATGAAGCACTCACTAGCCATAGTAACATGGAATCCATTGAGGAATTCACCTTTTTTGTAACTCAAAGGATCTATGTACCCTTTGCCACTTAGAGTGTTCTTCACTTTATCACCATTTCCACTATGTTGTCCATGACGACCACCAATTATACTATGAAGCATCAAACTTGACATAGGATCATTCTTTTCAACAAGCTGCCCATGATGACACAAGTATGACAACAACATGGAAAGGATAAAAAATTTGAAATGTGATTATTATTATCATACCTTTGACTCGCCATGAAAAATTTGTCCTCTTTTGATGACTCGGGAACATTTTAGTGGCGAATATTCGTTAATTCACGAATATTCCATTTTTTGAAGTTTTAAATTGGTGAATTTTTTGGGTAGGAATTAGGACCAGGTTGTCAAAAGTTTTTGGGTACAAGTTAAGTGTAGGGGTCAATTCGCCATTCCCGCGAAATAGAAATTCACAAAATTCGCCTTGATACAATCAGTTAGGAGCATTTTTTTATGCTAGCGCCCAACATTATACTATATGATGTTGGGGGGTAGCATAAAATATGCTACCGACGACAACATAATATATGTCATTAGCGGTAGTATAAACTATGTTACATATCGGTAGATATAAAAATCTACCCTATGAGCTTTAATAATGATGTTGTGATGTCTTCATATTCGCCATTCACGCGAAAGACAATTTTCATAGATTCGAAATGAATTTCTACAATTTTTTTTCGAGGGGTCTTAAAATTTTCCTGTTTGATGAAGGGGTTTGTGGAGATACCTCCAACCCTTCTATCCTCGTGATTCCCAATATTTTCTTCATTACATGACTCTTCATAGTGCTGTTCTGAAAATCAGTCAATGGAAGCTCAAAGGATGGTGCAAGTTCCTCTAACTTGAACCCTTCGTATACAACAAGTGATGTCCCTTTTGCTTCAACTTCATCCACATTTTGTTGATGCATGCACGAAACCTTTTCATGGTTCTCTCCAAGGCCATAAACATCATCTACTTGCTTCTTGTAGATGGCTATTCTGAAATTTGTAGCAAGTTGTACTTCAACATTTGCATTTGGTGATTGAGCTTCAACCTCGAATTTCCCTTTACCAACTTATAGATCTGATTTTTCTTCCTTATTTGGCTCAGGCTCCACGATTTCTCCCTCTTAAACTTGCACGGTGGATTTCTCTATGGGTTGTTTCTTCTCCATTACTTGCAGCCCTAATTTTTCTTCTTGTGTAGCTCATGAGCTGGACTTGGGCCTTAATGTTCACTTGCTTACTCCCATGAAATCAACAAATGACATGACATCACGAATCTTCTCCGAAAGATCCCTATACTCATACCATGTAGCAATGTTGTCCACTTTGGATGGCTGAGTATTATTGACTTCCTTTGAAGAGCTCCTTCCACCATTCGGATCTTGAATGGTATGGATTAGCTGAGCCATTTTATTGGCCAATATTTCTTGCCCTAGGGCAAGCCTTTCAAATCTACCATCACCAAAAATTCATTGGCCATTTTATCTTCTCCTTATTTGATAACAAATGTAACCCTTGTTATGCTTTTTTGAGATAATTCCATTTGAAGATTTTGACCTGTTTTTCTTCTTTGTGGGTCCAAGGGAAAAAGTTAGATGAAGCCAACAATTTCATCATGTGCTTAATTTTGTGTTTGTTTCTCTTATTGGCATTGTATTTGTTGGTGAGCCTAGCGCCCAACAATAAATTAAAAAAGAAAATATTAGTGAGCATGTAGGCTCCAAAAAGTAAAAAAGAAAATAATAATAAATCAAGTCTAATTGTGGTCAGCCTCATTTGAGAGCCCCAAGACTTGGTGCCACCCTCTTGTTATAAATAGAGGTTGTTGGCATTAGTTTGGCTTATGTTTTGGTGAATTTTCATATCTTGGTAAAGGTTTGCTTGTGAAGCACCTTTCGTACCTTTCTCAAGGACGAAAACCCTTGATTGAGGGCCTGTGGAGGATGAAAAC
Organism: Taxus wallichiana var. yunnanensis; assembly: GCA_018340775.1. Classification (NCBI taxonomy): domain Eukaryota; kingdom Viridiplantae; phylum Streptophyta; class Pinopsida; order Cupressales; family Taxaceae; genus Taxus; species Taxus wallichiana. The sequence goes on along the minus strand of CM031235.1, from coordinate 788,007,601 downwards.
CCCCACAAGGATTTATGTATGCAAGCTGGTTTGGAGAGCAATAAATTATCATTTTCTTGCATGATTTATCTCTTTTGGATCAATAATCTATTTATTTGAAGTGGAGTGACCCACATGGGAGAACTATTTAGTATGTGCTGATGATAAGTTGATCAATATGAATTTATTATCTTATTCTCCATATTTTTAAAAGCCAAGATCTCAAGTTTCGTGAATTTTGGAGGTGATTTACTATTTTTCCAAGCTTGTTGAAGTTCATTGGTTAAGGGTTTCCAAAATTAATTATTTCCAAGCTCAATTCTGATTTCTAACAGCTGATTGTGTTTGCTGAGGGTTTTATAATATTTTTGGCATAAGAATCGAAGTGTGTTAACAAGGTTTAACCCACCTTTGAAGGGTTTAACTTTTCCAAGGAGGTTGCTGCCCTAGGAAGGGCATAATTTGCAGGTTGCAGAGTTGATATCAGTCATCTACAACAGCTCACTAATCTGATTTTTAAGTTTTACATCTCAGCTCCTTGGTCATTTCCCGAGTCCTCCTAAAAGGGAAATTACACTTTCTTGCCCTAGGGCAAACCTTTCAAATCTAGCATCACCAAAAATTCTGTCTACCATTTTGTCTTCCCCTTCTTTGATAACAAATCTAGCCCTTATTACCCTTTTGCGTGAAAACCCTTAGGCTAGGAAGACCAAAGCTCTGATACCATTGTAATGTTCCTTTCTAGGGCTAAAATTGGAAATAAGGGTTTGCCCTTAAACCCAAATGAATCAAATCTAAAATTGCACCTTCAAACACACAGACATTGATTTGAAACGATTGAGAATGCTCTTCAAACAATCATCACACAATATCAAACAATCATCACACAATATCAATCAACCCTTTAGGGCAACAAACTGCATATGAGGTCCACATCAACATTTAACCATGCAAATAGAGCTGAAATGCCACCAAATAATTTATCCAACCACGACAATATTTATCAATCTCAAATACATCAAAAATATGGAGAAACAAATGATAAATCACAATTGTAATTAATTTTTATGACAACCATACAACCAAACCGAGGGTTGGAAAAAATAGATAAATTTATCCTAAAATCACCGAACATGTGGATTCCGACCTTATAAAATATAAAGAACAAGAATACCAGCTCAAAATACCAAAATGTGCCATAGAAGGCACCAAAGTCAACCCTCAAGCAAGCCGCCTAGGGCTGAAAATGAAGATCAACTGCATAAAATCACTTTGAGGTACCAATGTGATCTCCATGTGAGATCACCCTTACACACAAGAGGCTTTTTGTCCCCTAGTGTGATCCTATTTAAGGGTTTTGTCTTCAATAGGTGACCAAGGAAGGGTTTCCGTCCTTTAATGGCAAGAAGAGAAGCTACTTGCTCCACCTCCAAGAGAAATCAATATCAAAATCAACATAACCCTCCTTTAGCAAGTCGAACCACCTTATATAGGCCTTGGAAGATGTCATTGGACAAATAGAATCCTCTAGAGAGGCCAACCCCCTTATGAAGGAAAAGAACATTAAAGTCACCATGTAGGCCTCCACAAGACCGACCTCCATAATGAAGAAATAGAAATCCTCCTTGCATTGTTTGACAAGTCTTCCACCACCTAGTCAAACCACTCCAATGCCATGATTAGTAAATAAAATAATTAATTACTAAAGTACAACACTTACAACCATGGCGAGTTTCCCTCCCTTGCTCCTTCCTTGATGCCCACAGGAAGAGGAATGGGCATAAGGTCTTCCATATCGAACTAGCTTGGAAAAGGGGACATTACAATGACTCCCACTTGATGAGAGGGGAGAGGTTGTATAATGGAGTTACCACGGTGAACATTCCAACAACTTGTGGCATCGACACCCCTTCTAGTTCTCGAGAGGACTTTTAGGTTTTTCTTTTCCGAATATTGCAACAAGTTATGAGGTGATGGGAGTGTATTGTAGGGGGAAGAAGAGGAAGGTCATGGTCCCCAATTCAGTTGTGGATATCTTTGATATAGAGGCCAAGGAGGAGGTTGATAATGCCATCGGAAAATTCTTCTATTCCGTTGGTTCTCATTTCATGTTGCTTGCTCTCCTTATTACAAGGAGGCTATGGCTAAGGTAGCCAAAGCAAGTGTAGATTATGTGCCCTAGGAGACATGATATTGAGGACCACAATTTTGATAAGTAACTATTGCAAGGTTAATTTAATAATGGAAGAGATGAGTGCCACATGTATAGCTCATGGTCAGCAACATTATCATGGATGGGTAGACGGTTATTAGACACCACCCACTCACCAATATCATTGTCTCCTGTAAGGAGGCTGTTTACTTCTTGAGGACGATTAATTGTGCAAGAAAGAGGAAGGATACAAAACATTAGTTTCCTATTTTGCGAGATGCCATTGAGGAGGTTGGTTATGCCAATGTTGTATAGGTTGTTACGTATGCAACATACACGTGCAAAGAAACAATTAAGCTTGTTGAGGCTCACTACCAACATGTTTTTTGGACCCCACCTTGTGTACATACCATGAACACTACATTGAAAGGCATTGGAAAAGTTGATTGGCTCAAAAGGGTAGTGACAGAGGCTAGGGAGGTGTAGATGTTCATCGACAACCACCACATATCATTGGTACCCTTTTGTACCCTTTTAAGGAAAGAATTCATCAAGCTAGTGGACACACGTTTTGCTTCCTACCTTATTTTGTTGGATAGAATGGATGAGTTGCAAGAGCCCCGCAACTTATGATCATGATGTAGGAGTGCATTCGGTGGAGGGAGTACAAGATAGAGTAGTGGAAGAGGGTGAAGGTGGCGGCGCGAAGGACTTAGTTGTTGCATTCGGCAAATTTCAAGCAAAAATCAAAATTTGTTGAATACCAAATATGCCTAAAGAAATTCATTAAAACTAGCAGAAATTGGTAAAAAAATAGTTAAAATTCCTTAAAATTCGTTCTTTCTTTTTTTTTTGAATATTTATTCTAAAAACAAGTATGATATTCCTTTTAGTTGAATGTACTTGCAAATTATATGGGTGATTTTCTTAGCAGCGTTTTTTTAATAAATTTTATCTCCACAAATCCGAATGCAACAACTTAAGTGAGAGATAGATTTTGGGCAGATGTGAGATACATCACATTGATTGCATCTCTAGTCTTGTGTGCGATCAAATATGGGGATTCCGATGGCCCCAACCTCAGCAAGATATAGTATTCAACCGATCATTGAGTGGTGTTGGGAGAAGCTAAACACCTCTTTACATACAACCGCATGTACAATAAATTCCAAATGGTATGTGGAGAGGCTTGACAAAATTGTGCCCTTAGATGACGGGGAGGTGAAGAAAGGTTTCTTGAAAGCCTTGAAAAAAACGTATAATGCAAATGATGCTTCATGAGTCAAAATCGATTGGCTTAAGTTTATCGAACTTGATGGCTAGAGGTCTTTGGCTAGGATAGACATGCTCACATTGGCTCAAGACAAGCCAACAAGTTATGGGCATCTAGGATTGTTGCGAACACTTGATATTTCCCTCCTTTTCAATTTCCTCGACTTCGAGAGAAATTGGTCAACATATGGGTGGATCCACTCTTTGAAGAGGAATAAACTTATCTCTAAGAGAGTAGAGGGACTTGTTGTACATAGTCGTTTGCGTCTCATGGATCACAAGACACTTGAATACAAGGAGAGCCCATCATTATTGTGTGAAGCAAATCTTGAGGAGCTGAGATAGGTTGACAATGATCAAAAGGAGAAGAAGGGATTACTTGGCATCTGCGTACAAGATGAAGATGATGCCAATAGTTCTATAGAGGAGGAATAGTTAATGAGTATTCCTTTAGATGATGAATCTGATTATTGAATTGTGGACTATGTTTTTTTGATTATGACATATGTACTCTTATCATGCTGATTATAATTCATCATCATCGTATACTCATGAGTCTTTTGTTTCTCATTGTCTCGTCTCTAAACTTTGAGGTAGCATGTTTATTTTAATAGCCATCCCCAAAATCTAGAAATTTCTCTGCCGTCTTGGAAAATCCATTCCTCTGTCCCCACCTCCCTTCGTCCCGGAGTCTTAATTAACTATTTTAAAATGTCATTTCTTAGATTATTAATTTTTGTTGGATTTTAATCGTGTGCGTGATGAATTCATTCAGGACAACATGCATGAATAGTCATTGCCCCAATGACATTTTTACTCATGTATTTTTGGTAATAATCACAAGGGAAAAGAGAACCCACTTAGCACACAAACACGATGACTGTTATTTGTTGTTTTTCCAGAGTACTTTTTTGATTTTAAAAAATGGTGCATAAGATTCAATGTCACGCCAAGGACACCTCATGCGCCATCTCATTTTCATGTGTAACATAAATGTCACTCATGACACTGCCATGTTACCACCCGCCGCGTCATCCTAGTAGGTGACTAGCTACACAGGTTAAAATGTAACTATGGAAAATATAAGAGATTTGAGGCTTCTGAAATCTATAATAAAACACAAATTTTCAAGATAAGCCGGTGTATAAAAGAATAATACATTGACATTTTAGATCATCCTTCACGATCTATCATCATTGCAAATTTTGTTCTATGGTAAATATTGATTAGTAAACTCCTAAGTACAGCTGCTTAATAGAATTTTCAGAATCACAACATGCTATCCTTCTTAGACTATACACCAAATTGACAGCTTTGAATGTTTTAGGGACTTATAAACAGTGTAGTATGGTGTTGTAGAAGGAAACAAAACTTGCAGTACAAAAATCCAAGTGTAGTCAATCATTAACAGCAAGAAGAGTAACATAAAGCACAGACACATAAAACTTCTGATGTTGACAACCCTAAGATGGGGAAAAACTAAGTGGAAATGGCAACTGCATACATTTTTGATCTTCTTATGGCCAAAGACAATTACAAAGAGATCAAAGAACAATATACAACAATTTCTTTGTTGTTTTCTCACTTGGTTCCTCTTTGCAACCTTTCTTCCTCCTACAACCAATTGAAAACAGACTATGTCATTCACAAACTTATACCTCCGTATGGATTCATGCCTATTTATCCTTTCGTGCCTTAAATAACCCACAATTGTCTTAGAACTGATGAGACACCATCATTTGCTATTACTCTCCCGATAAGATCCCTTAGATGAAAGCGCCTCTTTCGACAGATTAGTGATTTCAAACTGCCGTGGTGGTTACTGAATCAACAGTTGCAAAACTGCTACTTGCAGATGCCACCGATTAAGCACTTGCCCCTGTAAATACTGGTGGCTTCATCACTATACAAGAAATACTCATTTTGTGCCCTGTTTGTTTATTGAAACTATTGTTCGTTGGTTGGATGATGACGAGGTTTTGTTTTCATAATCCCTATGGATCATACCTCTGTTTTGAAAGGGTTTTGTTCCCACAGTAGCTTAGTGTTGAGGATATGTGAGATCATACGTCTCTTTCAACATCGAATGGTTGCTGAAATTAGGAAGAGCAAGCACTAGTGCATGGTTGATTTTATATTTCAAATAATAAAAAAACTATCATGTTTTTTACCCCATCAAAACCATAGTTATCAAGTCTGGAAATTTGGATCCATTCAAGGGCCAAAAATCCTAAAATCCGAACTCTTGAAAATATTATATATGAGCATAATTTATAAATATGCAAAAATTGACAAATACAGAGAAAAATATTAATAATGTAATATAAAATGTTAATATATTTAATATTAAATAATATAAAAGGGTGTTGGGTGTCTTCTTATTGCAAAAAAGTAGGGCTCACCGTAATGTCCCTCTTTCCGGCATGACCCTTGGACACTTGGTGGGTAGCTTATTTGTCATCTTCGTAAGCTAGTCCCGTTGTTTAGGAGATGATGTGCATAGCAAGTAAGGGTTTTATCGACGATCTGGTGGATTATTTGATGTTAGCAATGAGTTCAGTTGGTCTTAAGGACTCACTTGGCACTTTCCGAGGTTATTTCCGACTTCTGGTGTGTTCTCCAAGATTCTTGGAGAGAGTATCTATTTATAGTAAGTCACCCAATTGACTTCATTTCTCATTATTCGTCATCGGCACCGCTTCTGCTCAGTCAGTTTCCGATTCCGGTGCTTTCCGACGATTTCCGCACTTTGGGAGCATTAATGGCTTATTTTAATTATTTTACTCAAGTTGCTTATATTTGTACGAATTACTTGGCGAGCACCTCAGTATTATAGCTCGTTGGAAAGAGAATGTGAAGTTCTAAATGATGAGATGCTAATTCAGTGACCTTGGGCGCCAAGAATGATTAATTAATTAAATAAATCACTTTCCGGAGTTATAAGGTGTAATTAATTAATAAAGTGATTTATTAATTATATTTTCTTTTAATGAAAATTCTCGGAAAAGGTTATAAAAGGAGGATTTGGCCCATTTGCTCGGGACACTTATTATTTTGAACAAAAAACAAATTCAGAGCAGCTCTTGCTAATTACTCTCGAAGGACGGAAACCCTTGGAGATTACGGATTGGACGGAAACCCAATTCGAAGGAGGAAGATTCAAACAGGGTCTTCATTGTGCTTCACATCAGATCATTTTGATATTGCTTTACAGTTAATTGCAGCGTGTGTTTATCAGTTTACTCATAGAGGAATATTATTACCATCATTGGGGCGCCATCTTTCCCATTTGGAGAGCGCAGCAGTTAGAGGAGTGAGAGGGGTGTTAGCAGCAGTTGTGTAACAGGTGCAGCCACTATTGGCTCCTTCGCATGCGAGAGTTCTGATCATTTCAGTACCATTGATATCCATTCATTTTATCACACAAAGCTGGACTTTCGGGTATGCAATTTAGAGATGAATTTCATTGTATTTGGAATCCATAAATAAATAAATAAATCCTTTCATTTCCAATCAGACTTGTATTGTTTATGCATTGTGGGAGTTATGTTTGTCTGCAATCATTTGTGGGACTTTCTATTGGCCGTGTTCTTTCAATTAAAGAGAAACAACAAAAATATCAGAAATTGAGACGACATGACAAGTGTTTGACGAAATGTCAATGCACTAAAAACTCAAAAAAAAAAAAAAATGGAGTTGGAATTGGTTGGGATATTTCACTCACCTAGACCAAATTTATTCGAGCCGCCTAAAAATATGGATCTGGCCGGATTTGGTAACTATGAGTTAAACTCTTACCACTTGGCTTTGTAATTGTATGTAGAGGGTGTTACAGTGGTGGAGAGACCAAGAATAAACTTCCTCATATACTATACTACCCTAACAAAATTCCTAGTCTTCGTTGTATTCCTAGGCATGAGCCAATTAGTGAAAGCCTAAACCTTTGTTGGATCCACTCTAAGTCCTCCTTTCCAACCACATGCCCCAAGTGGACCAAAGGATCGCTTTTGAAATCTCTCATTTCTTTATGTTCCATAAAAGCTTTTTTCTTTGAATTCTTGCAAGACTTGCTTCAAACAAGTTAAACGTTTATCCTCAGAGCATTGAAACCAAGATATCACCAAGCTACACAATGCCACATGTTTCTAAGAATGGCCTCAATACATCATTATTCAATCTCATAAATGTAGCAAGTGCATTGCCTAAACGAAATGGAAGTACCAACCATTCATATAGACCCTATTTTGTCTTGAAGGTTGTCTTCCCAACATCCTTCTCCACATGAACTTGATGGTACTTGTATTTGAGATCCAACTTCGTAAAATATTTAGCATAATGATGTTGGTCCAACAAGTCGAAATCCACGAGAGTATATTTATATTAGAAAATGATCTTGGGTAAGGCTCTATAATCGATGCTCGTTCTCCAAGATTCATCTTTCTTTTGTACGATCACATTGGGTGACCCACATCGTGAAGTACTTGGGCATATGACCATTTGCTCTAACAACTCTTGAAGTTGTTTCTTCACTTCACTCTCTAAAAGTGATTGCCTCTACAAACCAATGTTAGATAAAGGAGATTCGAGCAACGATGGAATCTCATGCTCTACCCACTTGCTCGGTGAACAAACTTTAGGGGTTTGGAAGACTTCTTTAAATGAATGTAACAATTCATCCAATTCTTTCAATTCAATTCCCAGTTATCACAAAATTTTAGAAATTTCTAATCCATTCTTTTGCTTATCCTTGGAAAGAAGTAAACAAAATTGCATAATTGTTGAACGAGTCTCTTTGCTTTTTGACACTTTCCATGGTAAGCTTGGGCTTGCTTTGATGTGCCTCGATGATATAGTTAATCCCACCCATGACCTCTCGGTGCACTGTTATCCCTCCACATAAAAAAACATCTCTAAGATACAAGTAAGGACTTCCAAACACCAAATCAAATGCATCAAGTGGATTGACATCTTCTATCTCATCTCAATATCGTGGGTTGATACCAAATTTGAATATACATTTCTTTGTCACTTGAATCCTTCACCCCTTTCCCTATCCCAAAGGGCAGATCATGATGATGATCCTATTTGTAAATCAAGCTTGCTAACAACTTTTTAAATCAAATTAGACCGTGAGTTAGTATCACTAAGTGCATTTACCTTGGTTTTCTTGATCTACATCTTGATTTGGAATAGGTTGCTCATTTTCTCTCTCTCGTTCCTTGCTGGCCACATTGGTAGCAATGCAATCCAACTTCTTAGCATTAGAATTGTCATGTATCTCCATCTCTTAGTGTTATTTCAAAGATACCATGGGCTTCTCGAGTCTTGTTTGGAAGGATTTTGGGATGCAATTCTAGATACAACCGACATCACTTTGCATCGTGTATGCCCATCTCCAATATGATGGCTACAATGGTTCTTTGGATCCTTACAAACATGTAAAGTGGTGGCATTTCTCTTTCCTTTCCGCTTATCCTTTTTGTAAGCTTTGTAAGGATTAGTTTGCTATTTCTTGAACCGACTTTACTTTTAGAATTCTCCCTCTCCTTTTTCTTCCTCAATATGGTATGCATGCGAGACATGCCTCATCAATGTCTTGTGGTGTAATTGAGATGACTCATCACCTTATGCGCGAATGTAGATCTCCTATGTACTTGGCCAAGTTGTCCTCAATATTTCAAGTCCAAGTCCATTAACATAGCTTGGCTACGGAACTCTGTGATATAATCTTGCACACTTTGACCACTTCTTTGCTTGAAATTTTGCCACTTAATTTTTTGATCAATTTTTGACCAATAGGATAAAAATCCTTGAGCAATAATTTTTATATTCATCCCACATAGTAAGAGACTAGAAAGCCTTCCCACCAAATTAAAGCACATTCTTCCTTTTCAAGAAGCACAAAAGTTTTTTTGTGCTTCACTAACATGATGCATACTAAAATATACGTCCATGCGTTTCAAGCATTTGTCTTGCAATTCAACATCCGATTGTCCTTCAAAAGATCTAATCTCAACTTTGGTTTCAAATTTGAAAGGATTATTGGTGGATGATTTTACTTTAGCTTTACCTTTGTCTTTTAAAGGTTTCTTAGGTTCACCCATGAATTCTTCTTCTTGGGGCTTGTCTAATCCTATGCAAAATTTCATGGCTAGAGCAAGAAGCACAATGTCCATGGGTTCTTGGTTCTTAGCCATGGTTTCTTATAGATTCATGACTCTAGTTAATCACTCTCTTGGAAAGATTATCTTCTCCTTCTTCGCCCTTTCTTTGATTTTGATTCCACCTTCTAGAAATCTCATCATCATGAGGTAAAGAACTCTTTTTCTTTTGATCTTGTCATTTTCATACATATCAATCACAACAATCCACAATACCCAAAGATTAATCTTGCTTTGATACCAAAATGATCTATTAACTCGGAGCATAATTACTTAATAGAATTTGTAGAATCACAACATGCTTTTTTACTTAGACCATACTCCAAATTGATAGTTTTGAATGCTTGAGGGACTTAGTATTAGTGTAGTGTGTTGTTGGAACAAAAACACAACTTATAGTGGAAAAAACAGAATGTAATCAATCATGAACAACGAGAATAATAAGCATAAAGCACACACAACAATGGTGACAATAATTTTAACCTAGAAAACCCCAAGATGGGGAAAAACCATTGAAGTGGTAATCGCACATGTTCACGATCTTCTTATGGCCAAAGACTATGTTAAAAGAGATTATAAAACAATTACAACAATACCTATTTTGTTTGTTTGCAACCTTTGTTCCTCCTATGGCCAATCGAACACCAACTATGTCTCTCACACACTCATGCCTCATGAATTTGTGCTTCCTCATCATGCTCTAGGAGTGGCCTTTCGTGTAGTAACGAACTCCCAATTTTCTTACAATCGAAGAGAAACGACCATTTTGCCATTGCTCTACTGTTCAAATCACTAGGGTGAGTTCGCTGCTTTAAGTACACTTGTGGTTTTGCAGTTATGAGACCATATTGATTATTTTATCGCTCTATGTTAATCACGGTTATGAAACCATTGCATGCAAAGATTGTTGGTTATGCTACTACTTGCAGAGATTGGTGGTCATGCAACCGGTCCTTCGTGAAACCAATGGATATGCAATCGCCCTTGCGAAATACTTGTTGTTTTGTCACCATACAAGTACTCATGTTGAGCATTGTCTAGTGGCTAAAATCGGTTGTTCTCTCGGTTGGATGATGAATAGGTTTTGTTTTCCCGATCCATATGGATAGAATAGAGTCGTGTTATAGATGAAATTGATATGAGAAGGGAATCACAACTATGAAAATTACCCAATTATTAATACCCTTTACCATGACACCCCATGACAAATTCATTTGTCCCTATAGGCTTTTTTGTCTACCTAACGGCAAAGGGGGAGCTCAAGGTGACTTAGGTTTATTAATTTTATTGTATTGTGCTAAAATTAAAATAAAATATCACTAAAGCATATAATAAATTAATAGACTTAATTTTGACATAGACTTAGGAAAGCACATAAAAATAAATTAAAGAAAAACTTAATGTGCTTCCTAAAGGAAAAGTGCGACTTGGTCTTTTGGGGTTTTTTCTCTTTTAAAGAGGAAGTTGACTTGCAAAAAAATTATTCCAGATTATTCAACATCTTCTTCCCGACAATTGGAGCTTGAAGCTTTTGTAGACAAATCCAAGGACAAAAACCCTCTGGATTTTTACCTCTTGTGGATGAAAACCCCAGGAGAAGTGAGAGGAATTTCTATTCAGGAGATTCCATTGTTATGCACAGGATTTTATCATTCCAGTAGTGTTGTAGAAGAAATAAAATTGCAGCAGCAGATTCCAGACTTCTTCCAATGTGGGCGACTCATATTGTGAAGGTTTTATTCTATTTTCAGAGGTATTTGCAATCAGATTTGTATTGCTCTTTTCAGCTGCTAATATAGAGCAAATCGATTCAATATTTATTAATTTTCGGAAGGGTTTCAACAGTAATTCTCAGTCTTTTATATGCAGACTTCTGGTTATTGTTGTAGTCAAAATTTAATATTAAGAATCTGATTTTAATCATGTCTGTGAATGAAATGAAGATTATTAATGAGATATTTGTGAAGGGATTGCCAAATAAACCCTAGGCGCATTTCCTTGATTGCTATCCAGTTCTGCAGGACTCGCTTTTAATTATATTGTGTGCAACGTGTGAATGGTATTCCTATTATTCTCTATTGACATTGCCAGCATAGATCCAAGCCAGAGTATTATATAAAAAAAAAATTCAGGCAACAGGGTTTGGGATCTTTCAGTGGTATCGAGCAAAGGTGTATTCTCCTAGCACTGTAAGAAGGAACCAAAGTTTAAAAGAAAAAGTAACAAATTTGAATGCAACCAGAGAGTTTGGTCCACATAGATACTACACCCGAAGACAAGCACGACTTGAGGCTGGTTTTGAAACAGTGTCAGGGTTGAAACCATGGGTGATAGACAGAGAGCCCTCCCCGGGATGAGCAGGTGGATCCAGACAGAGAGCTTTTTAGGACTATGGTAGCCACTCAACAACGGTTGATTTAGTCCATGGAGCGTATGGGATCTACACTGGACAGGTTGGCCTTGGATAGGCCAAGGGATGACATGACAGGAGTTACATGTCTATATCAGTTGCCAATAGTCACAGGGGGCATAGTAGATCACCTTCGAGAGATTGGTAGTGTCGAGGGATCTCCTTATCGTGAGAGGAGGCACACTCATACAGATGAGAGGAGGCCTACCCGAACAACAGATAGGCCTATGCAACCCAGTTTCTTGCCTCGAGAGGATCCGCCAGAGATTGAGGTTCCGCTTGAGGAGGTAGCCTTCCAGACAATGTTATGGCAGCTAGTGATGAGTGGAGGAGTTTACCACAGCATGTGAGGGATGCTTTTCCCCTTCCGCAGTATTGTGCATAGAGGAGGGATAGCTTGAGGGCTAGACAAGATAGGAGGCCTAGAGCACAACAAAATAGGGAGCTGAAGCAGGTTACCAACAAGGTGTCTCTTTCCACTTTTGATGGTAGCGGAAAGATCAGTGCCAGAGCTTGGATTCATAAGCTCGACACATATCTTACCCTCAAGCCTATGCAGGAGTAGGAGGCTATTCAGTTCGCTACTCTACACTTTGAGGGAGTAGCATATGATTGGTGGCATCATGGGCTGGTTACACAACACCATAATCTTTTGATTCTTAGATGGAGTTCAAGGTGAGAGACCTGATAATGCGAGATTTGATAAGAAGGATGTGGAGCTATACTACAAGGATTTGGCACAGCTCCACCAGACTGGTCATGTTGATGCCTACATCAACGAATTTCAGCGTATAACAGTTATGGTTATGGTTCCGGAGATGCCCGAGAAGAGGGGCTTCATGATAGGATGATGCCATTTAGACAACATTAGATTTGGACACATCCCCCACTTCTTATCTATTAGGAATATCCTTGATAGTGTTCACATGTTAGTGTGAGTTATTATATTATCTTAGATAATATAATAGTATATTGTTAGTGAGGTTGTTTATAGTGTTATAACAACCTACATAATTAGACTTGTGGTTGGAGAGTGTATTATGAGTTGTTAGAACAACTCGTCTGTTTTGTATGAGTAATTCTAGGAGATTGAATAACACTCCTAGAATATAGGAAGCACGAGTCCTATACATGTATGATATGTAATATTGTAACCATATAGAATTATTATGCGAATTGTTTTTGCTATCATTGCAGTTGTGTCAAACTCTATCCACGCCTTCATTATCAACCCAATAAGAAGTTTCCCACGAGCTCCAGGCCATTTCAACACTCTACTATTTAGCAGAAGAGTGCACCTCCTCCTAAGGTGGATCAGGATACTCGTAATGAGTTGAGGAGGAAGAAGCTTTGCTTTCATTGCAAGGATCATTGGGAACCTGGACATTATTACCTTGGTAAAGGCAAGGTGCACCTCATTGAGGTGGTTTCAAATGAGTATGATGAGCATGCACCAAATACGGATGATGCGAGAGGGTGATGATAGTGGTCATGATGTGCAGGAGCAACAACCCCGGATAGAGCTTGGAGAGGGTAAGGCATTGGGTTCATCCAATGTTACTATTGCCATACTTTCAGGAGTCCCTAGGTACCATCCCTTTCGGCTGAAAGGAGTACTTAAAGGGCAACGAATCGTTTGTTTAGTTGACAGTGGAGCTACACACAACTTCATAGATGAGGGGTTAGCTGCGAAGCGTGGATTACAAGTTGAGGACTTTGAGGGGTTTAGTGTACGAGTTGCAGATGGATTTGCTATTAGTTGCACTAAGAGGATTCCTTAGCTTAGCATCCAGATGGGGGACTACACTTTGACCGATGACTTCTATGTGATTGGACTTGGTGAGATTGATACAGTGTTGGGCATTCAGTGGCTGCAGTCCCTTGGCAGGTATGTGCAGGACTTTAGGAGGATGGAGTTAGAGTTTATGGTGGATGGGAAGAAGATTGTGCTTAGGCTCTTTCCGATGGTGGGCCTAGAGTTGTTTCAGCACAGATGGAGTCTATAGTCAGACATGGAGAGGTTGCATGGGCAGCCCAATGTTTCATTTCATCCAAATCTTCTTTAGATAGTGGGCAGCCCTTTCATATAGACATCCAGTCAATATTGGATAAGCACGGCCCAATGTTTGGTGACATTCCTCTAGGTAGACCACCAGATAGAGGTTTTGAGCATGTTATAGAGCTAGAGGAGGGTGCCAAGCCCGTGATTACTACGCCTTATCGCCATCCTAAGAAATTCAAGGATGAGATAGAGAAGGCCATTAGAGAGCTCTTGGATATGGGACACATCCGTCCTAGTTCTAGTCCTTTTGCTTCTTCAGTTGTTTTGGTGAAGAAGGATGGGACCATGAGGATGTGCATTGACTACCGTGCACTCAACAAGAAGACTATAAAGAACAGGTATCCCATTCCTCGCATAGATGAGCTATTGGATGAATTGCATGGAGCTATCTATTTTTCGAAGATTGATCTTTGATCAGGATAACACTAGATTCATGTTTGTGAGGAGGATATTCACTGAGACAACTTTCAGATGTCACTATGGGCACTATGAGTTCTTGGTGATGTCATTTGGTCTCACTAAAGCACCTGCTACTTTCCAGTCATGCATGAACCATCTCTTCATAGGCGCTTGAGGAAGTTTGTGCCGTATTTTTGATGATATTCGATTTACAACAGGACATGGGAAGAGCATTTGAGGCATCTTGATGAGGTACTTAGCATCATGGAAACACAGTCTTTATTTCTTTGAGATGTCCAAATGCGAATTTGGACTTACAGAGATTTTGTATCTTGGGCACGTCATTGGGGCCAGCGGGTCAAGGTTCACTAGGAGAAGATACAAGCTATGCAGGATTGGTTTCATGAACCTAGGAATATTTTAGACTTGCATGGATTCCTGGGATTATGTGGTTATTACAAGAGGTTTGTGAGGGGATATTCTCAGCTTGTAGCTCCATTGATAGATCTTACACGGAAGGGGGCATTTAGATGGACAAATGAGGCACATGTAATATTTGATAGGCTCAAGGTGACTATGAGCACTTGTCTAGTTTTGGCTCTTCCGGATTTCTCACGGCCCTTCATATTGGAGTGTGATGCTTCGGATTGGGGATTGGTGCAGTTCTTATGCAGGACCGCCATCCTATTGCCTACGAGAGTAGGAAGTTGAGAGATAATGAGAGGTTGTACTCCACCTATGATCAGGAGATGCTCGCCATCATGCTTACCTTGGTGAAATTCGGACAATACTTGGTAGGTAGTAAATTTGTGGTGAGGACCAACCACAACAGCTTGAAATATTTTCCGGAACAAAAGGAGCTCAATGAGTGGCAGCAGAAGTGGGTCAGTAGGATCCAGGCATATGATTTTGATATTGAGTATGTCAAGGGGAAGAAGAATGTGGTGGCTAATGCACTTTCCAGGAAACCACATCTCGCCGCCATATGTTCTTTGAGCGAGATTTCAGCAGATTGGAAATCTCAACTATTAGTTGAGTATTCCAAAAATACTTTGGCATGTGACACTATGGATGGTAAAATTTAGGATGAGTGGTACAAGGTGATAGCTGATTTGATTTTGTATAAGGACAAGATTTACCTAGTTCCTGAATCTAAGCTTAAGAGGAAGATTCTGCATGCCTTTCATGATGCACCACTTGCAGGACATTCGAGGTACTTCAAAACATACAAGCAGGTTAGGGAGAGACTCTCTTGGAAAGGTCTCAAGGAGGATGTCTTACGCCATGTTTGGGAGTGTATGACTTGTCAGCAGAACAAGTCAGAATATACTTTCCCAGCAGGTTTGTTACAACCATTGCTGATTCCTGAACAAAAGTGGGAGAGTATTTCGATGGACTTCATTACAGGTCTTCCCGTAGTGCAAGGGAATGATCGCATTTATGCGGTAGTCGACAGATTGACAAAATATGCACACTTTTTCGCCATTCCTACCAGCTTTAAGGCACCGCATGTGGCTGATTTGTTCTTCCGTCAGGTATTCAGGTTGCATGGACTTTCAAGAACATTGTTAGGAACTCGGGATAATCGGTTTTTGAGCACTTTTTGGTAGGAGCTTTTCCGGTTGGTTAGCACAAAGTTGACTTGAGTACTAGTTATCACCCTCAGACGGATGGACAGACAAAGATTGTGAACAAATGGATAGAGGGTTATCTACGCAACTATGTTTCGGGGCAGCAGAAGGCATGGGTAAGATGGTTGTATTTGTGTGAGTATTGCTATAATACTACTTACCACATGTCTATTGGTATGACTCCCTTCCGAGCATTATATGGATATGATGCAACATCTTTCGTTGATTTGGATTTTGGGGATAGTATCGCTCCCAAGGCTCGGGAGAGTTTACAGGATAGTCGGGACATCCTTAAGGTACTTAAGGATAATATTCAACATGCACAAAATCAACAGAAGATGTATGCAGACCGTCATAGGATTGAGAGATCTTTTGAGGTGGGAGACATGGTATTTTTGCACCTACAACCATATAGACAGAGTACTCTCAAGAAGAGTGGTGCAGAAAAACTCAAGCCTCGATTTTATGGTCGTTCCGAGGTGTTGAGGAGAGTTGGAGAGGTAGCATATGAGCTAGAGTTACCTTAAAAGTAAGATACACAATGTTTTCCATGTGTCTTGCTTGAAGGTGTTGGGACAACACGTGGTTTCTTCTGCTGATTTGCCACCCTTGGATGAGGAGGGGAGATTGGATCTAGTTCTTGAGGAGATCCTGGATAGAAGGGAGAGAAGATTGAGGAGCCGGGTGATTCAGGAATATCTAGTCAGATGGAGAGATCTACCTTTAGAGGATGCTACATGGGAAGGAGAGTCTATACTTCAACATCCAACTTTGTAGTTGCTTGGGGACAAGCAATCTCGGGAAGGGAGGACTGTAATGTCCCTCTTTCTCGAATAATTTTATTGAAGACCTTTGGCCTTTTTGTCTACCCGACGGCCAAAGGGTGAGCTCAAGGGTGACTTAGGTTTATTAATTTTATTGTATTGTGCTAAAATTAAAATAAAATATCACTAAAGCACATATAATAAATTAATAGACTTAATATTGACATAGACTTAGGAAAGCACATAAAAATAAATTAAAAAAAACACTTAATGTGCTTCCTAAAGGAAAAGTGTGACTTGGTCTTTTGGGGTTTTTTCTCTTTTAAAGAGGAAGTCGACTTTCAAAAAAGATTATTCCAGATTATTCGACATCTTCTTCCCGACAATTGGAGCTTGAAGCTTTTGCAGACAAATCCAAGGACGAAAACCTTTTGGATTTTTACCTCTTCTGGACGAAAACCTTAGGAGAAGTGAGGAATTTCTATTCAGGAGATTCCATTGTTATGCACATGATTTTTTCATTCCAGCAATGTTGTAGAAGAAATAAAATTGCAGCAGCAGATTCTAGACTTCTTCCAGTGTGGGGTGACTCATATTGTGAAGGTTTTATTCTATTTTCGAGGTATTTGCAATCAGATTTGTATTGCTCTTTTCAGCTGCTAATATAGAGAAAATCGATTCAATATTTATTAATTTTATCAGGAAGGGTTTCAACAATAATTCTCAGTCTTTTATATGCAGACTTCTGGTTATTGTTGCAGTCAAAATTTAATATTAAGAATCTGATTTTAATCATGTCTCTGACTGAAATGAAGATTATTAATGATTGATAGATAGAAACTTTTAGCGTCCATGCGAGGCTAAAAATAGCCTATGAGACGATAAAACCACTTTTTTACAGTTCACCAATTCAGATCTTCTTTTGTTAATCCCGATGAGATATTTGTGAAGGGATTGCCAAATAAACCCTAGGCGCATTTCCTTGATTGCTATCTTGTTCTGCAGGACTCGCTTTTAATTATATTGTGTGCAGTGTGTGAATGGTAATCCTATTATTCTCTATTGACATTACCAACATAGATCCAAGCCGAGTGTTATATAATAAAAAATTAAAAAATCAGGCTATAGGGTTTGGGATCTTTCAAGTACATGCTATGGGCCTCTTTGTCATATACATCCAAAACAATACACTCATCGAGCATCACTTATTCCACATAATATATAATAATGATTCAAGTAATGTCATCCAATATGTATTGGGCCCACTAGTCACCATAAAATGAAACCATTTCCTACCTCCAAATAAAAATGCTAAGCATCCTTTAACCATAATCGTGTCATCCTTTAGCCATTATCGGTTGTCACATAGTCCTCAATATATCACAATGAGCGGTGAACAACCTCAATTAACTTGTGGGCTATATAATTAAAATAATACTTCTTAAACATGTTAATCAACAATTCAATATAATCATCATCATCATTAAATGGGAAGTATAATTTCAATTTAACATACATAATATCATCAAATATATTAAGCTTCATAATCATGATTACCATGTTTGGAAATCCGGATCTATTTGAGAGGGTAAAAATCCAAAAATTGGAATTCTCGAAAAAGTTGGAAAAATCCGGTTTGAAATATGTACATATTATATACGAGCATAAGATACAAATATGCAAAATTGACAAAAACAATTGATAACTTAATAGTAAATAATATATAAGGTTGTTAGGTGTCTGTTTTTTTTGCCAAATATATATATATATATATATATATATATATATAACAGGGACGCCCTAGATCGGACTTATCCAAGTCACCTGAAAAATCCGTATCCGGTCGGATATTTAGCAAATCCATCCAGTTGGTAACTATGATCAAATCCATATAATATTTGTCATGCTTACTTCAGCTCTCCTTCTAGCTTATTTTGATTTAAAAAAAAGTTCTCTCTGCATGGTTATTCACATAGTTACGCGGGACGCGTCCCCCAAAATCGACACGTTCGGACGTCCCGGATGTCCTGGGACGTGGGGAAACGCTTCCCTTTTTTTTTTGGCTGGGAAACGTCCTGGGGACGTCTGGAAATGATGGGAAACGCCTGGGGGACGGGGAAACGTGGGGGACGTGGGGACGTGGGGGGACGTCTAGACGTCCCCACGTGGTCAGCCGCATTTCCAAACATAAAAACATAAAAAACAACACTTTAACCTTTTTTTTAAAATTGTAAATCACTAATAATAAAAAAAAAACATTACTAACCTAACCCTAACCCTAAAAGTGCAATTTTATGTTATAAATTTACATTATGGGCTCATTTCATATTCACACCAAGCAAGAGCAAGAGCAAGAGCAAGAGTGAGAGCAAGAGCAAGAGCAAGAGTGAGAGCAAGAGCAAGAGGAGAGCAAGAGCAAGAGTGAGAGCAAGAGCAAGAGCAAGAGCGAGAGTGAGAGCAAGAGCAAGAGCAAAAGCAAAAACAAGAGCAAGCAAGAGGTATTTATATTTATAATTTTATTTGCTTACAATACCCGTAAAAGTTTTTAAAAAAAAAAATTAGATTATAATTTATATTTGCATTTTTTAGGGGTTGTTTTTTAGCATTTGCATCTACATTCACAATGTAATCATGCATGTAGTTTGTAGGATTTAAAAAAATGCATATTGCATAGGGTTTGGTTGTAAATGGTTTTTTTTTTTTTAAATTACATTTTTATTTCTATTTTAAAATTTATCTTATATTTGCATTTTTTAGGGGATGTTTTTTAGCATTTGCATCTACATTCACAATGTAATCATGCATATAGTTTGTAGGATTTTAAAAATGCATAGTAAATGGTTACGTTTTTTTTAAATTCTATTTTTATTTCTATTTTAAATTTTATATTATATTTGCATTTTTTAGGGGTTGTTTTTTAGCATTTGCATCTACATTAGGCATATAGTTTGTGGGATTTAAAAAAATGCATCTTGCATAGGGTTTGGTTGTAAAATTTAAATGGTTACGTTTTTTTAATTACATTTTATTTCTAGTTTAAAATTTATATTTGCATTTTTTAGGGGCTGTTTTTAGCATTTGCATCTACATTCACAATATAATCACGCACGTCGCATATAGTTTGTAGATTTAAAAAATGCATATTGGTTACTTTTTTTTTAAAAATTAATCAATCATATAGTTATGGTTGTTTTTAATTCATTGCAGCAATCATCACAATGAGTTCTTCTTCTGAGCATGAGTATGAATCAGAGCATGAATCAGAGCAGGAGAGGGTTGAACGGGAAGTTGAGATAGGTGGCCGTGGAAGAGTTGGTGATGCCACAATGGGGAGAGTGGAGAAGGGACACAAAATGTAGTGGCAACGGCAACTGGTAGTTCAGTTGGTAGTGCTACCAATTGCCCCTCTCCAATATTGTCCAAATTTGCCATTGGACCATTTGATAAGAAGAAGCCATTGCAACAATTTGCCCAAATTGTTGATAACCCCATCTCCAAGTCTCGAGGGGGGAGCAAAGTATGGAAGTGCAACATATGTGCACTGACTTGGCATGGCAGTATCACTAGGACCAATGCACACTTGTTGCACCTTACAGGAAGGGGGGTTGGCACTTGTAAGGGCCTTTCACTAGAGCAGAGAGCTGAGATGGTGAGAATCTTCAATGGAAATACTACAGACAATGTGCCAGAAGTTCGTGGTTCTACTCTGTTGGCAAACATAGTAATACTCTGGTTGGTTCTAGTTTTGGAGTGTCAGAAGTGGAAAGCAGAGGGAAGAGAAAGGCCGTGGGGGCAGCCCCAAATTCAATTGTTGACATGTTTGATTCAAAGGCAAGGGAAGAGGCAGATGATGCTATTGGGAAATTTTTCTATGCTGCTGGGATTCCATTTAATGCCGCTCGCTCTCCTTATTACAAGGAGGCTATGGCTAAGGTTCAAAGTGTGTGTACAAGTTATGTGCCTCCTAGAGACACAAAACTGAGGACGCCAATCTTGGATAGAAACTATTCCAAGGTTAATCTGTTGGAGGAGAGGAAGGTGACATGGATGTAGCATTATCATGGATGGGTGGACGATATTAGACACCGTCCTCTCATCCATATCATTGTCTCTTGCAAAGATGGACCGTACTTGAGAGCAATTGATTGTTCGGGAAGTGGAAAGATGCTTGAGTTTGATGTCGATTTTGAAGAATGCCATTGAGGAGGTTGTACCTTCAAACGTTGTACAGTTGTCACGGTCTGCAACTTATGTGTGCATAGCCGCAGACAAGCTAGTGGAGCGGGAATATAGGCATATTTATTGGACTCCATCTTGTGTGCATGCCATGAACAAAGTGCACCAAAGACATAGGGAAGATTCAAAGGGGTTAACCAGAGATAGTGATCGAGGCCGAGGATGTGCGTAAGTTCATATGTAATCACCACACATCATTGGCACTTTTTCAAATTTTTCGAAGAAGGAATTTTTGAAACGACTTGACACCCGGTTTGCATCCTATTTTATTTTGTTGGAGAGGATGTCTGAGTTGCAGGAGCCCCTGCAAATTATGATTATGACATAGGATTGGACTAGGTGGCGTGAGTCCAAGACAGATCAAGGGAAAAGAGTGAAGGAAGTGGTGTTGCGGGAACATTTTGGGTTGATATGAAATACATCATATCAATTATAGCTCCAGTTTTTAGTGTCATCAAATATGGGGATTCTAACAACCCCAATCTTGGTGAGATCTACGAGTGCATTGACAACATGCTTTGGCAAATAAAGGCAGCTATTCGGGTGAGGGACCCCACTTCGGAGTTTTATAATGAACATATACAACCCATTATTTAGCGGAGATGGGAGAAGTTGAACACTCCTCTTCATATGGTTGCGTATGCATTGAATCCCAAATGGTATGTGGAGAGGCTAGGCAGAGTTATCCCATTGGATGATGATGAGGTGAAGAAGGGCCTTATGAAGGCCTTTAAAAAATGTACACTCCACAGGAGGCTTCACAGATCAGATTTGAGTGGCTCGACTTCACTGAACTTGATGGGTACAAAACATCAACGCAAAGGCAGACATGGTAACAATAGCACAGGAGAAGCCAGTGAGTTGGTGGCGATTGTATGGGCTTCCAGGACTGCTGCGACCACTTGCCATTTGCCTCCTTTCCCAGGTTTCTAGCTCCTCTGCCTCTGAGAGGAATTGGTCTACATATGGTTGGATACACTATGTTAAGAGGAATAGGCTTACCTCTGCGAGAGCGGAGAAGCTTGTAGTGTACACAGTGCTTTGCGTCTTATAGATCGCAAGACACCTGAGTACAAACAAACCCCAACATTACGGTGGGATGTAGATCCCGAGGAGCCGAGGCAAGTTGAAGAGGACAATATTGTGCAACGGGATTGATTGGGCTTACCTTTGAGGATGAGGATGCTAGTACCAGCAAGGAGGAGTTCATGGATATTGCTTCGTATGCTGATTCGATTTTTAGGTGATACTTGTAGTTGTCCTCTTTTTGTAATATTGACAATAGACAATTGTTGGTGTATTTGGCTATGAGATTAATGATATGAATATCAGTTATTGTCACTTGATCAATCGTAGTTTAGAATGGTTTTACTTTTATATTTTATAATATATTTGAAATTTCAGCGTGTCTCAAATTCAAAATTCAAATATATATTATGAATTTTCAATTTATGACATTAACATATTTATTTCACCTTATTTAAATCTCAAATGGTTTTATTTCAGCTTATTTATATAATTTAGTCACTATATCTTTATATTTTAAATATTTAAAGATTTTTAATTAGCCGTCCCCTCTGCCGTCCCCAAAATTTAGAAATTTTTTGCCGTCCCGAAAACCCCGTCCCCCTGTCCCCTTGTCTCGTAACTATGGTTATTCATCTTCCATATACTTTTTTTCCTTTTAGGCCGATGGGAAGTATTTTGATCCCCTTAACTTTGAAAATAATGAAGAACATCACATGAAATTGGAGAGTAGAATAATCAGCTGTGTAATGCTTCGATTGGGGAAGCAATAATCAAGAGGGTTGTGTTCCAAATTGGTTGAAGTTGATGGTTGGGTGGCATTTAGTAGTCCGGGGGTTGCTAAAACCTCATTACCTTCCCTAGGCATTGCTATATAATGCCATTTTTGGCCGGATTTAGCGCTCTGGTGTTTTTGCATGCTAAGATGCATTCATAACACGAGCTTTAAGCTACGTTGACAAAAAAATTCGTTCTATTTTGTACTAGTCTGGGGTCCCTAAGCCTAGGTATCTCTATCAAGGAAAATTAATCCATATACTAGCTATTGAATTGTTCACAAAGCATAATAAAAAATTATCTAGTGTGGCTATTGTGTTGCCATAGTGTGCAGTCATCAAATTAAAATACATAGGCCTTCTAGACAAAATGGAGTTCATGATAGGCAAAATATGCAACGAGGGCACTGATGTGCCGCTAAGTGGGGCACTACAGGAATTTCCCCAATTAATACAAAAGGTTGTTAATTTTCTCTTGCTTGTACTTACTGAGATTTCATACTCATTTTTTTGTTTTTCTGTTTAGCATGCAAGCACGCACACACACAAACTTTATGAGTTACTAAGTGGGGCACTACAGAGATTTCCCAATTAATACAAAATGTTGTTGATTTCTCTCTTGCTTATACTTACCGAGATTTCATACTCTTTTTTTTTTGTTTTCCTGTTTAGCATGCAAGCGCGCACGCACATGAACTTCATGGTTTGTTTACAGTCTTTGAGTTGACTTGCTGCTGATTTTAGTTTCTATTAGATTCTTTGTACCTTGTCTTTTAAGGTTCAGTATAAGTGTCATGCGTGTAACCACTATGTTTAGATGGTTGTTAGTTTCTTCAAGTTTTTGATGAAGAAGAGAATTATACATTCCATTCCAGTATCTATCTGATTTTCTTTCCATGGTGATAGAGATCTTGAAGAATTCTGTCAATATCAGTAATTTGAAACTGGTCTGAACTATCATTGTCATCAGAAAAGGCCACATGGTGCAGATGCAAATCAACCACCATACAAAAACTGGATATGCAGCGAGAAGAAAAAGTTGAGGCATTGCTCATCCATCACAGAAGTTGTTTTTCTGAAGGAATTGTGCCTCGTGAGATTCTTTGCAAAAATTGGAGAGATTTGTTTACAGCACAATGCAAGGAAGGCTGATACAATCATACCTGTGGAAAATTGGATATTTGTTAGTAAGATTTTCTTGGGACAGACAGATGTAAACCTTGCAAAGGCTTTTATCTGTAAAGGTTGCAAGAACTGTGGGTGCCCCATGGAAGAAGAAAACGGAGGTATGAAATATATCTTGTATTCATATCATCTCATGTCTATGGAATTCTATTGCTGAATATCATTGTGAAATGTGCATGTTGCTTTGAAGGAAGTGAATCATTATTTCTTCCGCATCTAAATCATTTGACTTGGTAAGGAAATCCAATTTTCAACTTCTATTGCTTGTTGATTTTGACGTAATTTCTTTGCTCTTTACGTTATATTTCCTCTTTTACCTACAGTATCTCTGCATCTGAGTAACACCTTTTGGCTTCAAATGTACTAATTTTTTTCTATAGTCCCATTGGCCTTTTCTTGGCTAGTGTGCGCATAGCATTACTGTGCTTCATTTGATTTCTGACCTCCACTCCAAAACGGTAAATTTTCCTTTCATTTTTAGTTCAAAATCTGCTTCACAAAGATGATTTCATTATTTCCTTATAGATTCATATGTTTAGAGAAGAAATATTCCTGATTTGTGGTGGTTAAATGGACTTGGTGGTTGGATGAAATGTTTAGTCTTTTTTGTTGACATTGTAGTGGTGTTGTAATTTAGAGTAAAAATCCAACCATTTTCTGACATATTCTTGAACTGTTTTGTTTAGAGATTTCCAGCACACAACTGTCATATATAAAATTAAACACACTATCTTGTAATGTTGATTACCACCTTTGTGCTTGTCATTGTTCTGACCCTTCTATTTAAGGTGAACATTCGCTAAACCTGAACAACATTGCTTATTGTAAATTCTCTTGTCAATGGGAAAGTTTATAACTCTGAATTATTAGGAATAGTATCAACTATTATATAAGGTGAAATGGTTAGAATAGTGTTATTGGTACATTATAATTATAACAATGTGTATGCATTTGTGAATTTTCAGCTGAGTGCATTCTCCATTGCAATATTTTGTTAAAGCTCGACTGCTCACATTATTCAACCTTTGATTTGATTGTTTCATTTGTCTTAGGCCCGTTTTCCTATTTGATACCTATCGAGACCATGTCATGCAAATTGATTGTAGGATTTTTATGTTAAGACAAATTGATCTTTTGCAAACTCATGAAAGTAGATGCTATTGGGTAAACCTTTTAATGAATATTTGATAGTGTATAGGTAGTACTTTCAAGAGATATTACATTACCACTAGCATCCTTTCGCCATAGACCATAATATATGCAGGTCATATATGTACCAATGTAGGAGTATTGACTTGATAAAACTATACATTGTCATCAAGGACAACTTCCTAACGTATCTCACCAAGTTCTAAGGGTCCTCTTACATCTGAAAATGTGCCAGCACATTCCTTTGTTGACAAATAACTATATCAGAAGGCACCAAGCTTATCCATGTGTGGGGCCATATTACAAACATAAGTACACTCCCATATTCGAAGCACGCATGTGTGTATGCACACAAACACATGCACACACAAACACACACATACGAGCATGGACACGCGCACACGACACACACGCACATAGACACACCCGCACAAAATTAAATAAAACATGTCAGTATTGAATTAGAACAATTTGGTATATCTAAAAATCCTGATTTGATAGATGTATGTGATTGTGCTTCATGGTTTGACCGAGGAAAACCCTTGCCGTAGTCTTCTGTGAATCCCTGACAGTGTCCTTGTGCAATCGTTTGGATTTTTAAATCCCGTCTCACTGTTTCCCCTCCCAAATCTCGATCCCTTGGGGTCGTGATTGGAATTCTGATTGTTAAACGTTTGGAGTTTTATCCTTTTGGCATTAACGTTTTGACCTATCAATTAGTCTCGATTCCTTTTCCTTGGCATTCACGTCTCGACTTTTCAATCAATTTATTTACCTTTTGTCTCTTGTATCCATTAAATCCACTCATGGCCTTGTTTTAGTGTATTAAATTTTTGCTTCGCTTTCTTTTGTGTGGGTCCTTAGGGGCGAAGGTTTAGTCGTGCAAAGGGAAGAGCCCCCTATGACTCGGTCTTTTGAGAAAGGAGAACCCTCACGAGACCCCTCATGCAAGATGTCCAACCCGATTAGTGAAAGAAGATCCTAGGAAAACTCCAACAGGATGTATGAAAGTTGCGGATGGTACTCCAGTGATAAAAATTGCAGCATCAGATGTTCAATCCAATATTCGGGAGCTAGAGGAACGTGCCCTTATAGTTCGTTTTCTGGGATTCAAACCATCTTTGTATGCTTTTAAGGAGTGGGCCCGAAAAACGTGGAATATTCCAGGTGAGTATACTCTCTGTCTACCCCAACAGTTACTTCCTGGTTGTTTTTGCTAATTATGTTGAAAAGGAATATATCTTTCAAGGGGACCATGGTTTTTTGGGCGAGCGGGTTTGTTTATGAAACCATGGCAACCCCTTTTCAAAGTGAAGAGGAACTCCCATCTGTTGTTCCTGGATTAGACTTTTTGGATTGCCGCAGAGAATTTTGGAATCCAGTCATTTTCCAGGACATTGGAAATTCCATAGGCAAATATATCAGAGCAGCTGATTCTTCAATAAAAATGGAGCAAATGGTTTATGCTCGGATGTGTGTATACATGGACATGAATCAACCTTTGCCCAAAAAATAATGTTGGAAGTTGGAGAAGATAAATGGGAACAACAAATTGATTATGAGAACATTCCATTTAGATGTAGATTCTGTCATGAATATGGCCATCTCTTCAATTAGAAGAAACAAAGACAAATATGGAGGAGCAGGAAACCCAAGTTCCGGAAACTCAAGATGTTATTCCACCACAGCAGGGTCAAGAGAATCCTCTTCCTCAATCAGTATCGAACGCTTTGGTGGTTCACTCGGAACACTTGGGAGACTTGAAAAGTTACCAGAGGAAACACAAACTAATAGAGGAGCACAGAAGGAATAATAATAATAATAATAATAATGGTTTTACAGTCCACGATCTTTGGCGGCTTGTTTTTAGGTCTACAAAGCGGCTTATAGCATATGGGACTACCTTGTACTCACATGCGGGAGGCAACTAACTTTGCACTGAAACAAGGCGTACATACCCTACCCTACCCCCAGGAAGAAATGGGAATTGGTCAGAATCAGGGTGTACCTTTATTGCCATCATTTGCGGAGATACCACCTCATGTGGAGCCCTTTCCTGGAGAGAGACCCCACAGGAGTTCAACAAGAAAAACAAAAAAAGTTGCAAGTGGACTCTACTTTGAAAGCAAGAAGAAAGTCCAACCAACTTCGTTTGCAAAAAGTAGGGCAACAATTAATCTGAATCGTAAAGTAGGGGATTTGGCTACAATCTTTGAACAAAACCCCAATGAAGTTGATCACATGGAATGTCCGAGGGCTAAGAGGTAGCCCTTCTAAGGTTAATGAAATTAAACGTATATTGAATCAACATCATCCTCAAATGATATTTCTTCAGAAACTAAAGCTTCAATAGATTTTATGGCAGCAATGACTCCTAATATTAAAAAAAAACAAGTGATGTCTTTAAGCTCACAAGGAGCTTTTGGAGGGATGGCATGCATCTGGGATCCTCAACAAATTCAGTGTATAGATAGTGGTGGACATCATGGAGTTCTCTATATGGTGGTTAGATATGGACTTGATAAGCAAATTGCCTTATTATTGAACATATATGCCCCGGTGCAAGTTGAAGCAAAAAAAGCCCAATGGAAGGTTATTTATAATATTGTTGCAACCCACTCTAGAATACTTGTCATTATAGGGGGAGATTTTAATATTGTCTTATTCTCTCATGAAAACAGGGGGAAATGTTGCCCTCAATGCCTCTTTTGCTAACATGATGGATTTTATTCAAAAATGAATCGATTGATATTCAAACCCAAAATGGACTAATGACATGGTCCAACAAAAGAGTGGGAGAGAATTGTATCCTGGAAAGATTGGATAGATTTTTAATATCAGAAGAATGGCTAGAGAGAAGCATTATTCCGGTTGCTAACGTTTTGGAAAATTTAGGCTCAGACCATTGGCCGGTTTTATTGGAAATGGGCAAATCAAAGCCTTTCAAAGCTCCTTTCAGATTCCAATTGATGTGGTTAAGGGATGAACAATTTCCCTCTTTAATTAAGAAATGGTGGGAGGAGCCCAACCTGTATGGTACCAAAATGTTTTGTTTTACTAGAAGGATGCAACATGTGACTAATCAATTGAAGCAGTGGAATAAAACTGATTTTGGGAATGTTCATGTGCGAAAACGAGAAGTTTTAGAAGCTCTACAGGCAGTGAGCCATCAAGTGAGACTGCAAGGGTACTCTAGAGAACTGCAAACAAAGGAAATTTCCCTTAAATAGGAGTTGACAGAATGGGAATTAAGAGAAGAAATTTTCTGGAAACAAAAATCCAGAATTAAATGGTTAAAAGAGGGAGATAAAAACACTTCTTTTTTCCATAAGTCTCTCTTAGCTCATCGTTCTCACAATCACATTGCTTATTTGGAAAAAGGGGATGGAACTCAGGCCACTACGCAGGAAGATATTCAGCAATTAGCAATTCAATATTTTTTTGGGATCTTTGCTGCTACTAATTTAGATGGAATTGCTCAACAACAATTGCTTAATATCATTCCAACTTTGATTACAGAGAGGACAATACTTTTCTTTTGCAACCGGTGTCAGAGAAAGAACTCCAAACAGTTGTATGGACCATGAAAAAGAAAAACGCTAGGATTGAATGGTTTCCCGATAGAATTCTATTAGGAATTCTGGGACATTATCAAAAATGATCTTTTGGAAGTGGTGGAAGAATGTAGACAAGCGAAGACTGTTCTCAAAGTCATCAATCAAACTTATATTGCTTTGATTCCCAAGAAAGAAGAGGCTTCTACCCTTGCGGAATATCGACCCATTGCTTTATGCAATGTGCTTTATAAAATAATTACAAAAGTCATAGCGGAAAGGCTGAAGACCATCATTCATAAAGTAATATCTCCAGAACAAGGGGGATTTGTACCTCATAGACAAATCTATGATGATATTGTTTTGGCTCAGGAAGTTCTCCATTCCATGGAAATTCAAAAGAAACCAACTATGTTTTTGAGATTGGATTTGTCTAAAGCATATGATAGGGTGAATTGGTTGTTCTGACTGAAATCCTATTGAAGTTTGGTTTTCCCCCTTTGGGTTCAAGTGGATACAAGCTTGTATTTCTTTAGTCTCTTATTCTATTTTGGTTAATGGCTCTCCTTCGGCTAGATTCTTTGCTTCTCGAGGCATAAGGTAGGGGACCCCTTATCGCCTTTTCTTTTCATAATAGTAGTGAATCTTTCGGCAGATTGTTTTCCAAGACGAGAATTCAGAAGAAGTTGAAGGGTATCAAATTGGCTAGACAGGTGGATCCTTTATCTCATCTCCAGTTTGTAGATGATTCCTCCATTATGGGAGAAGCATCTTTAAAAGAAGCTAACCAAATCCACAACAACTTGGAGCTCTTTTCAAAGGCCACAGGACAAGATATAAACAAGCAAAAGTCAAAAATCATTTTCTTCCATTGCTCACCCAGGTTGGAGCAAGATATTTTGGTAAAGTTAGGATTTCAAAGAGGGAACATTGCCTCTAAAATACTTGGGTATCCCGTTGGATTCAAAAAGATTAACTGACTGGACTTGGTTACCCACAAAGATTCTTCAAAAATTTAGTAAATGGACTCATAGATGGCTAACTTCGGAGGGTGTATTATTTTGATTAAAGTTGTTTTACAAGCTATCCCTATCTACTTTTCTTCCCTTTTGAATATTCCTGTGAAAGTTTTACAACAGCTGGATTCCATCAGCTAGAAATTCTTGTGGACAGGAACTCAATAGGTAAGGAAATGGCATCTTGTGAAATGGAAAACATTATGTTTTGCCAAAGAAAGATGGGGGATTGGGTTTTAGATCAAGTGTGCTGAATAATAAGGCTTTAGCTGCCAAGTTATATTGGAGATTGCTACAAAATCCATATCATCTATGGGCCATCAATATTAGAGGAAAATATGCGGAAGGAATGATGCCGCAAGAGTTGATCCGACATTCTTTACCTTCTCGGGGATCTCTCGATTCTTTTGGTTCTCAAAATGGGGAAGAAATTATTAAAAACATTTTTTTGGAAAATTGGGAAAGGTGATCAGGCTAATTTTTGGACTGACTCGTGGGATGGGTATCCTCCTTTGATTGAGCAGTATCCAGACTTTAGAAGTATTATGAATACTCTTCATGGTAAGGGAAAGGAAAAGGTGATCCATTATATTCAATCATCATCTAAGGGAACTGAGTGGATCTCTCCATCTTTGTGGCAGACCACCTTGTCTATGGGCCAAATTCAATTTTTTCAAAATCTCCTTCAAAACAGAATCCTTCCAACTTCCTCCGATACTGATACCCTTGCATGGGGAAAATCTTCGGAAGGGAATTATTTTGTAGTTGAAGGATATAGTACTTTGATGGGCACTCAGCCACATCCTTGGAAAGATATTTTTGTTGATCTCCAACAACTGCGTTGTGGCCTAAAGTAAGATTCTTTATCTGGCTCCTATTATACAAGAGGGTTCTTACTGGAGACAATTTGATGAAAAGAGGTATGGTGGGACCCTTTTGGTGCCCTCTATGCAAAGAAGCGGATGAAACTCTGATCCACCTTTTTCTTCAATGCCCTTTTGTAATATCTCTATGGAATATTTTGGCGGATTGGTTATCTGTCATTTGGGACTCTTCTATGAATCTTGTGGAAATTGTTAGAGCTTGGAAACGCTCAGCCTCTGATACTCAGGACCTTAGCAAAGGAATTTGGATTGCCATTTCTCTTATGCTGTGGAATGTATGGAAAGAGCGAAATAGACGTATCTTCAAATCAAAAAATAGAGACATTTGGTATGTCAAGGAATTAACACGCAGTAATATAGTGGAAACTATTGAACATAATATGAAAATTCCTTCCCCCTTACCTGGAAAATGGAAAGTTTTACTACAAAAACTCAATTTGGAGGAAAGCAAAGTAAAGACTAAGTCATGTACTAGACTATCGGTCCCCTTTGTTAAGAGAAAATGGCAGCCTCCTCCGTTTGACTTTGTTAAACTAAATACTGATGGAGCAGCAAGAGGCAATCTGGGTCCAGCTAGTATAGGGGGTGGCTCATGATTCTTTGGGAACTCCCCTTTTCTTCTTTGGTCATCAATTGGGGCACTTTACTAATAATGTGGCTGAAATTTTGGCAATTCACAGAGCTCTTCTGGAGGCAACTAAACTGGGATGTCTTAGAGTTATAGTTGAATCAGATTCCAAGGTTATCATCAACCTTCTGTCAGCTCAAGAGCAGCATAGATCCAATAATTGGTTAATCGCCAGGATACAAGATAATATTAAAGTTATTGCTCAACAATTTCAGACCATCATATATCAACATGTTCCTAGAGATCAGAACAAGGTGGCAGATGCTTTAGCTAATTGGGCATTGGATCATAATAATCTCATCAACTTTGGTCCTTTACCTTCTGACGTGGTCTCCAGAGAAGCGGAAACAGATTGAGCAGATCCTTCACTTGCAATAATCTGATGGCTAATTTGCAGATATGTTCTCTTTCTTCTTTAATATGTTGTTGGAATTCCAAGGATATATCTTGGAGTATGAGTATCATGGCTTGGCATTGTAATTTGTATAATTTATTTCTAATAATATAACTTTCGTTTTTCTTTAAAACAAAATCCTGATCTGACAGTATTTTGTAAATATGCATCTCAGTATTGCCTGATGCAAGCTCCATGCACTGCACTAAACCAATTTGTAGCCCATTTTATGGTATGGACGACATGCTAGAACTATCCCGAGTATCGAGTTGATTCCTATCTTATGGTTGGTTCTTCTGCTTCTCAGCTCACTATGCGATCCTTTATAGCAGTGTTCTTCCAACAAGATATTGGAATAATAGGAGGTAGATCAAACATTCTGAAGGCATCTAAAGATATACCAGCACCGTTTCAAATTCATGGTGGAGCATGGTGAAGAAAGTAGACATACATATGCAGGATCTATCTCTAGATGTCGAAAAATACAAAGAAACTCAAATAAATTCCAGAATACTTCCTACTTACTCGACGATCTTAAAGAACTGTACATTTCAATTGAGCAGCAGCTGACACATCACAAAGGATTATGCCATAATCTGTCTTAATCAGATTTCCAACCCATGATCTTAACTTTTAGCTCATATTCTGGCTAAAACTCCTACATTATCAGGAGAAGATACTACATTTCCACTTGTGGCTGCTGAAAGTGACATCACAACGGAGTTGCAGCAGTGGCTGCAGCCCCACATGAAAGCCCACATATAGCAAAATAAAGTTTTTTTGTTTGTCTTGAATAGATTATGATACATAAGTGTACACAGTCAGACTTGGCATCCAAGGCTGTGTTATTCCCGTTGGCGATTCCTGAGGACGTGTTGTTGAAAATGTATGCAGATCATGTAGTTTTGTGTCTAACCAACAAGTATCTCTCTTGAATGAACTGTATGATTCAGGTCGAGGAGATGATGGAAATACCATGTTACTTAATAAGACCACGAAGGAAGGGTTACAAAGACCATTTGTATTCCCAAATGTTTTAACTTCCTTGGCTGTTGCTGGATGATGCAGACCCCTTTGATGATTCATCTGTGTCTTGTAGTGCATATGGACCCTGACACGCTGACATGCGGTTTGAAGTGTTATTCTCAAGGGCTGTGAAGTTTGCAGGCTGCAAAACTGCTGAAGGTGTGACCAGTGAATTCGGCTGCCAAGACTGCAAATCGTACAAACTTTCCTTGGAAGGGTGCAAACCCAATGGTGCTTGTGCATGGATCATCTTGACTCAAAATCTCAGAGTTGTACAACAATGGGAGATCATTTTTTTTTCTTGCAGTTTAGCCTTTTTGTGGTCAACGAACATGTTATATATTAAAATAGTTTTTTGATAAATTAAACAATGCACTTGCACTTATTATAGTTTTAGATTTATTTGAAAGGTACAACTTATCTTTTAAATTTTTGACAAACTTAAAAAGTCTTGGCATTTTCCCTGTTTTGAACTGTTTAGTGACTGAAGTTTCGGTATTTATTGTTGTCATTTTGCTGCCTCAAATCTTTCATCTGTGCATTATTAGCAGCCTTTAACTTTGGTGTGATTTCTTACTTTTGTGCCAGTGCTTCTGATGTAAATCAAATGGCATTGCCACTATACTGTGAGAACAATGCAAACCACATTCATTGTATTGGTTGGATTTACAGGCCTTTTCTGGTGAGTGCATGGAAGCTCTCACCTTTCAACTGTTTCAATCTCTGTTTTAAATGTGCTAGCAATTGCATCTTGAGTTTCTCTTGCATGACTCTATTTATGCAACAGCTACATGTGTGGGATCAATCAGCAAATATTCCCGCTCTTGTAAAGAATCCAACGGCACAACTACTTTTGGGGAATATTCAAGCTGAATCTGTCTTTCAAAGCCTCGAAGCCTTTCATTTTCCAAACATAGATAAGATTACTGAAGCTGCAGCTAGTGATACTAATACTTCCCCAGACAGGCAGGATTCTCATCATTATTCTAGAAATATGGCAGGTTTTAAAAGAGATGATGAAAGCATTACTACTCGAGATCTCTACTTAGAAGATATACAGGCATCAAAAAGGGTTCATCAAGGGTTGGAGGGAAACCAAAGTGCTAATATGATAGATTTTGCAAACATATTTTTAATTTTACTCCGAACTCTCCTAAGAAAAGATGAAAATAGTCCATTTGAATTTCAGATTCTTGTCCATCCTGATGCATCCAAAGAAACAAGGAGTTGTTTATTTGAACTTGTTTCCTTTAAGATGCTTGGAGAGGATTAGCTATATATATATATTCAAAACTCATTTCTCAAGTTTGGTACTGTTCTATGTCTTGCATTTAGCTGTCAGTGTGAAAGAATTTTCGGTTGAACTGTGAGTTGGCTGTTTGAGGCGGGAAAAAAAATACACATCCATTAAGAATTCCAAATTTGATAACTGCTCTTATTTTTGTCAGATGACACCTCTGCAATCTTGTAGGAAACTAAAATTGAGAAGATCAATGACTTTGGCCAAATATAGACCTTTTTTTTTGGTTTGGGGAACCCCTTTCTTGGCTGCAGAGAGTTCTTCCTGTGGAATGGGGACAGTCTAGGGATTTCCAGCCTGTAAGCGGTTCTGAGAATTGAATGTGGGCTAGCAGTTGTAAACTTCCCCAAGTTACCACTAGACCACAACCCTACTGACCAAATATAGACTTTTGATATCATAAAACAAGACTATCTGGCATACATTTAGTTATTACCTTTATTTAGTGGCTTGCATTTATGACATAACAGTATCTGTCAATATTTTAATTATATTGTAGCGTTTGAGTGTGGATTTTCACTTTCTTAACTTTATCGGCCATTGCTGTAACTGGATACTTAACTATTAGTTGTAGCCTCTTTGATGTGGTAAAAATTGAAAACTCAAAAGCCGATCCATAATTATGCTTGATTGTAGCTGGAATCAAATTTATGCAGAAAGGATGATGCAGGCTTCTCTTATGAGAATCTTCTTGTCCGTTGATGAATGCAGAGTTGTTTACAAAGATAGAAATAATTTGTTATACAAATCATCACTTTTCAGATGAATATGAAGCCAGGAAAAGATAAAGATACAATCCATAGTAA
The DNA here is from genome assembly GCA_018340775.1 of Taxus wallichiana var. yunnanensis. Classification (NCBI taxonomy): domain Eukaryota; kingdom Viridiplantae; phylum Streptophyta; class Pinopsida; order Cupressales; family Taxaceae; genus Taxus; species Taxus wallichiana. Next base: position 787,972,791 of record CM031235.1, on the reverse strand, counting down.
TATTTGCAGAAAATAATTTAAAGCTGCACATAAGGAATGGTTTTAAGTTGTGTGTGTTGGTCTGGCTGGTAGTATGGCATATCGGTATACTTTAAAATTGGTTGGACTTAACGTAAGACACATGGTCCATACTTGTCACATTTTGATTTTGTATTAGAGGGATTCAATATGAGGTTAGACCGAGTTTTCAGCAGCATGACGTGAGGAAACAAAGGTGTTGGCAATGTTCTTCATCATGGTTAGGCACACAGTAGTAGCTCCAAAGATGCTGCAACTACAACAATGGAGGCATATAGACAAAGTGAGCATTAACAATGACACTTCTGTGGCTTCATAGAAAGCTTCACAACATAGTTCACATGCACTTGGATGAAGAAGGGACAATAATTAAGGATGGAGAAATATTCAGATATACTGCAGATCGAGAAACATGCCAAGAAATTACTAAGGTAGAATTTGCAAAAGAACAACAATGAACTGTAATATTAATGGTATCAGGAACAAAACGATGGCAACAACTCACAACAGTGAGCAAATAGAGCAGAACAACAATATATGATTGTCAGCAAATAGAGTAGAACAACAATCTGTGATTGTGAGCAAAGCAAAATATTTGAAATATATGACTTGCAAATTTGAGGGTGTCATGCCCCATTGTTTGCATCCTCGTGTATAAAAATATTGTTGGCCGATGTGGGTGTTATGCCCTGTTGTTTCCCTTCATAGTTACTTTTGATCTTGTGTGTGATATCAAAGGTCTTGGACCTAGTTCCGAGTATTGTTATAGCTTTTTCTATTATGTGAGAAGTTTGAGTTTCTAACCCTCACTAGGTAGTGTTGATAATACTCCTTGTTACTCTTTGGTTTCTAGAACTTTGAAGAAACGACATTACCTATCCTTGACACGTGTTTAAATTTAATCTGTTGAGTAGCCTTTGCTACATGTATCCTACTTGTATTCACATGTGTTGATAGATATTTAGTAATGATAGTTATACATATGTTTTGCACTTGTTAGTGCTTCTATCATGCAAGAGATTTTTTCCCCTTTTGACATGCTTTGATTAAATTACTAGTAATCGCATGCAAAAAGTGCGATGTGAATGCCAAATGGGCAGTGTAAGATGAGGTTGAATTTGAGGGACCAAAACATAAAAGGAGGAAGAGGGGTGTAGAAGAGGGGGTTAGAGGGAGGAGAAGCAATTGGGAGATGATATTATCGGGTGGAACCGTTTTGAGGAAGCTAACTTTCTTAGGAGGAACATATGTAACATGTGCATATTTTGTCAAATGTTCTATGGAGAAAGGGGATACGGTACATGGGCCATTCGTAACTATGAATTCAACCTACTGAGCCCTTACGATTCCCTGGAATTTGTCCCACCTGTTGGTAGATCAACCTCTCGTAAGACTCCCCAAAAGGAAGGCGACCAACAACCGATAAGCTAGACAGATAACCATAGTTTTGAGTCAAAAATTGACATTTTCGTTGGGGAGAAGACGAGTTGTACGTTTACGATCGAATCGCTAGCGTCACCTAGAGCTATGTACTTAACATGGAAGAGATGAACAGTGACACATAGCACCTATAGGCAAAGCCCTTTGGTCAGATCAAATTAAATTATTCTTTTGTTATCGATGCTCATATTTTAATATACATCGTCCCACGTCCTTGTTTAGTGTCGAGGGGGAAGCCTCAACCCAATTGTGAATGCCCAACTGCTTGACTGCTCATGTGGACGATGAGGATTTATTTCATTGATGTACGATCACGATCGAATGGCCGCGTCGCCTAGAGCCCTGTACTTAGCACGAAGGAGATGAACGGTGATGCAAAACACCTATAGGCAAAGCCCTTCAGTCATATCAAATTAAATTATTATTATGTCATCGATGTTCGGATGTTAATCTACATCGTCAAAATTTAGGGTTTGCAGAGTTAGGACACATTTTAAATTTGTTTTTAAGGGCATTCGATATAGATATTCCTTAGATTGATAAGATTGCGGTTGAAAAGATATGATATGAACCATATAGCTTCAAAAGTACTCAGATCTCGCTTATTTGTTTCTCCATGTATTTAACAACAAAATAAAAGAGTGAAAAATAGACCCATGTCAAACAAACCCACCAATTGGGTTCACTACTCTTCAAATCCCAAACTAGAACATGGAGAGCGACACATCCTAAATGATCTTACAGACCTATCATTTTCCTTGCATAATAATACAAGCACTTTATTTGAGATCCAAAGGCGTTAACCATGTTGAAACCCAAGTTAATGTTGTAAATTTAGTAGTAATTGGATAGTTGCAACGATAATTAAATTAAATAAATAAACAAAATGTTATGGGGAACTGCGCTAAACAGAGCTCTCGCTAATAGCCATCCTAAAATCAACACCATTATGGGTTAAATCAGACCTGCACACGAAAATAAATTTGTAATCCTAATATCTCCTTATTTTACTATATACAAATTGATTGATCTGGATCTGTATTTGTATTTGAAGTGGGTTTAATTGTCTTTGAGAGGTAACTATTGCCTCATGATCGTTTTGTTTGTTGTATGCAGGAGAAGATTGATGATTAGGATGTGCATAATGTCTAGATGTATTGATTTTGCTTCTTCTCCCCATGAGCATCTCAGTGCTACATGCATTGTAACTTTACGGCGAGTCCTATGGCGTATGTGGACAATCCAACCAACAATGTACTCATTCCAAAGATTCTTGTATTTCGCAATGCATGGAAATTTGTGCACACAACGATTAAAAAATTATTATGTCGACTATGTGCGGATGTTAGAGGGGGCAAGGTTCACTCCAACTTATACAATGCCTTCGGCGTAATTAAGCGATGCATGGTAATTATATTGATAATTGAACATAGTTCGTATATTTCATTTTGTTAGATCTCGATGTAATGTAATGTCTTTTTCGAGCTCAAATTTGAGGAATTTGGATTTTCCCAAAACCCAAATGGAACATTGCCGAAATTGATGACAACTACATGTAGAGAATTTGATTTTTATGACAACTATATGATTTAATGCAAGAACAGGGGCAACGCTCTACTTTAGGTGCACCAAATCCTAAGTTGGCGGGGTAAATTCAAATTTTTGCCCTTTCCACACATAAAATTATAGAAATACATCAACAACATGAAACCCTTGATGAAGACGTAAAATAAATACTTCAACCATAAATTACGTAGTATTGGAATTAATTAATGCTAAAAAGATTCAAAACTTCAAAATTCTATATCCTCATAAATATTTGGAGGAAAAGTGCAAATAATATCTCAAAATGATTACAAAAACAACTATCCAATAAAATTAGAATTAGATTCTTCCAAAGACATAAATCCACCGAAAAGTGATCTTGAAATCTTCAAATGGGTATATCAAGTTGGAAATGAATGTGCCAACCCCAAAAAATGTGCCATAGTTGGAATTTGTGCCCTAGAACTCATGGAAACACTTGTCGTTATGAAATTTTGAATTTGAAGTCCAAATGTGACTTCCGCATTTAGCGACCAAATGAGGGTTTTTCGTCCCAAGTGTTGTGATTATTGAGGGTTTTTGTCCCCAATATGATCCAATGAGGGTTTTCATCTCAAAGGCTGAAAATGAGAGCTCATTGCTCCAATTTTCAAAAAAGAAGTATGTGATTCACAAGATAATGATACATAAATGAACTTAACAAACCCTTTATATAACTCATATGTGGTGCCAAATCTTTAAAACTTGATCCTCATGAGGGCTGACCTCTTTGGGAGATATTTTTCTCCTTTATCTTCAAGCATGCACCCTAAAGGCCGACCTCTTCATGAAAATTAAAGTCTTTTTTCATTTCTTTTCCCATTCCATCTCCTTTTTAATTTTTTTAATCCTTTTTGTTGACAAAATGAATGAGTATAAAAATATTTTTATATTAATAATAATATTAAGTTTCCCGTAAAATGGAGAATTGACGAGCCCAACTTAAAATATTTTTAATTTTTTAATTTTAGAAAAGGGGACATTACATGTGATTATGTGATATATTACCTTATTGTGAGATCTCAACATGACTACCCGACATTATGTATCCGATTGTGTGGTTCTATAATCACCATATTTTAGCATCAACAATTATTTCATATTTTGAGTTTCACAACTTCTATCATTGAGTTATTATTGTATTGATATGAGATGGATGCTTATTGTTATCTATACATGGATAAATGCTCGTTAATTTTGTTTGCAACATAAGACATTACAACATGCCCAAGAGTCGATGATATCTTGACAAGGTGAATTTACCTAAGATTGCACCTTGCTTGTTGTGATATGAAATGAGACAATTCATACCAATTTAAATGTATGATTATATTGATATAATGTCTTTAGTGATGTGGTCGCAATATTCATGTTATTTAGATTTTAGTAATGACAATTGTAATGTGCCATCTAACGCTTTGTGGGCTATTCATGTGAATAAGGTGATATTGGTTGGGACTAATTCTTGTTATAGTATAAGGTAACTTACGTTATCTAGTTCACATGTTCTAATTAGTCGTTATACATATGACATACATGGATGTTATGTACCTTAGAATATGATATTATAATGTATATGGGTTGATGAATATTCCAACATGTGACACACATACCCCTTAGTTATATGTTTATAATATATGGGGTCACATAAGAATTAGTTATATTGGATAATGAGTTGGCCTACATAGGGATTAAGTGTTATCCATTCGTTAAGAGTAAATGTATTTCTATATAAAGGATATGAGTATCATTACGAGAGATCATATGATGTATAAGTTGAGTTTTCTACTTGGTAAGAGTATATTGAGGTGTTCCTTTGAAGTTGAGTTTCTATATTGGGAGATTGCGGAGTTACTCCTTCCTTAAGGAGCATTGTATGGTGTGACCCTACCTTAAGGGTGTTATTTTTTTATTGGAATATATTGAATAATTGGGCATCTTGGCCCATTAATATCTCGTGTTGTGTTATATTATGCATATTGTTCATTTATTATATGCAAAGATCTTATCAAGTGGTATTAGAGTATCGATTTGGGCAATTTATGGGGCGAAACCCTAGTTTTAGTGATTCACCTATATCATGAGATCGAATTGTATTTTTTCATAAATGTTTTGTGAAGTGGATAAATATTAGATTTTTCGCAGATGCTTTGAGCAAATATTTCAGTTTTAGGGTTAAAACCCTAATTTTGATACTTCACCTATTTCTTCTGAATTGTGATGATTTTTTTAGTGATTTTTTTGTGGTTGGGTGTATTTGCTTTAGGAGAAAACTTCAAAATTGTTTTTAAATGGTTTTTCATAAATTTGCTCAATAGGCCAAAATATTTGGATTTTTTTGATATATTTACATTTTTCGAGAACTCTCAAAAATATAATTAGGATTGTGTTATGTATTTTTGATTTTAGGGAAACTTCTAGTTGAAAGGGGTATGACAAATATTGATCAAAAGGGTTTGTTCTTGAAACCCTAGTTTTTGTAGATCATGGATGTGAAAACATTCTATGGAGATGGTGAGATTGATGTTAGAGAATGGTGGATTCAATTTAAGGAACATTATTTTTTCAGATTTAATGCCACAAATTTATTTCAAATTTGGCTTTGTTTTCTAGTGTAAATTCAATGATAACAGTGAAACAAGAGAGTCTAAATTAGTCTTGGGAGGAAATGGAATCAGTTTTCTTAGATTGATGGGACAAAAAGATGAAGAAAAAGAAAATGTAAATAATGAGGATGTTACAGATAAGGATGAAGAAGAATAAGAAGAAGACAATGTTGACAATAAATAGGCTTCACATGATTTAGAAGGTGAGACATTGGATCAAGATACGAGTTTTGATAGTGCATTTCCAAGGAAGAAAGCTTCAATATTTAAGTTTGAAGGGTGCATGCAAATGAAAAGGATAATCGTTTTCATAAACCGTAGTACCAACTATAATTTCATAAACATATATGTAGCTCAACATCTATGTGTTAGGCAACAAATATCAAGGAAACTCAAGTTAATGGTAAGCATATTCAAGTTTTTAAAGATTTAAAGTTCCCGTATGGATAAATTTGTTTTGCATTTAGATTTTTATGCATTAGATATGGATATTATTCTTGGATATTCTTGGTTAGAGACATTGGGAACAATTAATATGAATGCGCAAAAGAAATTCATAAAGATATGGTACAAGATAAATAAGGTTACCTTGCATGATATCACACTTAGTAAGGAACAAAGAAATATCAAGATAGAGCATGAGGATGACTTTGAAGACGGTGAAGAAGAGAATAAAGATGATTCAAAAGGTGAACATGAAGAACATGATGAAAAAGAAGATTACTAATTATTCATCTACTCAAGAGGAAAAAGAAATAGAAAAAACAAAAAGGTTAATAAGGATACTAAGGTTGTAGTATATAGACACCGACATCATCATGAGAGGTAGCAGAATCATGGTGGCATGTTAGGGCACATGAGGGCATAAATCTATATGGATATACAGGGAATTGGAGGAAAAATCACTATGGCTATACATGGAATCAATGAAGCAACAATTATATGACATGGAATCATAAGAATAATTACTATGGCTTTGCATAAATGTCGAGGAGGAAAAATATGGACTTAGATGGAATCGGGGTGGAGCAATGGATTATGGAACTAGGTTTCAATATATATCACCCACTAAGATCTCATATATTTGGTTGGATGATTGATTATGGCAACAAGGGTGCACTGATTTGAAACACACTCACTATATGGCTTCTTCTCATGCTCCGAGGACAAAAATCGTCAAAGAGGGAGGGCATCATATAATGTATGTGTGTTGATGGATATGCTAACATGTGGCACACATCCCTCTTTGTCATATGTTTATGAGCTCATGTAGGAATTAGATATATTAGGTAATGAATTGACCTATATTGGTATTAGGTGTTACCCGTCCATTAAGAGTAATGTATTCTCGTAGAAAGGATATGAGTATCATTATGAGAGATCATGTGATGTATGAGTTGAGTCTTCTACTTGGTAAGAATATATTGACGCTGTCCCCCTTCAAGTGGAGTTCCCATGTTGGGAGATTGTGGAGTTATTCCTTTCTTAAGGAGAATTGCATGGTGTTTCCCTACCTTAAGGGTCTTCTTCTACTATCTGAATATATTGACTAATTGGGCACCTTGCCCTACAATATCTATTGTGTTGTGTTATATTATGTATATTATTCATTTATTATATGTAAATATCTTATCAATAGATGCTCATATGGTGTGTTATTGTGTGATCTACTAGGATTTATGGCTTATGTGACATAAGATGTCAATGTGAAATTTTTATGGTACTCCACCTAGGTGGAACTTATGGCATTGAGTAGGCTACTTGTGGGTTTCCCTAACAATTAGAGGTGGAGTAATGAGCCATGAGGGAGAAATATTAGCTGCCCTCCATATAATTATTATTGTTAATTCACATATGTAGATGTTAATTCTTGCACATTACAATAGATATGTTCTTCCCCTCTAATCAAGGAGGTCGTAGTGTTTGGGGCATGGGTAGGTTGCATGTTAGTTCCCTTTAAGGCAAGAGTTGAACTTGGGGCTAGGGATTTGCATGTTGATTATCTACTTGAAATTTACTTAAGATATATGTATTTTGGTTTGGCATAACATTCAATCACTTTTGATTGATACTACAATTAGAGAGAAACATGGGTCCTTAGGAGTTGTATGTTTATTCCCTTGATTTGACTCATGAGAAAATCACATTTTTATTCCCAATATCCTTAAATTCTTTGAGTGTCATATGGATTTTCTCGGACATGTTTCATGATTATAACATGTTTAGTTACTATGTTTGTTGATTGTTATTCTATTATCACATTTGTATATGTTGGGATATTAGTGATTCCAACCCTATTTGCAACTATATGGCGATGTGTTTTCTTGATATGATTAGTATCTTCTTAATTTACTATAATTTTATACCATTAGGGAAATATATTAAGAATTACAAAATAATTAATATCTCCTCATTATGATATGCAATGATTTCATATGTAGTTTCATTTCATGATTGTACAAGTACATTATATATGTGAGATGCATGTCGCTAACCTCATTTACAACAATAATCAAGTTTACACCATAGAGTGTGCATCACCATGTGATGCCATAAATGCATAGATTCTTTGTCACATTGTTGCCATAGTGCATATGGAATTACTCAAGAAAATTGACTAAGTTACATTGAGATTCTTCTTCTTACGAGCACACAACCATTGATATCAAATGAATTTCTCAAGTTCTAAATATAATAATGCCCTTATAGCCTTGTATCCACTTGGGATCTGATGTACATTCATTTTTGTCTCCATGTAGTTGATCCAAGTGATAGGATCCTTTCCATTTAACTTATGCATTTTTACCTTAAGTAACATGTTATGATCTTCAAAATTAGAGCAAGTGGAGGGGTGAGGCTGGGTTGTGTTTGAGTTTGGATTGTGCTAGTTAGCAAAGCCATTATGGTTGTATTGTGCATTGGTGAACTATCATTAGTTTTGTGGATTCTTTTGCAAACCCTACAATTGTTCAAATAGTTTCCCAATCTAATCCAATCGATGGTTGATGTTGTTTGCCATAAAAGACTTTATGTTCTGCGTATGATCATGAAGCCAACTCACTCTGTCATTTATTGATGAAAAATGATCCATCAATTCTCATTTTTAACTCCATTTCTTCTATGCTTTTCCTAGAGTGACATAACCCTTGCCTCGACCTATAGTGTGTTGTCCTACCATGAAAAGACTTCAAGGATTAGGGTTCAATTTCTAGGTTTAGGGTTGACTGGAGGCCACAAATAGTTACTAGGCTTATACCATTGTGATTGTGTTGCTTTGAGATGAATCCACCGATAATTATATTGTCCAAGGGTAAGAAATTCCAAAATCTTGAAAACTTGAAAAAATGGGTTGTTAGAGGATTATACTGTTATGATTGTCTCGTAGAGAAAAATATAATGATTGCTATATTGTGCAAGGGTGTGAAAAACTTGAATCTACAAGGTGCAAATGGAAAATTTAAATTACTTTATCATAAGTTTTGTTTTTTGACCTACCAATTATTGGTAAGATTTTATGCTACTTTTGTTTATTCGGTCTCTTCACGAGCTTACCATCATTGTTCGACATAAAATTTGCAACATCGAGAGATCACATATTGACACAATGATCTAACCTCTACGTTGAGAGGGGTAACTCCCTAGTATGATGGGTTTGTGGGGTTTTGGCTACTTTTAACCTAGAAAGCACCCAAAAGGAGAAAGAAAGGAAAATGGGAATTAAATAGATAAGGCAAAATAGTGAAAAGAATAGAGAGGAGCAGACATGGACAAACAAATACATATCTCATTCCTACATGCTAGAAAGTACACCATGAAAGAAAAGAGATTGAATGTCAATACTTAGTATGAAAAAGAAGGAAAGAAATATTGCATTTGACATAAGAACAAACATAATCACCAAGAATCTCAAGACACAAAGTTCTATAAACATTCATGTATTTCTTCTTGTAAAGGAATGCAAAGTTTCCTTCTTATCTTCTCTTCGGAAAAGTCTTCAAAATGGTCAATCTCCTAGAGATTCTTAGACTCTAAGTTCTCTTGAACCTCCATAAGAAGCATTTAGACACAATTATATTTACTCACATTCCTTAAGACCATAAGACACAAAATTCCTCCAACCTCTAAGACCTTTACAAATGACCTCTAACTCCCTTTTATAACCCAAAAGTTGGTTAAAAAGTAGTTAGGGTTTCATTACATCATATTAGTGCACATTAAGTCACTTTAATTAATTATCTTTATTTTAATAAAGTAAAGTCACTTTATTAGAATAATGTTACAACTCAAGTTAAGTAAACTATTACAAATATTTCAATTAAGTGGGTACATGTGGATCCAACCAAAAAGTGACATATCAAACACATAGACTATAACATTGATACATATATTAGTGCCTTATCTATTGGGTCAAGAGTACGCCTATCTCGATTGTTACGGAAAATGAACTAGATAACCAAGGACAATCTCATCTCAACATTGAAAACTTATTTTGAAAGTCCTAGGTCCAAGCATCTTGCCATTTTGAATTTATTGAATTTCTTCTGATTCAACTGATTCCTTTAGTGACAAAAGATCCGATCCCATACTACTCTTTTCTCTTGCCAAAGCTTGATGTTCTCCAGGCCCGATACTAATGCATTCAAGATTTGTGCCTGGTTTTTCATTAGATGTCTCTTTTTAGAGCTTAAATACAACAATGATTAACCTCAACTTGCTTATGATTGTTGCTTTCTAACTCTTCATCTGGGACTAATGTCCCTAACTTCATATAGAATGAAGTTTCTTTATTTCAATTATCTCTAATTACTTGTTCATGATATTGTTCCTCAAAATCCTCTCGTAATTTGGTCAATTGTCCTAAGCTTCACCAAAGGCAAGGGTCCATATCGAGAAATTTTTTCATCCACCAAATTATTTCCATATTTTTCTGAGCATTCCCTTAACTCAAAAATTTGTACAAAGGCACCATACTTTGGGACCAAAGATTCACAACATCATGCAACGTGTCACCATGGAGATCTTCATGTATGCCTCCCACCCTCTAAAGCATGCCTTCTCCAAAATTTTCATATCATATTGAGACATAACACCATGCCAAGTTTCCATGTCCTTTGTCATCTTCTTGAGCAATAATATGCTCGATTCCAATGTTTCACTATCATTTTTCCATTTTTGAATCTCAATATATGGTTGGCGCTTTGATTGATAAATCGATACCTATTTGCTTTGTGAATTGCATTGGTGACCATTTCATGACTAGTATCATATAAATAGAAATTTGTTTTAGCCCAATCCTTCATCTTCCATAGTCTTTGTTCACAAGTTTTGTCATCAATAACTTCTGCAACATTATCTACCAAGAATTATCCTACATTAATATCTTCACCAGAATTCACTCCCACATTTCTTAGTCTTTGACACCTTCATCTTTTTAACTACCCCTTAATGAAATAGTTTATTGATACATGATTCTCCACAACCACATCTTGAGGAACAACTAAAATTTAACATCCGACAAAGACAATCTTTATCAACCTACAAGAGCACCGCATAACATCCTCTACATGCTTTCTCTTGGTCAAATAGACATTGCACTTAATGTATGTGTATGGATGTGGCTTCTAATTTTCCAAAGAATTTGGAAGCTGAAAATTGATGGGAATATTAGGAACATGCAACTGCATGAATATATATTTTTAGATAGTTTTTATGCCTTGCATATTGGCCTATACCATGATTAGGATATAACATGAAACCGAAAAATGTTCTCAAAGAGAATTAACGATTATTTAATCATAAAACCTTTAACCAAGAGGCCACCATACAAAAACACTTTTACAATACATTCTCAAAATTTCTCTCCTTTATCATTCGGGTTTCATTGTTTCCTCCTATTACATCGATCTCCTCATTGGTTTCGGTTGTTGGATCTTAAGCATGCTTACAACTTTTGATTAGTCTACATAGCTCAAACAGAGAGAGTAAAAACTTGTTTTCCACACTTGGTGTAATCTTTCCAACATATATTTCTTTTTGTGGTCTCTTTGCATTTGTAAGAATTGGTAAAATGCCTTTGGAAGTAAGATTTGTTCCTAGGATCAAAGTTTCATCATCAAGAATGATCACATATGTAATTCTTGTTCCATTATTTCCAATATCGTCACTCATTTCTCCCGAAAGTGCTTCCTCGAAGACCTTATCTCACGTATGTTTACACAACACTTAGCCAAAATTGAACACAAAATGTCTTCTTTATCACCACATACCCCACCACTACGCCACACCATTTTCTATGTCAAAATCTATCATAATTTGACCATATTGACTACTCATCAATGCGAACATGTATGAGGGTGCACATACAAAATCATGCACTTTAGACATTATTTAATCCTAGTCTCATACTACTATTTAGAAGGTTCTTGAGTGAAGAAAGTACTAATTAACCCCGTCTTTTGGCCATCTTGTTTTATTTTATTTTGTCATTACCGACCTCTTACATCTACATGCCTACCAACTTCATTATCTCACATTATTTTAGCCTCGACTGGGGCACCCATACTAGTACTAGGGTGCCCATGGGTGCCTTGGTCCCACCAGGGTGCCTCATCCTTTTGCACTTTCCTGCCACTTTTTGGGCTCTTTCTAGCCGTTTGAGATCTTTATATTTTTGGTGGTCGACCATTTTGGGGTTAATTACGAAATTAGATCAAGAGAACCCTATAAATATAAAGTTATGAGACCATAATGAGGGACCTAGCATCATTCACTACTATCATCCATCTAGAGTTGCATCCATCTATTGCATTGGAGATCACTTGCATCCACATAGCTCCATCACAAGGCATAAGGCTAGGAAATTTGCATCACACACTTCATAGGGGGAGGATTCTATTCTATTCCATGCACACATGCTATTACATTTTCTACATCTAGTTATTGCTCACTACTTCACAAAGTGTGACTGACACAAGAGCACCTAGGGCACATTATGCACACACTCACCAAAACTACATTTGGGTCTGAAATGTAGTGCAACGCTCAGTTAGTAAGTCCACTATTATGGCAAGGTCTGAGGCCAGTCTAACCCATTCATTTACATTTTTAGGGATTGATGCTTGTTTAGGTTTTGCAAGTCTTTCTATTCACCTTGGATTATTGGTGACATTCGGACGAGGCAATGAATTTGATGCAACACACAATGAGGTTTTCAAACCACCTCCCAACCTTGTGAGATTCAGTTTCAAAGATTTTTATCGACTGGGCACCCATTTTGTAGACCAGAGCGTAAATAGGCACCCCCGGTCCCTTGCCAAGCACCCCGGTTCAGGGAATCAGTTTAGATCCATCCTTTTCAGGGCTTCCACATAGTCATTCACGCTTCTAGATTCTCTAGTTACCTCCTGCTGACATAGTCTTGCGAGAATCCGTTATTTAGTTGAGTTATTTCCTCCTCTCTTGCACATTAGGGTTAACATTTCATTTTGTATATTTGTTTAGCTCATTTACATACTTCTTTACTATATTTATTTACTTTATTTACAATTGTTCATAGCTTAGATTAATTAAATATACACACCCCATATTCCTCATTTTTAGTTAATCATTTTGGTGAACCCGATCGCTTTCACGCTTAGGATCTTCATTTTTCTTCTATCATGGGTCATCAAGTTTCTTTATCTGACTTGCTTAAGAGATATCCCAATTGTTAGGTTGTTTTACAAAAATCCCTAGACACCAAGTATTTTGATGACAATATGCCACCACACAAATTAAGTTCTATGCTTCATTATCTATTTTTCGACCCTAGTCTTAATGATCCTCCATCTAATCAACCACTATTAGACTTAATTCAAGCCTTACATACATTATTTCAAGATAAATTTATAGCCATGGAATCCACAATCACATCTCTTAGATATGAAATTCAACAGCTTAAGGATGCTTCTCAATCGCATGTTTGTGCTCCTTCTCCATCTTATATGTAATCTATGTCTAATACATGTCATATGATTGAACCTCAAGATACACCATTTCCTGAGCCTCTCATGTTTGAGCACAATACCATGCCACATGACATTTTTCCTCACCTCCTTAATCATCAGTTGATCACTCTACCACATATGCAACATTATTCTCCTTATCGGTTAACAAAATATCAAGGTCATCCATATTGCAATTATCATCGAATCAATGGACATAATGAAAACAATTTTCATACTTTGCATCACATAATAAAAAAGTATTAAGTGTCAAGGTCTTATTTCATTTAATGCACAACATCCTATTACAAAGGTTACATCCACATGGGCTCCTAAGGTTACTCCTTCGGTTAGTCACGATCCACCTACCGCCTATCAAAATTAGTTCACAAACCCCTCCTACTAAGTTGTCTACTTTGCATTACCAAGTCAACCTAAGTAGTCTCCTTTGAGACTCAATGCAACTTGGCCTCCTCTCAAGTCTAAGCTTCAAACAATCACTTTTGTCCCCGTAACTAACCCTCCTACTAGTAGTCAAGACACATTACAAACTCCACCACATCATGCTAATACTTCACAACAGTCCACACATGCTACACTTGATATGCATTTCGGTTCATATGCTCCTATTGCTTCTATGCCACATGCTTCCACCGCTAAACACAAACTTGGTCTTTGGTAGGTGACGACCTTATCGATGAATTTACACACTCTTTTTACACACACTTGGGGGCATAACACCTAATACACTTTCCCCCTCACCCATCGTAGCATTTATACATTTATCATCTTAGCATTCTCATATAGACATTTTCATCACACATTCTAACATCATTATTGCATGATGATGCACTCTTGTGCTTGAGTTCACACTTGACTATTGAGGGATTACCACACATGAGCCCCACAAACTACACTATAGAACTTACACACCGAATCTACTCACATATTAAGTGTCATACACCATAAATTCTATATTTCATCTACAACATTTTGACATTTTCGCATTTACACATCTTACATCATACTAGTCTTCCTTATACATACTTGTATCTAACATTCCATACTAATACTCATACATACTACTTTTAATCTACACCGTACATTACATCTTATACATCATACATTACATATTCTACACATCACATGGTTTTCTGTCATCATCACATATATTTCATTGTCTTCTACGTACTTTCTGATCACCAACTTATAACACACTTTAATTCCTTGGTCCATACTGATTGATCTTTGAGGGTTTACAAATCAAATGGAATTTCTCTTCATCACACATTTATCATTCTACCTTTCATCATGCGACATTACTAGGTTAGTGTCATATGCTTTAGGCTAAATGGTCACCTATTCTATCATTTTTGTAGTGGTATACACCTTAGGTTACATCACCAATACCTCCATTCATCTCATAGTGATATACGCTTAGGCTAAATCATCACTTATACATTCATCTAGTCATGATATACGCTTCGACTATAGGGTTCACGCACACAACATTTCTAGGTCACATCTCATCACTACACCTACCCATTCATCACAAAGTGCATTAGGCACACCACACATTTTGACCATTTCTTGATGACACTCTCGCTTTACGGTTCATTCTTGACTGTTGAGGGGGAAAACTAAATGAACCTCATTGCATACATCTCTATTCACTTAGGGGCAACACAACTCTTATCATTCCATTCCATTCCATTCATACACAACATATTGCATTGTCTTGGGGGCATTTACTCTTGTTTACTAGTGTTGTACATGATCGCTTTACTACACATGTTAGAATGATTTCGTATATGTCATTATCTATACTATACACACATGCACATTCAATTCTTGGTTTATTTGTGAGTGTAGATACAAATATTTTACACGTAACATGGATGCTCACCTTCTACCCCTCCTAAACTATTCGTTGGGGCATCCACATTCACCTCTCACAAGCGTTATTGTTTCATTTTGTACTTAGTAATTTACATTCCTTGGTTATTCACGCTTTGACATACTGGTTATTTATGCTTTGACATACTGGTTATTTCTATAACATCCTAATGAATGTTCTATGTGCAACACTTGTTTTGTAGGATTACATGTTTCCATGACTGCTTTTGCTTGTTTGTACTTGTCTGTCATTGTTTACTTTTTGTATGTAGGCCTTGCCCTATGTTTGGTGTGCACACTTGTTTGTTGTTTACGGCCATGATGGCCTTGCGTGTCTTGTAACATCATGAGTGATGTCCCATGTTTGCAACCCGATTTGTGTGGCTTCCTTGTCTTCTTGCGTGTTTACACTACTTTTCTTGGTAGCTTTTACACTTTGTTTGCATAGATTACACATTGTCTTTTACATGCATAATTTTTGTACTAACACTTGTCTTTGGCTAGCCATCCTTGTTTTTACGTTCCTTGGTTTCTAACAAGTGCATTACCTTCCCTCTACAGGGGAAGAGTTACAGAGTACATGCGCTTGCTCTTATTTTGGGCCCACATTCTCCTATCAATGCGACGTCCCATGCACCCCCAAAGAGGGGGCACAACATTTGGGGTTTATCAGTCTATACAACGTGTTTACACCGGTTCAGTTTAGTGAAATTTCCACCCTTGGTATTGTGGGTTTACATACAACAAGTGAGTTCATAACAGTCTCCGAACTCTCTGACACAACAAATTTTACAAGACATGGTGTCCTTAGCATTTGGGGGAGCAGTTAACGGTTGGAGGATACAACGGAATTCCTCCCAATACTTCTTCTACCCCGACATTGGATCACCCAAAAAAACCAGATGGTACAAAGATTTCTTCATAGTTCTAGGAAGTAGTTAAAGGTTGGAGGACACAAAGCATTTCCTCCCTATACTTCTTCGGCCTATGGTGTCAGATCACCCAAAAAACCCCGATAGTATAGGATATCCTTCTACACCATTTCTCTCGACATGGATCAGGTGCACATGTTCCATTTACACTTTTCATTTTGCGTACTTTACATTTACATGCATTTTTACATACATACACATACTGCGTCTTTTACATAGCATTTTTACACTTACACACACACACACACACGTATATACATATATATATATATACATATATACATATATATATACATATATATATATATACATATATATATACATATATATATATATATATATATATATACATATATATATATATATATATATATATTTGACTACTTGATCATTTTCTCCTTGTAGGTTTGGTCGAATGAGAAACAAGCGGATCAAATTAAGGGCAACAACAACAACAATAATGGCGAAAACAACGACACCTCGTGGTGGCACACCTTGTAAACTAACCATGCAGGTACACACAATGACAACTACACATGCATTTCCACCCTAGGTTCGCTCTCATCATGTTTTTGCATTTTTCATCTTTAGTTTCCATGCTCCATCATCTTTTTGTCATTCCATGCTTTGTCTAGTCCTTCGGCATGCCTTCTTCATCACTCTACATCGACATCAGGTACACATCTCTATCTACTTTATGTTACCGAGCTTTCTGCTCACCAACATAAAGTGGGGGAAAATATAGACACAAAATCATGCACTTTAGGCATTATTTAATCCCGAGTCTCATATTACTATTTAGAAGGTTCTTGAGTGAAGAAAGTACTAATTAACCCTCATCTTTTGGCCATCTTGTTTTATTTTATTTTGTCATTACTAACCTTTTACATCCACATTCCTAGTCATCTTCTATCATCCCACATTATTTTAGCCTCGATTGGGGCACCCAGATTAGTATTGGGGCACCCATGGGCACCATGGTCCCACCAAGGGTGCCATAGTCTTTTTGCACTTTCCCACCACTTTTTTTTTATCTTTTTAGCCGTTTGAGATCTTTATATTTTTGTTGGTAGACCATTTCGGGGTTAATTACGAAATTAAATCAAGAGAACCCTATAAATATAAAGTTATGAGACCCTAATGAGGGTCCTATCATCATTCGCTATGTCATCCATCTAGAGTTGCATCCATCTATTGCATTGGAGATCACTTGCATCCACATAGCTCCATCACAAGGCATAAGGCTAGGACATCTGCATCACACACTTCATAGGGGAGGATTCTATTCTATTCCATGCACACATACTATTACATTTTATACATCTAGTTATTGCTCACTACTTCACAAAGTGCGACTGACACAAGAGCACATAGGGCACATTTTACACACTCACTAAAACTACATTTGGGTCTGAAATGTAGTGCAATGCTCAGTTATTAAGTCCACTATTGTGGCATTGAGGTCAGTCTGACCCATTCATTTACATTTTTTCTTTTTTAGGGATTGATGCTCGTTTAGGGTTTTGCAAGTCTTTGTATTCACCTTAAATTATTGGCAACATCTGGTGCGGGCAATAAATTTGATGCAAGATACAATGAGGGTTTCAGACCACCCTCCAACCTTGTGAGATTTAGTTTCAGAGATTTTACGTAGACCAAGGCACCCATTTTTTAGACCACAACACCCATAGGCATCCTAATCCCTTTCCAGCACCCTAGTCTAAGGAATCAGTCTAGATCCATCCTTTTCAGGCTTCTGCATAGTCGTTCCTGCTTCTAGATTATCTAGTTACCTTTGTAACATAGTCCTACAAGCATCTATTATTCAGATGAGTTATTTCCTCTTCTCTCTTACACATTAGGGTTATCATTTCCTTTTGCATACTTGTTTAGCTCATTTACATACTTCTTTATTGCATTTATTTACTTTATTTACAAATGTTCATAGCTTAGATTAACTAAATATACACACCCCATATTCCTTATTTTAGTTAATCAGAGGGTTAAGGTGGTTGAGTGCGGTTAATGTTGGATTGAAATCATAGAAAATGTTAACTTGTATAAGGTAAAGTGTCCAGTCACTGAGCACCGTATGTTCAATGGTGTCCTGATAAAATTATGGAGTAGGATGGACTCTAATTTTTTTTGCCACCTCAATAATTTCATCTTAATTTTGAAAAGTATGGATTTTACCTTGGCACCACATCAATTAAGTATGGATTCCACCTTGGTGCCACATTAGTTGCCATGTGGCGGACCACAATAGAAAACCCCTAAAAAGGTCGAATTTCATGTCAAACTGACAAATAAATCTTCTCGTATGAAAATTTGCATGCAACCACATGGTGTGCATAAAAAAGCTGCTTCCAATCCAAAAAATGCATTCAATTCACTTCACATCACCCCTACTACTCCTCCAACCTCAATCATTAGTCCGAACTACGTGCCAATACCACATTCAATGCAGCCATTTATTGTTTACGTTTGCATTTGGTAGTGGACAATAGGGGCAAGACGATGAACATTCCCAACCCTTTCCACCCTATAGTGGAGCTGAATAACAGATGAAAACCAATTGCCCAACCATTTCCACCCTTTAACGAAGCCAGAAACATGTGAAAGCCACTTTCAATCACCAAGTTAGTTATGAGGTGAGTTCGTTTCCATAGTTTTTTGGATCTTTTCTTTGCGGGTTTCATGTTATGAGTGCACTGAAAGTAATACCAGGATTACAAATATATTTTCATTGTATATTGATTTGTTTCAGTACATGTTCTTGTTTAATCTTTCGTTCAACTTGAATTCTACTGATTCATGTTATTTTGGCCATTTGTACACATTTCTACACAGGGTTATACATTTTACTATTTTTATCTCGCTCCTCACCACAAAATCTACTAATATGGATTAGTAAATGTCCAAAAATAAAGGTTTTTTTTTTCACACATGTGTCTTACAATTCTAAAATACAGTGTTGTTATTGAATATACAATGTTATTATTGAATACACACACATTTTCGGATATACTTTTTAGTTTAGTTAACATATCAATTGACTAATAGGGCTTCTTCTCCGACCTAAGTTTTTTATGCATGCATGCTTCACTATTGTTTTCTCTTTTTATTTCAACATTTTCTTTTATTCATCCCCAACCATGAATTCATTTAATATGGTGTAGTAGATGTCCAAAAATAGAGTTTTTTCACACATGTGTGATATAGTTTCAAAATACAATGTTGTTATTGAATATACATTGTTGTTATTGAATATACAATGCTATTATTGAATATACACTTACATTTTCGGATATACTTTTGAGTTCAATTACCATATCAACTGATTAACGAGTTATGTTCTACCTTAATGCTTTCTCAAGCATGCATGTTGAACTATTGTTTTTCAATGTATATTCACTTATTTCAGCATTTTTAAAGTCCTTTGTTCGCCATGAAATATGCTAATATTGTGTAATAAATCTCTATCAAAATAGGGTTTTTTTCACGCATTCATCTTATAGTTTCAAAGTACAAGGTGTTATTGAATATATAATCTATTATTAATAATGTACACTTACATTTGCAGATATATTTTTCATGTGCGATTACCATTCCAATTGACAAATGAGTTTTGTTTTGAACCATTTTTTTCAAGCATGTACATTGTATTATTGTTTTTCAGAAGTGTAAATTCACTTATTTCAAAGTGCATTTTTTAATTTCCTCTTCACCACAAACTCGCTAATAGTAAATGTCCAAAAAATAAGGTTTTTTCATGCACACGTCTTATAGTTTAATTACACCAATTTTTTTTTCAAAGTGCATGCTCTTGTTTTCAATATATATTGAATTGTTTCAGGTATATGTCATGAAAATACAATGTTATTATTAAATAGACAATTATTGAATATATAGTGTTGTTATTGAATATAACAATTTGAAAAATATCTAACATACAAAGGTGTTGTGTGTTTTTAGACATTTAAAACCTAAATATATATGTGTTGTGTTTGTTTATGCAGTTAATATTTGAATATCTACAATTAAATTTATATTGACTAGCTGAATATACACTAGAATTATTGAAGTACATTGAATATACAGAATTTAACTTTTCATTTTTTACTATGCATTCAAACTTTTAATTTGCGTTGAAATTATTGAATTCATATTGAATATGTTATAGTTAGTTCAATGCACGTTATTATTACACTGTTATTATTGAATAAATACTTATATTGCCAAGGAGCCCACATATTCGAAGGTAAATGAAAATTACCTTTTAAAATTCAAAGTATTATGTGAAGAATGCTAAAGAATGTATACATATGTAATGAATATGTGAATCACTTACCTTAACATATGAGGAACATCTGAATATAAATAAGTGTTGTCTTTGTTTATGTAGTAACTGAATACAACCCACCTAACATAAATTAGTCCATCATCTATGCTCCGTGCTCATGAATCAAGTTGCATCTCCCTAAGCAATGAATGATATACAATATACATTTATACTTATGTTATTGAAATGTATGTGTTCAAAGGAAATATTTACACATGTTTATTCAATGTACATTCCATAGTTTCAATGTACATGTTGATAGTTTGTAGCTACACCTAAATGCATTCAAAATTTGCAATCATTTTGCTTCTATCACTTTGCATTCCTCCTCCGTCATTTCTAACTACACCAATGACCCATTCAAATATTCCATTAACTCGATACCATCCATTCATAACACTTGTTTATCCTTCCAACATACAATGACTCCATTGGGAAACAAAACCAACATGATTTAGAGGCTTTCATCATTGTTTCTTGTTCTATTTTGCTCTCTGTTTTGAAATGCCAAGTGAGTCATGAGGTCTGATTACCTGATTTTAATTGGTTCTTTGATTTCTTCTTTACGGTTCTTCATACACTAAGCACATTCACATGCACCACCAAGATTCCATCTCATATTTTCAATGTGTATTTAGTAATTTCAGTTTTTTAATATGCAAAGAAAAAAATCAACATGTAAACAATGTCTGTCTATACATTGAATATATGTAAAGAATGTCCATCTTTACATTGAGTATCATTTAACATAAGGTGAACATGGTTCTTATTTTAGTATTTGTTTGAATATACACTGGAATTAATGAACATGATTGAATATACATGTGTAATTGTATATTTTTCAACTACAAATATTGATATTGACATTGCCTTGCAAAAATGTGCTCATTGCTCCTTGGGTTCATTTTTGCAAAAACCTTGTCAAAAGAAGGTTTATGAAGGATTTTCCTATTGGGAGGATAGAAGAGAATGTCACAACTATGTATTTTGACACCATTAATCTATAAGAAATATTAAGGTTTCTTTCTACAGGTAAGGTCATTTATGACCTTACTTAGGCAATGAACTATTTTCCTTTGTTGTCATTATTCTAGAAAAATGTACCAAAAAATAGAAACACCTATAAGAAGATAATTCATGTTTGTACACATTACCAAAACTTCTTCTTTTATATTGATAAGATGAAATAAACTACAAATACTTATATGTAATGATAGGATGGAAAAAAAAAATTGCTTGCATGTTTTCCCAAAAAAACTACATAACTAAGTTCAAATCTTCTGCATGAAGGTTATAACTTCTTACATTCCAAAAAGGTTATATTTATGGATACCACTCACATAATAAGGTAATTATAATTCAATTACATGTATTCCATGCATCTAAATTGTACCAAAGCTAAATTCTTTTTCATTTTCGTCAATGGTTTCACTTTTTTTTGTTTTCTATTGTTCCATTCTCCATTTGGGGTGTCATTGGCATGTTGGTTGAGCTTGGTGATGGAATTTTGCAGATTTCTTGCATGCTTGATTGCATTTGTCTAGAAGAATTGACATGCATGGGAATGAAAGTAGGAAATTGCATGTTTGTTGTACTTGTTGAAGAAAATTGCATATTACATGTGTGAGCAAACTACATTTGTGTTGTCAAAATTGCATTGTTGTTGAAGGAAACTACATTTGATTTGTAGAAGTAGACATGTTGCTGACTTGGTAATCAGTTATATTTGGAAAAGCCAAGTGTAAATTTTGTAGAAATCCATCATAATTGGATGTTGTGAAGGAATAAGGATTTTCTAGATTGCTCAATCATCTTTTCCTTTGCATTTATTTTCTATCCTCTCTTTCTCCCGTTGTAGCTTCTCATGTTCCTTTTTTCTCCTTTTCTTGTTGTTTTATCTTGTCATGTTCCCTCATTTTATTTTTAATTTACCTTTTGAGTTTGTTTGTGTCCCTTTTTTCTTGTGTAATGATTCTATTTGTCTCTCTCCCTCGAGCTTCTCTTTCTTCCTCACTTTCAACTCCTCTAGCTCCTTCCTTTGTGCTTCTTGTTCATGCCAAGAATTTTCTAGTAGTTGGTTTATGTGAGAATTTGTGACTTATTTCTCAACCTTAAAGTCCCTTTGTTTGCATATTCCAATATCTCTTTAACCTTTTCAATTAGAATCTTAAGAAAGTTTCACAACAACCCACCGACTTGGTTTCCTAATTCTGCATTGCATGTTTTTACTGCATGTCTCTTATATAAATGTTTGTGAGCACCCCAAATATGCTACATCCAAATGAATATCATCTTCATTTTTCCATTTGTTACATTCTACATAGTAGTGAACTATTCCACTTGGCATGTTAACAGGACAGGATGTCATGGAAAGTGGAATATTCTCATTGGGAAGGTCAATTGGAATCCCTAAGTTTGTAGCAACTTATTTCAACCATTCAGAGGTGGCTAACTAGTGTTGGCATACTCATCCCATCATCAAGCTGTGATAGGTTCTCATGTCTGACTCACATGACTTGGTGTGTTCTCTTCAACTTGAACACAAATTCCAACTTGACTACCTTGCACGATCCAACTTAAACATGTTCTCCTATCTCAATGATTTAACTCCGTCCCCTTTAGCCCTAACAGTTGAATTTTATCATCTTCCTTCATCCTTTTTAATGGATTTGATCAACTTGATGTTTGAATGCTTATCCATTATCTCTGATAAATTGTTCAATTTCATCTTTGTTATAACCAGCCATTTCCATAATGCTCTCCATAGTTGTTTCCTCCTATATTAGCTCAACATTGAATGCATCACTGGGGTACATGTCATTGACAATGCATATCTATTCAGAGGCCATATTTTAGTCCTCCTAAAACTAAATTTTATATTAAATGGAGTTAATGCTCTCGTAAAATCCTTACTAAGAGCTGTTAATTCAAATATTCTCGCATTTACTTTGTGATCCTTGACCATCCATCCATTTATCTCTCTCATCTTTGAAGTAGGTTTTAAATGAAAAAAACTAACATCCAAAGGTTGCAACTTGTGGTGATGTGCACATGTAATGTGATTAGATCTATGCCTAGTGCACTCGCCAAACTTGGATTATCCCGTACGCCACATAGATTCCATGTCCATCAAATATGAGTATATGTCTACTTCGATGGTCAAGAAAATCGATGCATCCAATTTAGAAATAATTCCTTTGTCATCCATGCATGTGTCTTGGGACTTATTACATGCACCAGGATCATAATTGGAAATGTAATTAGCTAATTATCATTGTAGTTTAAAAAGGTAGAAGCATGACATAATCTTCCCTACTACATCAACACAACAAAGTAATGTGATCCACTCTCTACTCTTTGAGAGTATGTTGGTTACACTTCTCTACCGTATTTATTTGCAATCACCTTCATACCACAATTCCTACTAGCTTGCACACTAGTTTCATTATAGTTATATATCCTTTTTGGTTCATATTTCTCATTTTTATACATTTGGTGCATGTTGTCATAGAATGCAAAAAGTATGTTAGGCCTAATCATGATCGTCCCGTCATAATCAAGGCCTCCTGCATGTCATTAAAGACAAATTTATGTGCCTCTTTTTAAACCCTACCCACCAATATCTCCCAGAATACCATTAATGAAGGGAGTAGTCTTGGTCTCACTCTCACATATGTATGCAAAGTGATAATTTGATGATTTTATTTGTATACCATGACCCATATCAGCCACACGTTTACAATATTATATAATTTCAGATTCTTCTTAATATGTTAAAATGGTTAAGGAACCTTTTCATTTTGTAGTTGTGGTACCATTCAACTAGTTTGATAATGAACCCATTGAGACACCCCAATTTTCTACAACAACCCTAATGGAATACCCATTATCTTCAACATCTTGTTGCTCCAACGTTTTCTTCAGTCACCCACTCAATTCTGAATCAATTTTTTTAGATATTACTGTGCGCATCTTGCTAACATTATCAATTACCTCTATTTGTGGTGCTAGCTTTGTTTTGTGATTTAGATTGATATGAAATTGTTGTTTTTATTGGCTTTAGCTAACTCTTCCTTCGAGTCAAGTATATAATCAAGTTTGACACCCCTTTTTAAGGGTCCATTAGTGAATTCCTCCTTTTTGCTTGCCAATTGAATACCATGTTGGCATGTAATTATTTTGGACAAAGTAAAATAAATAATCCTATGTAGAAATGTGTACAAATGGCCAACTTAACATGCTTCACCATAATTCATGCTTTGAATGAAAGATTAAACAAGAAAATGAATTGAAATAACTCAATATAGAATGAATATATATGTTTTTAATCCTCTTATTGCTTCAGAATGCACCCATTACATGAAACCTACAAAGAAAAGATCCAAACAACTATGGAAACAAGCTATCTAGATTGTCAATGTTAAGAATTAGAGCATAATATCTAATACTAAATGACTTGTATTTAACCTAGTGAGGATCTATTTCCATTTTGACATGGAACATATTGTTTTGAGATGCTTGATTCTAGGGATAAATATTGATAATGCTATATTTTTAAATCCAAGGGTTGATCTCACCTCATGACCCACTTGGCGATTCAAAGTAGAGTGCAAGATAGATTAGGAATCCACCATGATTCATTTGTTTGTGGATGGTTTTCACGGGTCTTCATCTCCATTACAAGGTGGAAAGGGTTGGGAATGTTCATCTTTACATCCCCTATTGTGCATCGCCAAATGAAAACACATATCCTTAATGGTAGCATTGAATGTGGTATTGACACATAGTGCATAATGAAGGTGGAGAATGGTGGAGTGGTAGGGGTGATGTGAATTGAATTGAATGCATTTTTTTGGATTGGAGGGAATTTTGTCCTCATTCGACATGGTTTCATGTAAATTTTCATGCGAGAATATTTTTTTGCCAATTATTTGTCAAAATTTGACCTTTTAAAGGGGTATTTTATTGGGGCATTTAGTGTTCACATCACCTCAAAATTGTCTGCATTCACATATTACATAAACAATGAAATGATTGAAGAGACACTTTGAAGGTGTAGACACTGGGTTTTTGTCACCCGCCTACACCCTGTATACACACATTAATTCATTAAAACCTATCACTTTAAACATTATCTAAGTCATCCTACTCATCCTATAAAATCATTTTTTACCCCCTCGTAAACCATATTTACCTATCCAAACCTCATAACCATCTCTAACCTATCCTAACCCTTTTCATCCTAACCTCCTAACCATGCCTAACCTCTTCTCTAACCATTTTCCCTTATCCCACACCAAAAATTCTCCTTTTGGAAGTGGTTAAAATTAATTCCAAATGTCCTCTTATGAATTTCCTGATCATCAGCGATTCCAAAAAAATCGCGTAATTATAAATAGGAGCCCAAAATCATCTTTCCATGACCTTTTGGATCCTTGGAACTCTTTACTCTCAAGTAATCTTGAACCTACAACAAAATTCTACCACTCTAACAATCTCCAAGCCATGCAACAAGAATCTGCAGCTTCAAATAAATGTAGTACATCGGTTTGTGCATCTACAAGTCCTCAAAGAACTCTCGTCGGATGATTAGTAAATCAATATCACCAACCCAACCAACCTTTATGGGCACTCTTGCAACTATCTCCACATTACAAGATGTTTTTTCAGGTCAGTCTCATATGATCACGGGCATCTATGATATCCCAATCGTCTAAAACCCATCATGTGGGAGAAATTTGACATCCTTCACAAGCTTACTTTGTGTGTCGTTGTGTTCACACCGACATCAAGGAAATTTAGGAGTAGATTTAATTCCTCCATGAAATTCAACAAGCAACTACATATTACTTGGTATGACTATTTTGAGGACCTTTAGATTGCCACCACCCTAGGTTGGGCCACCTATGAAGCAGAATAAGATCTCCTTTTCACTTCGAGTTCTATATTCTATCTTTATCTTTATCATTATTTATTTTATCATTTGTAAACTGACTTAATTGTATCAAAATGAGTTAACATTGTCCAAGGAAGTCCTTTTGGATTCCTAGAATCGGCTTTTTCTAAGCAACTTGTCATTCTATCTATCTAATATATTATGTCTAGTTTTCTTTGCTTACAAGTCTCTTCACTTGGTGAAAGGAGGAGCTTATGTTCGTTGTCTACTCTTCACCATCTTGACATTGCGATTGTTAGTAGAGGTATTGTTAAACCCTGCCATATTTTGATTTTTAGGCCTTTTCTACACTTAATAACACCTACCGAAAACTACCTAATACATTGCTTTGACACGCTCGGTGGGACTTTATTCCCTTTATTTTCCATAAAAATAAACTTGTAAATCATTATGGGATTCTCTTCTTTGTAATCGTTAACAATTTTGGTAAATCACCTACGATTTAAGCGAATCGCCAACAATTTGTGCAAATCACCGATGATATTTGTGGATTATTCCTAATTACTCGATTAGTTTGCCTTTAAGATTTTGATTTATTTTATTCTTTTTGTTTCCATTTAACCATTGCGGTTCCCCCACTAGAGTACGTGTTCCTGCATTTCAATTGAACTAGAAATTAAATACTAAAAAAATAAAAAATTAAATATCAAAAAGCAACCACATGTATGTTTTCTTTGTTATTTACTTTTTAGTATTGTATTTTTTTGTCGTCCTCATCGAATCAACATTTATTTTTGGGATTTAAACCAACCCTTCATATCTACTTGATCATATAGTCTAATTAGGAGGTTAACAAATTACATTCACTTAACTTCCCTCACACACAACCAAACCACATTCAACACAATCTACATCAAAACACTCCTACCTAGGTGGACCTACTTGGATTTCATCACCAAGAGGATAAGTCGACTTGGTGTTCTAGCCAAGTATAAATAAGATGGTTGGCGATCTATTGGTTGAGCACACGACACCCTTATCACCGCGGGACCGTGAAGTGAGGGTAGGCCCCAATACCATGCCTCATACCAAAACAAAAAATATTTGGGCCTCACGTACCTTAGGGTATATCGAGGACTCCGACCTTTAACATCACCTAAAACTAGCTATAAATTGCCATTTCCTGGGACCTTATAAACCATTTTTCACATTTCACCTTTTCAAACTTAATCAAGATAAAAATATCTTGTGTGACTTGTTTTCTTGATTGTAATAAACTCCTATATTATTTTTCTCTCTCTTTTAGTGATTGTTTGTTTTCATGATATTAACCCGACAAAAGTCCCGCCAAAAAACTCTAAAACCATGGATGAGCGTTTGCAACAGTCCTTAGAAAACATCCAATCTCACCTTGATGACATCCCTCGTATCATGAATCAACATCGATCACCATCAGAAGATGATCAAGAACCCCCACACTCTCCTAATAGTCAATCCGTCAAATCAGAAATTCCCAATCCACCTAGTCCTCGTTTCTTCAACAATGGGGATCATATCTTCATTGAGATCATATATTCAAACCCCATTTCCCTCAAAGCTTACTAAGCTTCTGGGGTTTCCTTCTTCAACAATCTACACATGAACAACAACCCCATGTCACCAACACTACTTAAGACTTCTTGACTTATTGATCCTAACCATGAGTGGTTATCCATCAAGTTCATAATTATCCTTCCGCCATGAATCAAAAACATGAAATTTTGTTTCTCACAAGATACAACTAGTCAATAATCATCATCCTCAAAATATCCCTCATATGGCTCTGTCTCATCCGAAAATGACTCCAACACAACCTCATCTACGCCGAATCCTTTAGTCTCCTCTACTATCCAAACACCTCCCCAAGTGAGTTCAATAGCCATTCTTTTAAGTATGTCCTAACCTATCCCATCTCAACAACCCACATCATCTATTCATAACATATTCATTTCTATCCAAACATTGATACTACTCATTAATATGAGTTCCATCTCTAGTGTCCACACTTCTTCACAACAAAAGATCAACCATCCCTATCTTCCCTCAACACACACCTCAACAATCTCAAAATCTTATCTAGAATTCTATTCCCTTCCAAAGACATACCTCAACAATATCAACCTTTCATCCACACTTAAATCACCTTTCAACATATACCCTAACACTCACAACCCTTTTTAACACATCCATGCCTATCCAATATTAATACATCCAATATTCACAACCCATAGTTTCCTAAACCACATATAACATTCCTATGAATATCCATCTTCGACATAATATTCCCTTGCCTTACCATCCATACCAACAACCAAATCCACATACATACAACCAACCCAAGATTTCATCATTCAACTCTCAACAACCACTATCATAAAATGATCCCTTGCAGGCATTGATGAACAAAATTTCCAGCCTTGAAGCTTCCTCTATGGGTCCCAAGAACACACTGTCTTACAAAAATCTACAATGAACCCATCCATCCATCTATACCATATAAATCATATCCTCCACATTGGTAACTCCATAACTTCCTGAAAATATACAACAAAGAAGACCCTAAACAACATATTTGGGCCTTCCGACATGCTTGTTATCTCATAAAACACAACCATGAAATTATGATGAGAACATTCCCCATGTCCTTATCTGGACCTGACTTATATTGGTACAACAATATTCCTCGGTACTCATTCTTATCATTCGTTTAGCTCGCATAACTCTTCTTAGAATAGTTCTTGATTAACATCACTCATAAAGTCACTATCATTAATCTGTATGCCATCAACTAATTCGAGGACAAATCTATCACATATTTCATTGCCTATTGGAGGGGCATTATTAATCGGGCTTGTATTTTCCCCCACCTACTGAATTAATTGAGTTATTTTCTCGCTCGTGTGCCAAGAATATATCATGCATGTGAAAAATATAGTCCATTTAAATATTTCACGAAGCCTTCATTATGGCTTGTAAACTCGAGCTTCCCGATCTCAAATAATGGTAGGGTTGCTTTAACAAAGATGGAATTTGTGAAATCCTAATTACAAAGTAACAAATGCAACGTATTATTAAAAAAATGCTAGATACAAGAGGAAATAAGTAATAAGCTAGATAAATATGAAAACCTTTGTGCAAGAGAGAGTGAAGGACTTAGTTGATTGATGCCCGATCTGAGACTATGTTGACTGGAGAAAATGTTAAACAAGAAGGGCAAACTGTTATAATTATCTTTGTAAAATTTTGGTGATGTCGGATATGTCGAGACTAGGGCACTTGGAGCAGGACATGGGCACTTAGGCGCTCACGACCTCTATTGGACACATGTGACTTCGTAGATGCTCGGAAATTGATCTTTTTGGTGTCCCAAGGTTGTCGTTGATAGTTGTTGTTGGTCACATGTATGTCGTTGGATGATCATTGAATTTAGTTGTAACCTATAAAGAGAATATTACCTGTAAAACCCTCAAATTACATAAAATCCCAAAAATGTGTAATATGAGGAGTCGATGATCGTAGTTGTCACTTGAATGAGTGAGCTTACGATCAAGCATTACACTACATCTCAGACTCCATGTAGTTCTCGTGTGTGTCCCTACAAATCCCTTGTACAAGTGCATGTGATAGCGGGAAATAACTAGATGTACCAATGTAAATAGATGTGTGGATTTAAAAATGAAA
Organism: Taxus wallichiana var. yunnanensis; assembly: GCA_018340775.1. Taxonomy (NCBI): domain Eukaryota; kingdom Viridiplantae; phylum Streptophyta; class Pinopsida; order Cupressales; family Taxaceae; genus Taxus; species Taxus wallichiana. The sequence goes on along the minus strand of CM031235.1, from coordinate 787,942,375 downwards.
TTTTCTTTCATATGAAGTGTATGCAGAAAATGCAGTCCCTTATCCCTTGAATGAGTGATATATAGATGCCTATGATGATCTTAGAATTTCTTTGGATGCAACCTTAGTGGTGAAAATAGATTCTTAGAGCTTGGTGCTTTATTTTGGTCACATAGATTTGTATTATACCATGTTGTACATGTTGTATTGTATTATACCATGTTGTACATGTTGTTTTACTTGATGTAAGATCTGCTTCTTGTTGCATATTAAGGGCATAACTGCAAAAGAAGAGTGAAAGAGTAATCAAATTCATTTAAAGTGAAATCTTTGTAAAAGTAGGTAAATGTGTAAAAGTAGTTAAAAAAAGTGTGTACCTAATGAACATGAATGTAAAAGGATAGAAATATGTCTTGAAAATGCTATGTAGAGTGATTTTTTTGCACAATCTCAAGCCAAGAATGAGGTTTTTGGGTGATCTCATGCCAAGTGCAAGTTTTTTGGGTGACCTCATGCCATGACAGAAGAGTGTTTGGGAGTGTTACTCTCCTTCCATGACTGCTTCCTAAATTTATACACCACTACAGATGGTATGATTCGTATTGTTTCAAGTTATACCATATTGAAAATGGAGATAAAATGCATTTTGATTACTGGAGGATTGTGCATGTCTTTGTGAAAAATAATGTGAAATGCTAAATATTGTGTTGATATGAGAAAGTGGTTATATCTTCCCCTAGAACATAAGCATCTAGGAGTGGTCATGAGCACCCAAGTGCTAGTGTATGTGTTTGAGAACCGGTGTCTTTGCTAAACTAAGGACCCAAGTTAGATTTTGGGCCGTTTCGATAATCGTATCCCGTGTTGAATCTATGCTTTGCATATATGAACTGAAGCTTGAAGATGTTATATGGGGTGAATGATTCACCTAATGATTCCCCCATTTGGGGTGCATACGACATCACTAGGAGAATGTGGATCAAAGAGAGGACCAAATGCTTATCTAAGATTATATCCTTGCAAAGGGTGATGCACATGGTAGAAACCATGGCCCATGAAAACAAAGTGGTTAGATGGATGTGTTAGTATAAAATAACAAGCATGTAGCAGAACAACAATTTAATCAAGCAAGTGTGAAAATAAGAGAGAGACCACAAAAAGTGGGTTTCATACATGGGACATTGCTCACAATGTCACAAGTCAATTAGGTCCATAGAGGAAAAAACCATATAAGTAGTGATCAAACAAAACATAGGGCATATCCTCTGCAAATAATAACATAAAAGTAGAAAGAAACGATAAACAATGTAAAACAAGATGTACAGAGCAACCATGTTGGCAAATATTCTTCTGAAAATGTTGCACATGAAGCACTCATTAGCATGTTAGAAAGATAAAGAGTATATCAAAGTGTGTATAGATCAATGTAGAGTAGTGTGATAATAAGAATAGGAAGTAGTAAATAGTGAAACAATAACACTTGTGATGTGTGAGAGTAGTAAATATAGATGCCTCTAGGAGCCTCGGTGGGACTGGTAAGAGGTATAGTGCCAAACATCATTGCATCATGTGAAGACCAAGAGATATGAATTTACTCCAAAATACAAAGTTAATGCACATATGTATATAGAAAAGATATTGAAATACTAAGTATCCGTCTAGCATGGAAAACAAAGTCTACATATAAGCATAAGTAAACAATAATAAAGATAACCAAGATATGTAGTATTTTGTGAATGAGTGAGACAAAATGATGCAATGTGAATGTGATAGGAGAAATGTGCCCCCAACGGATGTGTATGTGATGTGTATGAGATGAGGTTCATCAATACAAGACCCCTCAACAATCAATAATGAACCATAGAACATGAGCACATCATCGAGAAATGGTTGAAAATGTGCGCTAGAAAGATAAATCATAATGCGTGGAGCTTAAAGTGTGAATAATGGCGAGGTTCACTTAAGATTGAGACCCTTATTACTTGAGTTTGAACCATGGAACTAGAGTGTATCATAGGGTAATGACGATACAATGCATGTATCAAAGGGTTTGAAAGTGCTTGGAAAGATGAAGCATGAAGCACAAAGCGTTAAGTGTGATAGGAGATGTTAGAAACAATTGATAGTGCTAGAAGGGGTGATAAATTGTGATTCCCCCAAGTAGGTCAATGATGTAGAGCTACGTGATGATGTAAGAAAGACATTGCGACGATGAAGGAGTTTGAGATGTATTGTAAGAAAGGATACTACTATCAAAATGGTGGGTGGGAGTAAGAGTAGGATCAAGGCTGGATGTGGGGTTGAAAGGAGGAAGTAGAAAGAGGCCATCTAGATTTTTTTGGTCTTGCTTAGTGAGTGGTTGCTTGTTTGGGGTTGGTAATGCTATAGAAGACTTGAGAGGAGGCGGTGTTGGACCTATTTTGAGAAGAAGTTGTAGATGAGATGATGACACAATAGAAGACTTGAGAGGAGGGGTTGGACCTATTTTGAGAGGAGGTTGCTTAGGAGGCTCTTGAATTATTATAGAAGGAACATTAGTAATGATGGTATGATGCTCATTAGACATAGATGGATCATATTTAGGAACCTAGTGAGATGTAGCAATTGGAGATGAACATGCAACAACATTTTGTGTAGCAAATGAGATGAGACTGTAATGTTTAAGGTGGCTGATTTGTCATGTAAGAGCATAACAATCATTATCATTGTGACCATTAATTCGATGATAATTAAAATATGAGAGGCCTTGATACTGAGCAAGGCGACAAGGAGGATATCAATGAGTAGATGACAAGTTGATCAATTGATAAGTGAGGAGTTGCGGAAGAATATCTTGTTGCTTAGTATTGAAATAAAATTTGAGAGGCGCAGGTAATGCTAAGGCTTGAAGCTCACTAACATGAGAATATTTAGAATACATATAAGTGGAATGAGATGTAGAAGAAGAACTAACATGGGCTTGAGAAGCATTTTTGAGATCTTGGATTTCAGCTTTAATAGATGTAATCGTGGATTCCATAGCTTGAATTTTATCTTGAAATAAATGATGTAAAGCTTGAATGGAATCTAATATAGGTTGATTAGATGTAGGAATAAGATGAATGTAGTCATCGATAGAAGATAAAAGATGACACTTACTTGAGCGGGCGGTGTACTTTGATGAAGATACATAGTGTCTAGGGTTTTTTGAAGAACATCTTTGCAATGTGGGTGCACTTGAATCAATTCATACTATGATAAAGAGGCTCATACGTCATATATAATCGAGGTATCCTATCTCAGATAGTCATTTTATATCTTGTCTGCATCTACAAACACACAAAACATCCATTAGAATACCATTTCATCAAAATTTCATCTAGTCAATAACACCAAAACAAAATCACAGTAGTCACCAACGATTCAACATAATCACCATCGTTTCACCCTAATTGTAAGTGATTTTCCAAAATCACTAGTGATTCCAAAGTGACTATAAAAACGTGCCCCGATGTGGGCCTAAAAAGATAAAAAATTAAAAATAAGCAAAAAACACACAAAAAGTCAAAATGGTATTTACCTCTCCTAAGGTGGGCCTCCTTTGCCTCCTCGATCCTATAAAACATCCATTTGTCACTCTTCAATCAAAACTCACAAATCCAGAGCTCTAAATCTCTCAAAACATGCGATGAAAATGAATTTACCGTGGTAAAAATGACTATTTATAGGGCACAAATTTTCCTACCCTAGAATCGTTGATGATTCCTTCAATCGCCGACTATTTTCTTAAATTTTCAAAGTGATTCCATTCAAATTATCAAAACACACTTTTAAAAACATCCAAGTCATTTGCAAAACTATCATCTTCATCAAAATAGCACCTTTGTCCAACATGTGCCTCATTTTTAGGGCCCCAAGCCCTTTGCGAGTTAAACAAACAATCAATCAATCCAAGCCTACCTTGATCGCACAACATAATCAAACCAATTTGGCCTCTCCCAAGTTCTACCTCATATTTTGTAACCTTTGCACCAAGTAAGTCATACATCTATAGGAAATGAACCCATTTGTTCCCCTATCACTTGAATTCTTGGTCTTAAAATTCGACCTTTGTGGCAATGCCATTGTGGATAACACACTTGGCCATGATCGTCTCTCTCACCTTTGCTTCCTATGTTTCATACATCTCTAGGTCACAAACCCCTTAGTTCCGCTATCATTTTATTTCATGGTAGCATCAAATATACCTTTAACAACAGTCTTGTTTCCACGCCTTGTCTTGGGGAAGCTAAAAACAAAACACAAATACCTAAACAAATCTATCTCATCCAATAAATTCTTTCAAACTGGTGATCATTGCATTTTTTCACAACCACCCCTTTGGTTGAGGGGGAATCACCCATCCAAGCACAATTCAAACCATCTCAATCATTTTTTATAGTTGTTTGTCCATCTCAAACCATTTGACGAGAATGGGAAAATGTAGACACTGGGGTTTTGTCACTAGCCTAAAACCTATATACACACATTAATTCATTAAAACACATCACTTTAAACATTATCTAAGCCATCCTATTTATCTCATAAAATCATTTTTTACCGCCCTATCAACCATATTTACCTTTCCAAACCTCCTAACCACCTCTAACCTATCATAACCTCCTATCCTCCCAACCTTGCATAACCTCTTCTATAACCATTTTCCCTCATCCCACACCCGAAATTCCTATTTTGAAACCACTTCCAAAATTCCTCCTCCAAATTTCCCGGATCTTTGGCAATTCCAAAAATCACTCGTGATTACAAATAGGATCCCAAACTTCGCTTCCAGGACCTTTTGGATCTTTGCACTCTTTACTCTCGAGTTATCTTGAACATGCAACAAAATTCTTCAACTCCAACAATATCCAAGCCTGCAATAAGAATTTACCACTCCAAAGAATTGCAACACATCAATTTGTGCATCTAGAAGTCATTAAGGACCTCTCCACTTCGTTAGATGGTCGAAAATCAATATCACCAATCCAACAAGCCTTTATGGGCAATGCACAACTATCTCCACATTACAAGATGATTTTTCCAAGTCAATCTCATCCAATCACAAGCATCTACAATCTCTCGATCGCCCAAAACGCTTCGTATGGGAGAAATTTGATATCCTTCACGAGCTTACTTTGTGTGCCATTGCATTCACACTTGACATCAAGGACATTGGGGAGCATATTAAATTCCTATATGAAATTTAAAAAGCAACATGTGGATTACTAGTGTATAACTACTTTGAGGAACTTCAAATTGTCGCCACCCTATCGTAGGCCACCTACGAAGTGAAACATGATCTCCATTTTCACCTCAATTTCTAGTTTCTATCTTTATCATTATCATTATTTATCTTATCATTTTATCAACCCACTTAATTATATCAAAATGAGTTGACATTCTCCAAGGAAGTCCCTTTGGATTCTTGAAATCATCTTTTTCCAAGCAGGTCGTCATTCTATCTATCAAATATCTTATGTCTATTTGTATTTTCTTGCAAGTCTCTTCACTTGGCAAAATGAGGAGCGTGTGTTTGTTTTGTACTCTCCACCATCCCAACATTGTGACTGTTGGCACATGTATCATTAAACCCTACCATATTTTGAGTTTTAGGTCTTGTTTGCACTTAATAACACCTATCCGAAAACTACCTAATACTGAAGGTTAGCGGTAAATGCATTAAATCGATAGATTTTGTGGTGATATGAACATTGAATACACATACACACTAAAATTATTGAATATACATTAACTACATGCCTATAATTTTTCATCCAGTGATTGTTTGAAATTACAAAATTACCATTGTATATTCTATATATTCATTAATTCCCATATATACTTTGAGTAAATATAACACTAACTTACATTCCTAACATTGCTTGCATATGTAGACTGAAATAAGAACATGCATAAAATTAACTCAATGAAGCTCGAAAATATGTTTGTAGTACTACTATTGCTTATAAATGTTCTCATATACACAAGAACATAGGTATATTCATTATACTTTCAAATAGTATAGTCAATTATTTCAGTGCATTTGCAAAGTTTGAAATTTGAACAGGCGTATATTCTATGTATATTCATACATTTAATTGCTTATGGTAGAGATAATAGTTGGTGAGCATGGAGCAATTGTTGAACTAATTTATGTTAGGTCATGTATTCAAATTATGTATTTAGTTACTATATTGAGGGTATATTCATATTTTAATATACCGAGAAAAAACACAACACTTTTGTATATTCAAATATTCTTCAACTATTATGTTGACTGAGACTCAATGTATTCTCACATATTCAATGAATATCTAGACGTTATTTAGAACAAACCCCATTAGTCAATCGATACGGTAACTAAACTGGAAAGTATATCTGAAAATGTAATTGTATGATCAATGATAACTGGAAAGTATATCCCAAAGTGCCCTTCTCGCGTCCCTCGCACGCGCCTCTACCCGCGCCTCTGTCCACGCCCTCTCCGCTGCTCTCTCTGCTGCTCTCTAACATCAAGAGAAATAATAACAATGGTTTCTACGTGCGCCCATTCTCGGCCTAAAATCCGTGCACTCTGACAGACCCCACGAACCCTAAATGGGGAATGGATTGAGCTTCTCATGGAGGCGGCAAACTACAAATCATTGAAAATGCCTTGGATCCACCCAAATCTGCGTGCCCGCCACGCAAGGATCGGACAGTTGAAAGGGATGAAGGAGGTGCAATTTCATGGATCGATCTGGCCTTCACAAATGCGGGGGGCCCCGAGGACGGCGGCACAAACCATTTTCAAACTCCAGCTGGGGATGCTCTTGTGAATATGCCGGACAATGGCCCTCTCAAACCCTTGCTGAAAGGCTCTTCTTGTGGGGGGCTGGAACAGGGTACTTTTCCTGTTATTCCACCATTAGATAGAGAGAATAAACGTGGATCCTCCTTCAAAGACATTCTAAAGGGAAAGGAATCCTCCATGAAACCTGCAGACATTACCCCATGTATTACATTTGGGGAAGATGTTATTTCATCTGAGATTTACTACAAAGAGCATGCTTTGATTTGTAGATTCGGGGACTGTGGCCCAGCCTTCCTGCTCTTCACACATGGATCTCTCAACATTGGACTCCAACTTTAACTGGTAAGATAGACTTACATCTGTGTGCTAAGGGAATTTTCATTGTGACTTTCTCTTCAATAGCTGATAAAGAAAACATTGCTTCCAAACTCTGGACTTGTCAATCTAAATATTTGGTCATGAAACCCTGGTTCCCATCCTTTAACCCGCACACGGAATCTTTCTCATGGAAACCTGTTTGGATCAGGCTACCCCACTTACCTATCCAATTCTGGAGTCATGACTGTCTGACAGCCATTGGCAACACCTTGGGAATTACACTCTTTATAGATTCTCAAACCACTAATTACACCCATACTACCTATGCCCGGATCCTGGTGGAACTAGACACTGATAAAAATCTTCCTGCTACTATAGATCTTAGAGTGAAAAATAGAACTTGGTCACAAACTCTTGATTATGAAGGTCTACCTTTCCGATGTAGAAGATGTTTTGGCTTAGGACACACCTCTACTGCTTGTGAGATGGAAAAACGTCAACATGAAAAGAGAAATTGGTGGAAAGATGCACTCCCAGAACACCTAATTTTTGATGCTAAAAGGGATCTTGAATCAAAAGTAGAAACAATGACTGAATCCAAATCTACCCTTGAAACCCCTCTATCTAAAAATCAAACTATTAGCAGCATGAATAATGCTCAAGTTGTTGAGGGCAACACGGATATGATTAAGGTTGTGGCTGTCCCAATTGGGACAAATGCGACTAAGGAGAATACCCCTCCTTTGACTTCTCCTCCAACAGTGGAGACTCCATCAGGTTGGGTTACAGTTAGCAAGAAGAAAAAAATTCACCCTAAAGGAGGGCTATCCGTCTGGATGATTTTCTTTGTTTGTGTTCGGCCGGAGTACATGGTTATCATTTTTGTGGCCGGATTACAGCATGCTTTCTTTCCAATGGTGTCGGTGTACTATTGCTGGGTGTTCGTTGTTCAGCAGTTGTTTAGTTGCTGCTGAAGTTGTTGGTTGTTGTTTCTTTTTTGCAGATATGTTCTGCAGTTGGTCCTTATTGTTATATCTGGATATTGATCCCTTTCTTTGTGCTTATTATTTCTATTCTGGCTTCTGAGCCTTGTTGTACAAGGGTATAGTCCCTTTCAAAAAACTATTTGCCAATAATAATAAAAAAACATTTTATATTAAATAAAAAATTGTATTTTGAAACTATAAGATGCATGCATGAAAAACCAATTTTTAGACATTTACTACACCATATCGAGTTCATGGAAAATGGAGGATTAAAAAATGCACTTTGAAATAAGTGAATATACACTGAAAAAAATAGTTCAGCATGCATGCTTGAAAAAACATGAGTTCAACATGCATGGTTGAAAAAACATTAGTTCAAAATAGAACACATTTGTTAGTTGTTATGGTAACTGAACTCAAAAGTATATTCACTAATATAAGTGTTTGTTCAAGAATAACACCTATACTTTCATAACATGCTCTAAAACAACTCAATATATACTGAATATAAGAACATGCATTGAACTAATTGTAACATATTCAATGTATATTTAATAATTTCAGTGCACATTAAAAATTTGAATGCATAGTAGAAAATGACAAAGTTGCAGTTGTATGTTCAATGTACGTCTAGTAATTCCAGTGTATATTCGGTGAGTCAATATAAAGTTAACAATGGATATTCAACTATTAACTACATAAACAAAGACAACACTTATTTATATTCAAATATTCCGCAAATGTTAAGGTAAGCTATTCACATATTCATTGCATATGCATGGACATTATTTGCGTAGTTAATATTCTATCTATTTTATGACATTCTTCACATATTCAGACATTTTTGAATACTTTGAATATTAAAAAGATACAACCGACATTTATCTCTTGAATATGTGGGCTCCCTAGCAATATAATTTTTATTCAATAATAACAATGTAATAAGTACATGCCATGAACCAATTCTAATATATTCAATAATTTCAGTTCACATTAAAATTTTGAATACGTAGTAGAAAATGAAAAAGTTACAACCAAATATTCAATGCATATTTAGTAATTCTATTGTATATTAAATTATTCAATATACAATTTACCGTGGATATTCAACTATTAATTGTATAAAAAAACACAACACTTATTTATATTAAGATATTCCTCAAATGTTTAGTTAAGTGATTCACATATTCATTGCATATGCATACATTCTTCACGTATTTAACATTTTGTCTATTTTCTAGACATTTTCACATATTCAAACATTATTTGAATACTTTGAATATTAAAAAGTAGCTGTCATTTATCTCCCCCAGTATATGTGGACTCCTTGCAAATCCGATTTTGATATTTGTCTACTTTTTTGTCTTCCAATTACGTGCTCAGTTAATTTTTTCCACAAATGGCTTGCTAACCTTATTCATCCAATATATAATACTACATCCCATTTGAATTCAAATTCTAGATTTTGGAGGGATTATTCAAATTTTGGAGGGATAGTTATTACTTTATATTAATTCTACATTTTTAAAAGAAAATGGCTAGTCTAATACAAATATGTTGCAGTGTGCATTTAATGAGGTGAAGGTGGCAAAAAAAGGGTAGTTATGACCAAAAAGTTGGAGAACTTTGTTTGTTTTTAAATTAAAATTGCTTTTAATTTCACCTTGACAACTTGAGAGGTTGTGCATTTATGTGCATAAATGTGGACTTATAGTACTTGAATATATGTGAAATATTTTAAATGTGAATAATTTTTTCCCTATACATAAACCAGTGCACTTGTGATTATGTACATTTTTGTACTTATGATATTGATGTTGACATTTTAATGTTGTAAGATGGCTTTTAAATTGAAGCCTCAAACACTATTATTTAAAGGTTCATGTTCCCAATGTGTCACATCAGACATGTTTTGAATTAAAGAATGTATTAATTGTGTAAGTTTTATTATTTTTTAAGATATCAATTTTGGGCTAATCGGGACATTTATTGGGTCTCGCTCAACTATATTAATGTAGGAAGATTTGTCCACTTAATGGACCCCAATCTCACAAAAAGGTTTTCATATATTGTCTCATGTTCACCAATTGGTTCCTTTTCCCTACCAATTCTCCTTTAAATTGATTTCCATGGATAACAAGACTTGAACAAAACTCCCTCTATGCTTTGAAGAAGGATGTTGAATTCCCACAATTCGGGAGCTGATAGATTTTCCCATGTGTAAGAAACCTTTTTCCAAAATGGATAAAAGTATTTTTCTCATTGTTTCAAAAATTTCCCCTCTTTCTAACATGGATCTTGATTGAATCCTTCACACGATACATGTTTCATTTTTGGTGTCAACATGTGTATAACTCTGGTATCTTGATGGTGCCTACTTTGTTCCTCTTCAAAATCAACAAAAGGCCTTTGAAATACTTCAGTGCTTCCCTTCATGATCAGAGATGACTTTGGAGAATGATAATTGAGTGTCACCTTCTCAACCTTATTCAACTCACAATATTGGTAATAGTGCTCATTTTTTGGATCAACATTTGAGATGAGATCTTCAATGGTTATTCCTTCACTATGGATTGAGATGGGATCTTAGGATGTATTTATGTTTCCTCATTCCATTTGCATACCTATTTTATCATAAGAATCACATACCTTGATGAAAGGAAAATCTTTATATGAATCTTCACCATGATTACGTTCTTCATCAAGATTCTCTGAAGCTTGATTTAAAAGGTACTCTTTATGATCAATAAATCCTCTTAATGAGTGAATATCTTCATGCATTACCCTAAGCATTTCCAGTTCTTAATAATTTCATGGAAAATCTTCCACAAGTTAAACTACTTTATGATTAAGCACGTGAATTAATTACACATGAAGCACTTCTTGAAGCATTGATAACTACTCCAATTTAAGTTATTTTATTTCATCATCATTGTATGCCATGAACTCTTCAGTGGAAAGACAAAACAAGGGTAGGTTATTAATCTTTGCTTCTATCCACCGATTAATTACAAATTTTGTGCTCTAGTGTCTTTGTCCTCATCACCATGATGCACGCATATTGAAATAATAAGTGTTTCTTGACCATCTTCAAAATTTCATTTTTCAACGCGTGTATGCTTCTTGAATTTTTGGGAAGAGACCTTGATAAATGTTTGTATCACTTTTCCTAATATGCATGTTTGTTTCAATACCGAAAAATCCTATGACAACATTATCATTTACCTCCATAGAAGGCACAATCTCTTCACATGAGTCTTTGTCACCATGATACATGTATGTTTTTAATGAGAACACTTTTTGATTATCTTCGCAATTTCCATTTTTTAATGGGTATGATCTATGAACTTGAAAATCATCATTTGATTTATCTTTATGGTGATCATTGAACTCCATGATGGGAATTTCCATACTTAAGATATCGTGGAAACAACAAGATTCAACAATTTGATATTTTTTTCCAGTCAAAATTAACACTTCAAGAGGAGAAATGCATACAAGAACATATTCAAATTTGTTTTAATCTCCATGATTGTTGATCCCACAAGAATCGGAAAATTCTTCTCATCACATAGTGATATGTTAGATTCATCATCACTTTCCTCACACTACAAATGACATGCTTTAACAATTTTCTAATTTATATGTGGTTTGATCACTAGATCTTTGAGCAAGTCTTGTTCCTTAAAAATGGTGAGATTCAAACATCTGAGAGGAATATGGTTCAAATTCAATTCTATTTCTTTATAACTTGTTATACATACTCATGCACAACTACTTGAATCTTCTCTTGTGAAGGGTGTTGAATATTTGTATGGAAATTTTGTTACTTCATGAGGGGTTTAAAATAAAGAGCACTTAAAATAAGTTCAAGAATCTTGTTTTTAGCTTTTCGGAAAGAATCAAGTTGTCTTCAACTTCAATGGCTTGTTTTTGAGCTACATGCAAGTCCCGAATCTTATTTCTACCCAATATAAAGTGAAATTATAGATGTGGAGCAACAATGAATAAACACAATTGATTGTTCACACTAGGTTGCTAATTTTGTGGAATAGTTTTCAACAACTTGTTGAATCTTGCTATGAAGTTCCTCATTACTTCTCTTTCTTTCTTCTCGATTTGTAATATCTTAAAACAAATGCATGTGTGTTTGTGCCACAGGTGGAATATTTTCAGAAATTTTTCTTTATGCTCTCCCTAATTATGATGCAAAAAATCTCCAAATGTTGATACCAATTAACAATAGGATTGGTGAGGGTTTCAATAAACAATCTCATTGAAACATTTGTTGGGGTTAGCACACCGGTTGTACAGATAATATATCAGATCTAAGCATACAGGAAAATAAAAATATATATTCTACCGGAAGAAATATACAAAACAAGAGATATAAATCAACACCAGATTTAATGTGGTTCACCCAATGTGGGCTACGTCTACCAAGAAACAAGCCAATCTATTATCCAAAGATTTCACAAGATATACAATGAATATTTACAATCTTCCACACCTCTCGGATGTATAGTACCATCTAACTCTCAATATTTTGCTTCATATCCAAGAATTCTCTCTCTCATAATTATTCTCACAATAATCATCAACTTTTGCGAGTTCTTAATTCTTACTTCTAAACCCTAGCTTTCATGATTATATAGGTGTATATAAAATTAGGGCACTTAGCCATAACATTACAATCAATATATCTACTTTACTACTAAAAATATATCTAATTCCTAGAAGTTAATTAGAACACCCACGCACAGTAACCAATGCCGCCTAGACTTAACCGATGTCGGTTCCTCCTTTCCTGACCGATGCTAGTCCCTTCATAACCAATGTTGGTTACTGTATTTTCCAACAAGTTTCATATTGCATGCTAATCTGAAGTAATTGAGCTCCACAACTCAACAATCTCCCACTTGGAGATTAATTACTGCACCATACATGTACAACGTCATTCTTGGATCCTTCCTTATCTTTGTTTCTTCCTCTTCAAGTATCAAACTTGAAGACCAACAGAAGTGGAGTGTAGCTCCAAATTCTCCTTTGCTAACACCTTCGTTAGCGATCCTCGTGGTTCTCACTCCTATGAATATTTTTCATATTCAAATTCTCATCCTCCAATACATTTGTATGAAGTGATACCTCAACCGAGTGTGTTTCGTTTTGAATGAAACACTGAGTTATTTTCCAAATGAATTTCACTCGATTGTCACTTTGAACAATTTGTAATCATATTTCTCTTTTCCAAACTCTTTCATGAAGCTACTCATCCATATCATCTCCTTGCTAGCCTCTCAGTAGCTGCAACATACTCTGCCTCTATAGTAGATAAAGCCACAACCTTCTATAATCTAAAAATCCAACTAATCGCCATCCTACCTCTCATGAAAATATATCCAGTAGTGCTCCTCCTACCATCTAGATATCTAGCCATATCCGAATCAACATAGCCACATAATGAAATATCCAAACCTCCATAACATAACTACATGCTAGATGTCCCTATCAAATACCTGAGTATCCACTAGACTACTTTTGAATGCTCTTTACCTAGATTGGCAATATATCTACTCACAACTCCCACTTCCTGTACAAACCATAACATACATGAGACTCCCAAGTGCTGAAGCATATGACACTTGTGTTATGTATTTGACCTCCTTATATGACAATGGAAACCGATCTTTGCTCAATTTAAAGTGTCCAGCCATAGGTGTACTAACAGGTTTTGCATTCTGCATCTTGAACCTTTCTAACACCCTGTATATATAATCCTCCTGAGACAAATATAATTTCTTGTTCTTCCTATCTCTGTGTATTTGCATGCCAAGGATTATTTTTGCAGCTCCTAAATCCTTCATAGAAAATGTGTGAGCTAGCTTTGCCTTAAGTTCACTAATGTCCTGCATACTAGATCCTACAATAAGCATATCATCCACATACATTAAAAAAATAATATAGCTCCCATTTCCAAGCTTTTTGAAATAAACACAATGGTCAAATTCACATCTCAAGTAACCATGCTCATGCATAAACCATCAAACCTCATGTACCATTATCTTGGAGCTTGTTTGAGCCCATATAGGCTCTTTTTCAACCTCGCACACTAATTTCTCCTTACCATTGAGTTCATACCCAAACGGTTCTTTGCATATAAATCTCTTCATCCAAATCACCATGAAGGAAATCCGTCTTCACATCTAGTTGCTCTAAATGTAAATCCTCTACTGCAACTAAAATCAATATAGTATGAATAGAAGTCATCTTTACAACATGAGAAAATATTTCACCAAAGTCAATACCTACTTTCTATGCAAATCCCTTTACTACAAGCCTTGCCTTGTACCTTTTTTGTCCACCCTCTTCTTCCTTGATCCTGTAAACCCACTTTGTTCTGTAATGTCCTCTTACCTACTAGATAAATTAACCAAATCCCAAGTTTGGTTATGTTCCAAGGATTCCATCTCCTCATCCATGCCATGCTCCCACTGGACATGGGTCTCATCCTGCATTGCTTCTTCAAAACTTTCTGGTTCACCATTATCAGTCAATAATAAATAAAATAAAGAAGGTGTAAATATTTCTGGAGGTTTACTTACCCTTTGTGACCTTCTCATAGGAGTTTGGGGTACCAGAGGCTCATTTTGGACCTCCTGGATATTTTTATCCAAATATGTCGATGAACAACTCCAGTCACCAGAATCGATGCCTGGTTCTACTAACCGATGTCGCTTTTCTCTTATGTGACCAATATCGGTTCTACCGACCAATGTCGGTCGGGGTCGGTCGATATCGGTTCTTGTGTAACCTGTTGATATTACTTTTAAATATAGTGAACTTGAAGGCCCATGGTTAATCAAATAAATCATTGTATCATCTCGCTTCTACACAAAACTCGCAAAGGAAATACGTAATGTATTCTCATACTTCTAAGCACGCTCCATGATTATCCTATTCATTCTTTATGCAACACCATTCTCCCGCGGTGTTCTTGGAACCGTTCTTTCTCTACGTATCCCATTCACTGAATAATAATAATTGAAAACCTTGCTACGATATTCACCACCATTGTCAGATCTAAGGCACTTTAACTTTGAATTTGATTCATTCTCAACAAGGACTTTCCATCTTTTAAAAGTTTCAAAAACATCAAATTTATGTTTAATACAATAAACCCATACCTTTCTTGTAGCATCATCAATGAAAGTGACATAATACTAGGATCCTCCATGAGAAATTACTTGAGCTGGTCTCCACACATATGAGTGTACAAGCTCCAATTTCTACTCCTTCTTAGCTGCCCCAACTTTGAGAAATTTCACTCTCTTTTTCTTTCCAAAACACAATGCTCACGAGAAATCAAGAACTAAATATTTCAAATCTAATAACTTACCCTTAGCCTTTAGTATTTTCATTACTTTTTGATTCAAATGGCCCAACCGATTATGCCACATACATTCATCCGAATCAAGTAGATAATGTAGAAAAGCAATCAATAACACAGGTAGATAAATATAATGTTTCTACCTTCGTACCTCTTGCCACAACAAAAACACCCTTGGTGACTTTCCAAGAGTCTCATGTAAATGTAACCATGCAACCAACTTCACCTAGTTTCCCTATAGAAATAAGATTCCTCCTGAGGCTTGACACATGCCTCACATCTTTCAATACCCATGTATTTCCATTCTGCAATTTTATATGAACTTCCCCTTTACCAATAATTCAAGGTTCATTATCACCCAAATAAACATGCCCAAAATTGCCCTGACATAATTTCTGAAATAACCCTTATTAGGGGTTGCATGTAAAGAAGCTCCTGAATCTAAAACCTATGATTCAATTTTATTATCTAAAAAAATAATAAGAGCATCTTGCATTACCTCTACTGCTACAAGATTTGCTTATTTACCTTTGTTTGGTTGTTGGTTCTCTTTATCCTTTGACCAAAAATATTTCTTTGCATGTCCTTTATTTTCAAATTTTCAACAAGTAATTCCCTTACCTCTGGATTTAGATCTATTATCCCTTGAATTTGATTTCCCATTACTCTTACTCTTTGATCTCTCCTTTTACCTGCCTATGCTTTCTACATTCAAAGCCTTCCTAGATAATGATTCCTCTGTACTCTTCCTGCAAATTTCTTCATTCAAGATTATACTAACCACATCATCAAACTTCAAAATATTATTAGTAGATGTTGTATTACTAACAACCATTACCAAGTTATCCAAACTATGAGGCAAAAACATAAGAATAAAAGTGCTTTCACTTCATCATCAAACAATATATCAACCAATTTTAACTGATTTACAATAGATATGAAATCATTTAAATGACCAGAAGTAGATCCAATTTCATGCATCTTAGAACTAAATAGTTTCTTCATCAAATAAAATTTATTTGAAGCACTAGGTTTTTTATATAAATTAACAAGATATTTCATTGACCCTACCGTAGAAGTCGCTTCGTAATATCGGAAGCCACGGATGCCGCCAGCTCAATCTTATAGATCCCAAATCCTTTCGTTAAGAATCTTCCATTCTTCATCACCATCTTTGTAGGTCTAGACTTCTCATCCAACGGTAAATACAAATCTCTTTGATATAGATAATCCTCAATCTGCATCTTCCATAATCGATCATTTTGGCCATCAAAGTTCTCTACCTTATATTTGTTTTCTTCTCATCCATTCTTTGTAGCTCCCACTCAATTAGAAAACCCTCTCGTGAGTAAATGTCACAACACATAAAACCCTCAAAAAGATTTGATACCGAGTTTTGGGGTAAGCACACCAAATTGTATGAGATAATATATCAAATCTAAGCATACATGCAAATAAAAATGGATATTCTACCGTAAGAAATATACAAAATAAGAGATATAAATCAACACTAGATTTAATGTGGTTTACCCAAAGGTGGGCTACGTCCACCAAGAAACAAGCCGATATATTATCCAAAGCTTTCACACGATATACAATGAAGATTTACATGTGAGTAAATCTATTAACACATAAAACCCTCAAAAAAGCTTTGATACCAGTTTTTGGGGTAAGCACACCAGCTGTACAGATAATATATCAAATCTAAGCATACATGTAAATAAAAATAGATATTCTACCAGAAGAAATATACAAAATAAGAGATATAAATCAACACTAGATTTAACGTGGTTTACCCAGTGTGGGCTACCTCCACCAAGAAACAAGCTGATATATTATCCAAAGCTTTCACAAGATATACAATGAAGATTTGCAATCTTCCACACCTCTGAGATGTACAATCTGTCTAACTCTCAAGCTTTTGCTTCATCTCCAAGAATTCTCTCTCTCACAATTATTCTCACAATAATCATCAAATTTTGCAAGTTCTTATTAATTCTTACTTCTAAACCCTACCTTTCATGATTATATAGGAATATATATACTTAAATAACTTAGCCACGTAATTACAATCAATGGATCTACTTTAATACTAAAAATAGATCTAATTCCTGTGAGTTAATTAAAACACTCAAACACAGGTAACCGATGTCGGCTAGACCTAACCGATGTCGTCGGTTCCTCCTTGCCTAACCGATGCTTTGGTCATAGGTGACCAATGTCGGTTACTTTATTTTCTAAAAAGTTTCATATTACATGCTAATTTGAAGTAATTGAGCTCCACAACTCAACAACATCTTATTCCTACACACGAACAATGATGTGTATACAACATGAAAGGTAATGATATGATTTTCTTCATTTTTGAGTCATCCCCATAAAATTTTGCGAAGTTCTTCCTTGAACCATAAGGTGGGGAAAACATTGTGAAAATTCCAAAGGACCAAAATGATTTACCCATGGGATGGGTGAAACCAACACCATCGCATGAGTAAGAAAAATATAGGCACTTGGTTCTTCGTATCAATAGAGTGGCCAACCTCCATTCCATGTGAGGTTCCTTGATATGGATACTAAGTGGTAAACACATTGACCCCCAAAAGAGTTGCAAAAACTTGTTGGCAAGATTTTATGTCACTTTTTTATCCGGTCTCTTCACGGGCTTGTTTTTATTGTTTAACATGAAATTGAAAACATTAGAGAAATCATCTATTGACCCGTGATCTAACCTCTATATTTGAAAGGGGTTACTCCCTCATATGATGGGTTTGTGGGGTTTTGATACTTTTAACCCATAAAGCACCCGAAAGGAGAAAGAAAGGAAATGGGGAATGAAATGGGATGAAGATAGTGAAAATAATAGAAAGAAGGAGCAAGCAGGACAAACAAACACATATCTCATTCCTAAATGCTAGAAATTACACCATGAAAGAAAATAGATTGAATGTTAATACTTTGCATGAAAAGGAAGGAAATAAATATTACATTTGACATAAGAACAAACATAATCACCAAGAATCTCAAGACACAAAGTTCTATAAGCATCCTTGTATTTCTTCTTGAAAAGGAACACAAAGTTTCCTTCTTGTCTTCTCTTCAACAAAGTCTTCACAATGGACAATCTCCTAGAGATTATTAGACTCAAATTTATCTTGAACCTCCATAAGAAGCATCTAGACACAAAGTTATATTTACTCCAATGCCTTGAGACCATAGGACACAAAGTTCCTCCAACCTCCAAGACCCTTTACAAATGACCTCTAACTCCATTTTATAATCCAAAAATTGGTTAAAAAGTAGTTAGGATCTTATTACATCACATTAAAGAAAAATTAATTCAATTTAATTAATTATCTTAAAGTCATTTTATTAGAATAAATTTACTACTCTTGTGACTTAATAAAAGTATTACTAATATCTCAAATAAGCGGGTACATGAGGAACCCATCAAATAGTGATGTAACAAACACATGTTTGTGGTATCTCTACAATTGCAAGCATTGGTAAAGTGCATTTGGAAGCAAGATCTATTCTTGGGCTCTATGCTTCATCATCAACAATGATCACATCTCAGTAATTCTGCTCCATTATTTCTAATATTATCGCTCCTTTCTCTTGATAATGTTGTCAATGTTGGATTGAAATCATAGAAACTTTCAACCAACATTTCAAGTCTCCTTTAAATTGATTCCCATGGTTATCAAGACTTTTGTTGCGATTACTAGTCCCTTCACCACCGAAAGATGACATCCAAAACTAGGATGAGATTGGAACCATCCTACGTCCATATTTGGTTTGCCATATTGTTTCGATTTATCATGCATTTTTATCTAAAAATGTGATCAACTCGCTTTCTACTTCGATGGTTTCGGATCACCTTCCACCCTGTGGAACTAGTTACAGAGATTTTTCGCGACCAGTGGTGCCCATATTGCATACCGCAGCACAGTGGGCACTCTAGTCCTATTCTAGGTGCCCTATCCAGTTAGATCCTCCAGATCCAACCTTGACGGGACATCCGCACAACCTGCTTCATATTTCTATTTTCTCTAGTCATCTCTTTGATACCATACGAAAGACATCCGTAATCAGCCGAGTTCTTTCCTTAGCTCCTTATTGCATGTTAGGGTTTTACTTTATTAGTGTTATTATTTTGTAACTTCTATATTAGTTTACCATGTTTATTTACAACACTTATGTCATCCTAGATTCGATTAACTACCCCCATATTAATCAATTTTAGTTAATCATTTTGGTGAACCCGATCCTTCTTCATGGCACCTTCTAGGGCTTGCATTTATTCTGCCATCATGACTATATTTTCTTACCCCTTCTTTGCTTCTTTATCCCTACATCCTTCCTACTGGCAGATCCTTCATTCATTTGTTTCTTATTCATTCATCTTTCTTTCCTTAGTTATCTTAGAATTGATTCACCATGAACATATCTATTCACGCTTATCTACAAAATCATCCGGATTGCCTCAATGACCATAAAAGTACTTAGATACCAATTATATCCATCCCTATACATCACCTAAATATGTATATCATAAGTTCACTTCGGCTCTATCCCTTACTGAGGATCAAATAAATTTCACATCTGATGACCAACCACACATCATTGATTATCATGTTTCTCGTGCTATTCAATATGATTTTGACAATGGTAATGATGATCTTTTAGAAAGTTTTACTTATCCATTACCTCCCTTTATTTATGATAATTCGCCACCACACCAAATAAGTCCTACACATTTAGCTGATAGCTCTGGCCCTCGTGATTATCCATCTAATACACCTCTCTTGGACTCAATCCACGCTTTGCATAACTTATTTCATAACTTATTTCAAGATCAGTTTCAAGCCATGGAATCCAAAATTACCTCTCTTACCACTGAAATTAAACAACTTAAGGATGCTTCTCAATTGCATATTTGTACTAATTCTACATCTCATACATCCACTACCTTCCATCTAACCAAACCTCAAGGCATACCATTTCCCGCACCTCTCATATTTGAACATAATACTACAACACGTGAAATTCTTATTCAACTTCTTAATCATTAGTTGATCACTCTACCACCTAATCATTACTATCCTCCTCAGCTAGAAAAATAATGCGATCGTCCATATTGCTCTTATCATTGAATTAATGGAAATCATGATAATGTTTTCCGCGCTTTGTCATGAATAATCAACAATCTGGAAAATATAGGCCTTCTTTCGTTTGCTGCACCACCTTATACCACTAATAATAAAGCCCATTAGGCTCTTATACCTTGTGAGAATCAGGCTAATGTTGCTCCAGAACCTCATAAGAAACGACCTTTTGTAAGTAGTTCACCATCTCTTTCTCTTCAACCTTCTCTCGATGTCGCTAAGTCAATCCTCTACCAAATTTAGTTCACCATTGCCTATTAATGAGTCGTCAATCATATCATTGCAAAAATTTCCACCAGCCTCATTACCACCGCATGTTACTACACCCCAATATTCATCATACATTCATCCTTCACATGGATATAGATTTCATTCACCAACACCGTGTTTATCTACCATACCACAACTATTAGAACATGACCCTACATTTTCATCCCCATAAACATTGGGTGTAGGACCTTTGACATTCACCGTAATTTGTTATTTTACTCATTATCTATATACTTGGGGGCATAACACCTGACATACCACCCCCATTGATTATCATAGCATTTATACCTCTATCATATTTTCATGTTCATCATGCGTTTTAGCATCATCGTTACCCGATGACGCACTCTTGTGCTTCGGTTCACACTTGAATGTTGAGGGATTACTCTTACACTAAACCCCACACAATGCACTATAGGAATTACACATTTGCATTCCATCACACACTACACGTCATATATCATACAATCTATAGTCTACAACCTTTTGACATTTACACATTCATACATCACACATTTTTACTAGTTTTCCAATCTTGTTATCATCTACGTGTTTAGGATCATACATTATTCCTCTT
This sequence comes from Taxus wallichiana var. yunnanensis, assembly GCA_018340775.1. NCBI lineage: Eukaryota > Viridiplantae > Streptophyta > Pinopsida > Cupressales > Taxaceae > Taxus > Taxus wallichiana. The sequence goes on along the minus strand of CM031235.1, from coordinate 787,920,882 downwards.
ACACACTACATACATTATTACCCTAACTATGCCTAGTCACATCATACACTTGCACATTTATACATCACCTATATTCTACATCCTATGCTAGTTTACATCACATATGAGTCTAGCTTTACATTTCATCCCTACATTCTACATTACTACACATCTTACATCACGTATTATACATTACATATTGTTTAGCTTTAGCATCACATTTTCACACTTTGCACATTTACAAACTCTACTCATCACATGGTTATTTATTCTATACACCGCACTCACCACCCAATTACACACTTTAGTTCCTTGATCCATACTTGATTGTCGAGGGTTTACCAATAAAATGGAATTTACATTCATCAAACATTTACTATTTAACCTTTCATCATTCGAAATTTCCAACCTAATGACATACGCTTCAAAGCCAAATCATCACATATTCTATAAATTTTATAGTGATATAAGCTTAGGGCTAAATCATCACTCATCCATTCCTCATGTAGTGATATACGCTTAGGGATAAATAATCACTCATCCATTCCTCATATAGTGATATACTAGTAGGGATAAATCATCACTGTTCTTTCATCTTATAATGATATATGCTTAGGGCTAAATTATCACTCATCTGCTTCATCTTATAGTGATATACGCTTAGTGTTAAATCATCACTCGTTCTTTCATCTTATAACATGATATACGCTTAGTGCTAAATCATCACTCATTCATTCATCTTATAGTGATACACGCTTAGGCTAAATCATCACTCCTCCATTCATCCAATCGTGATATACGCTTTGTCTATAGGGTTCATTCGCATCCTTTCTATATGTCACATTTAATCACGACTACATACACATTCATCACAACGCGTTAGACACAAAAACACTACTCAACCATTTCCCGATGACGCACTCTCATTTACGGTTCATTATTTATTGCTGAGGGGAAAAAATGAACCTCATTACATACAATTCTATCCACTCGAGGGGCACATGGCTCCTATCATTCCATCTTGCATTCCATTCCATCCATCCACTACATATTGCATTGTCTTAGGGAATTTATTCTTGTTTACTAGTGTTTTACATGTTCACTTTATTACACATGTTAGATTGATTTCTTATATGTCATTATTTATACCATCCACACATGCGCGTTCACGCCTTTGTTTAGTGTGATCATAGATACAAGACTCCTACACGTGGCATGGATGCTCGCCTTCTACCCTTACTATACTAGTCATTGGGGGCATCCACATTTGTCTCTTCTAGGTGTTATTATTTCATTTTGTACTTAGCATCTTGTATTCCTTTCTCATACATGCTTTTAACATATTGGATTTTTCTCTAACATGCTAATGGGTGTCCCATGTACAACACTTGTTTTGCAGGATTATATGTTCTTATGACTACTTGTTTGTTTGTTTACACTTGTTTTTCATTATTTTCCATTGTATGCGGGATTTTCCCTATGTTTGTGTGCACACTTTCTTGTTGTTTGTGGAAATGATGGCCTTGTGTGTCTTACGACATCATAAGTGATGTCCCATGTTTGTATCCTTCTTTGTGCAACTTACTTTCTAGTGTGTTCTACATTGTCTATGTAGCTTACACATGTTTTATATATGCATGCTTTGCTTGTTTACACTCATCTTTTGTTAGCCTTCTTATTTGTGCATTCCTTGGTTTCTACCAAGTGTTTTCTAGGGTACACAGTTCAAAATATGGTTGGTCCTCTTTTGGGGACGCATTATCCTATCGTGGATATAACATGTGCCCCCAGAGGGGGGCATCATTTGAGGGTTTTAACATACTAACACAAATATTATACACCGGCATGATTCCATTTTCTACAATGAGTGGGTTCTCGACAAGTCTATGAACTCCATACATAACAGATTTTATGAGACATGGTGTCATTAGAATTTATAAGAAGCGGTTTCGAGGCTTGGGGGTTACAGGTGTGTGTCTCTCTACATTACTTTGGCCAAAGGCATCGGATCACCAAAAACCCAGACGCTAAAGAGATCTCTTCACACACATTTCAGAGAAGCGGTTAGATCTTGGATGACACATGGCATTTCCTCCCTACACTTCTTCAACTAGAGTGGCATGAGATTGCCCAAAAACTCACAATACACGATATCTTTCTATAATATTTCTCTCGACATGGATTAGGTGCACATGTTCTATTTAAATTTTTTCATTTTGTGTATTTAACATTTGCGTACTTTACATATACATACATGCTTATTTCACATAGCATTTTTACATGCATACATATTTGACTACTTGATCATTTTCTCTTTGCGGTCAGTACAATCGTATGACAAACAAGCAATAGAATTGGGGTCAACAACAACAACGTCAACAACAACATTCCGTGACAACACATGCTTTACTAACCATGCAGGTACATTACACACCGCAATAGCTACACATGCATTCTACCCTAGTTTCACTCTCATCACCTTTTTATTTATGCACTTTTCATCTTTAGATTCCACACTCCATCTTCTTTTGTCATTCCATGCTTTTGTCTAGTCCTTCAGCGCGTTTCTACTACACTCTTCATGGACATCAAGTACACACTTCTATCTACTTTATGTTACCGAGCTTTCAGCTCACCAACATAAAGTGGGGGTAAAATGTAGTCACAAAATCATGCACTTTAGACATTTATTCATCCTTATTGGTATCCAAATTCATTCTCCTTTTCAAGCCGAGCAACAACACAGATTCGACAGGGAGCTTAGAGGCAGATAGATCATAAATGTGTATCATTTTGTAGCCGGGATGAAATCTAACTGACCCTTTGTTACTCGGGTTTGTGGAGAGATGGATAACACCTTAAAAGGATTTGATCTTATCCTAACTATTTTAGGTTATGCCTTTCAACCAAGGTAAGAGAACCTATTTTGTAACCTCTATTATTGAAGGAGACGCAGATACCTTTCTTTTGCACAAATTTTATAAAGAAAACCTTGGGAAAATATGATCAACACACCAAATTTGACTCTCATGAGTTGTCACTTCCAGATTATGGAGATATTTTCAATACAAGGCAAAGGTTACTAAAGACATTTGGAATCCTGATCTGTTCTGCATACTTTAGCAAATGGATTTTATTCTTCTGTGGATATATAGAGAAAAACAAGGGTAGTTCAGGGTGGATCAATGGTTTTTAAATGATTTTGGTGGGAGATGAAATCGGATAAAGTTGATTATACCGGATATTTGGAGGGAATTCACAATAATGAACAACTTCACAAACAAAAAGCTTCAGAACAGTGAAGACATTCCTTTAACCAGAAGGTGTGCTTCAATGGAGGCTCAGATCAACACGTTTTCACATAATCTTTGAGACTCCAACACAAAGGCTCGAATTAGAAGACTCAATTAAACACTAAAGTTTTTGATTAATCACGCCTAAGGTACACCCGAAGACTTACAACCAATCTTTATCAACAAATGACAGTAAATTGATTTTAAATTTGTTTATCTCATCCAAGATGAAGACTCTTCTTGAAATGAAATTACAAGTACCATTAGATTGTCATAGGGATGAGATCCTGTGTGATTTCACAAAAACTTTAGTGTAAGATTGCAATAAGAATGAAAGAAACTATTTGTAGACATTCTGAAAATAAAGCAGACATAAAATTTCTAGAGATTAGACACAAATTAATTCCAAAATTACTTAGATTCATCGCCAGGGGAAAGCTTCTAGAGTATTCTCGTAGAGCTTGTCAATGGATATACATCTGCAACCAACTCACACGATAGGAAATCTAACACAAGAAAATAATAGGTAATCTCGACTTTGTTCTCTGGAAGACGACTTTCTCAATTTTTTTCTCAAGAATTCATACTCCAAAATTTTACAAGAGTATTCTCATTGCATTTATACATTTCATTCGCTCAATTTTCCCCCAAAAAAAGAAGAATATTCGAGGGACCTTTACTTGTTACCCATTTTCCTCAGAAAGTGACCTTTAACAAATTTATATCCGAAAGCTGCCAGGTGGACCAGTTGCGAACTAATCATGTTTCTTGGGCCCTCCACTGATGACTAGGATGCCATGCCACAAACTTTTGGAAATCCTTCTAAACAGGTGAAATGCATAGCAACCATTGATTCTGCCCCCTTTCTACTTTATATCAGAGCCATCCACGTGTTTCCCTGGCACAACTGCAAAGGTGAGGCACATAGGCAAGTCTCCAAACAAGCACGGGCCTTCCACATGTCCCAGGCCCTTTAGGAAGTTGCTTGAAAAGTCTAAGGGAAGGGAAGGCCCGGTGGAAACCTCCACGTGTCTCCCTGGCGCATCTCCAAAAATAAAACTTAGGGGCCCGGTCCCTAAACATGCGCGGTCCCTCCACATCATGAAAACATATAATATCATTCTTAACACGCTTTAGTGGGTGAAAACCTAGAAAACATTTTTTCCCCATTAATACGGGATCCGATGTCCTCCACTACACAGGATATTGGGATTTTGGTCTTCCATATTTTCTTATACAACAAACAAGCGTGGGGCACTAAACTCTACAAATGGAGGACACAGTTTTTATGCACCAATTCGGGGAGATAGAAAATATGACCGAGGCCATAAACTAAGGAATTTCAATGACAAACGGGGTGAGACTAATTTGAGCACCAACATCAGCTCCGACTCGGATGGGCACTCCCAATGAATGCCACAAGAATAAAAGTAGACCAAGTGCCAAAAATATCCATTGGGAAAAGGAGTCAGCTTGCAGAGTAGAAAACTAGAACCATCTTCTAAAAACGAACCGAGAAACTAGCAAAACCAGGTCACCCAGGACCAGAACAAACAAAAACACAAAAGCAGAATGAAAACAAAGAACTATACACTATACAATGGAGAGCATCTTGATTCAAAGAAAATAATCAAGGAAAAACTTCAAGTGCCTACCATTCTAGATATGACCATGCTAAGTAGTTCTGATATGTTTTTAACAATTGGTCATATGATTGCCTCTCTTTTCCATCCAAGTTGCTATTTGACCACATTTCTTCAGCTTATCCTTTGTGCCTGGGTCAAGTTTTCTAACATCTTTTGAGGCTGCATCAAACATCAAAGTATCAGGAAAATCATCCTACTCATGATACCTGCATTGATCAATTTCATATTCCTTGAAAGCAACATAGCTCACAGAGTTATCAATATCAATATCTGCATGCAATACTTCATAAGAAGCATTGTTGGGGTCCTCAATGAGATATAACATTTTCTTTTCACCAAGTAACTTCACAAGGCTTCCCTCAATTGGTATGGTGGCATAAGACATGTCCATATGAACATTTCCACCAACACTTGCAACCCACTTTCTTGATAAAAACATGCCCCATTGGGCGGTCTGCAATCAACAATGAAAACATCAAGTTTCAAGTTCTTACCTGGATAAGTTGTAAGTTGTACCACCAAACCTTTCACACATCCAACAATGGGCACCTCTCTAGAGTCAATGGTAGTGCATATTCCATATGCTGCTGTCACTTTGATATCCAGCTCATTCATGACCTCAAGAGGCATGTCATTGCATGATGCTCCAGAATCAAACATACAATTGTGCAGCAATTTGTCTTTAATAATCAGTGTTGTAAAAAATGGATCAACATTTAATTGAGATTCAACTAAATATGTCCCCAAGTAAAATTCATGTGGTTCACCAAGATCTTCTAATGCTGGTGGTGTTTCAAGGTCTGCAATGGTTGGAGGAGGAGTTTCTACAATGTTTACATTTCTGCCTGGGGTACTCTTTTCTTCTTTTAATCCCATGTACTCAAACGCTCTCTTCTTGTGCTCAGGAATCCTAAAAACTCAAAAATTGGAACACTAACTTTGATTTGAATCAAAACTTGGGCAATGTCATATGGAACATTCTTTGGCAAGGCAACATTGGAAGGGAGATTAGCAAACTCATCAGATGGCATGGGATTCTTGACAGTTTGGGCATGAGGAGAAGTATGAATCTTGTTTGGGACAACAAGGCCTTTAGAAGGTGTATCTTTCTTAGGAGCCTCTTTAGGAATACTAGTAAGCAATGGAGTTTTAGGTTTGGCTTGAGGCCCTGCTCCTTTGACAACTCTACTCCTAGTATTATAATCCTTTTCTTGAGCAACAACAATGTTCATCAATAACTAGCCTATCTTCCTTTGAAGGGATTCCTCCATCATACTTCTTTATCATTAAAGCTCTTAAATACTCAAAGTCATTATTAGGTATTTCAAAAGCTTGCACTACATCTACTTCAAAAGTATGAGAAGGAGGAAGAAGTGGTACCCGGTGAATGCAATCCCAAAAAGTTGCAGCAGTTCGAGCACTTATCACTTCGGTTGAAGTTGCTCCTTGTTGTGATCTTGAAGAGCAACCCATCATGCAAACATCATCATCAGTACCATCATCATTATCAACTTCTTCTTCTTGCTGATTTACTTCACATGGAGGATGGGGCAGAAAGCATCTATCACACCAATCAATCTCATTGGCTTCATCAACAACAACAACCCGGTAGTCAGAGGATCAGGCACCATTCTACTTTCATGTGCTTGGGGATGTCTATTTGCAGATCCCATGGGTCCTTTACCTCTGTCATCTAACCTCTGATCACCCCTAGGATGATTTCCAAATATGTCATGATTTTGTGCCTTTTGCTGACCTTGTGAACTCTACCTAATTCCTTTCTCTTCCCGGGCTAGTTTGTAAGAGATTTCTTTGACAACCCCTGCCAAAGTTTTAAAACCTCCTCAAGATCCACACTCTTTCTTTCTTGAGGTTTTTTGTGTTTATCAATTTAACACCCTCCCTCTTAGGAGGTTTTCCAACTGCTTTGATGTTGTTCTCAATTTGCAGAGCCATGGTAAAGGCTTGCCTCAAAGTGCCGGGTTTTTATCCCTCAAATAGTATGCAACCTTCTTGTCAAATGCATCAACATACTTTATAAGACAAGATTCATCACATGGCCTCAAATTCACAGGAAATATTCTCAATGTCTTATTGAATCTCATATTGAAATCATGCACTAATTCATTAGGATTATTTTATATATTCTCAAATTCTAACAAAAGAATCCTCGGGTCTGCTTTTGTCACCATACTGCAATCTAAATGCATTCTTCATTTCAGTCCAAGAATCAATATAGTTATCGGTAGAGCTTTATACTACCAGCCCCGCATCCTCTTCTAGAGTATGAATAAATAATTTAATGTATACATCTTCAAACTCTATTTCGAAATCCTCCATCATATTGACAAAGAGTTTTAAGTGTTGATCACCAGTTATTGCATTATTTCCTTGAAACTTAGGCAATCTGTTTCTTACATCATGTGGCACAACATTCGGATAGCCACCATACCTCTAAAACTGATGGGACCAAAAGTATTAATGAAAATGGAGGTTTGGGTGGAGGTTGAGCCATATTATTCTGAGGAGGTGATCTTATAGGAGAAATAGAGTGATGAGGAGTGAGGGGTCTGTGTGGTACAGGGATATAATTTTTAGAATGACTATCCCCTAATGGCCTTTTTTCACGGCAGACACTATCAAATTTGGAAAATACAGGGGTAGAATGAGATGTAAATCTTTCAAATATAGGGGTGGAATGAGAAGGCCCCTCTCCAGATGGAGAATTTAGATTTACAAAGAGATTACCTGATTCAGAAGTAGTTGAGGAAACATTGCAATCTTCAATCACGTGCCGATTAGTTTCACCAATAGAGATCACTTTTCTTGATGCTTGATCTCGAACAACCTTACAAGTTCTTCCTCCTTTTGAATTAGACTTTCCAAACTTTGGAAACAACCTTCTACTAGGGTCCGCGGTGAAGAAAGATATTCTTCCTTCCAACTTTGCAGAGATTAATGACAAATTTTCAATTGACAGAGGTTAAGACACTGACATTTATCAAAATCAAAACAACTCGGAGTCACCACTAAGGATTTTCACCCTAGTTGTGCAAATGCACTAAAATAATTTGTCAAATGTTTGTCAACACTAAAAATCATGCAAAGCTTTACAAATCAAACCCTCCTTCACCTAAATTTATCAATGGTGAGGCAAACTTAGTACAATAACTGCTGGAAAAATTGGACATACAACACACAGAACTTATAACTTTGTTCAATTCTTACAGATATGATTAGAGAATGATGTTTACAAAATGTATTTACACACAGAACTGCAAGAAACATTACCGGGTTTGGAAAACTTTAAATTATTCAAAGCATCCATGGAAACGGCACTTGAGCGTTGTTGATGGGCCAAATGGATATGAACTGCAACAAATCAACAAATCTATCTTGGTAATGCAAATCAATTCCCAACAATGTAAATCAGTCCCCAACAATGGCACCATGAGTGTTGGTATCCAAATTCATTCTCCTTTTCAAGCCGAGTAGCAACACAGATTCGACAGGGAGCTTAGAGGCAGATAGATCATAAATGTGTATCATTTTGTAGCCGGGATGAAATCTAACTGACCCTTTATTACTCGGGTTTGTGGAGAGATGGATAACACCTTAAAAGGATTTGATCTTATCCTAACTATTTTAGGTTGTGCCTTTCAACCAAGGTAAGAGAACCTATTTTGTAACCTCTATTATTGAAGGAGATGCAAATACCTTTCTTTTGCACAAATTTTATAAAGAAAACCTTGGGAAAATATGATCAACACACCAAATCTGACTCTCACGAGTTGTCACTTCCAGATTATGGAGATATTTTCAACACAAGGCTAAGGTTACTAAAGACATTTGGAATCTTGATCTATTCTGCATACTTTAGCAAATGGATTTTGTTCTTCTGTGGATATATAGAGAAAAACAGGGGTAGTTCAGGGTGGATCAATGGTTTTTAAATGATTTTGGTGGGAGATGAAGCAAGATAAAGTTGATTATCTTTGGATCTTTGGAGGGAATTCACAATAATGAACAACTTCACAAACAAAAGCTTCAAATAGTTAAGACGTTCCTTCAATTAGAATGTGTGCTTCAATGAAGGCCCGATCAACATGTTTTCACATAATATTTGAGACTCCAACATGAAGGCTCGAATTAGAAGACTCAATTAAACACTAAATTTCCCGATTAATCACACCTAAGCTACACCCGACAACTTACAGGACAATCTTTATCAACAAATGATAGTAAATTAATTTTAAATTTGTTTATCTCATCCAAGATGAAGACTATTCTTGAAATGAAATTGAAAATACCATTAGACTATCATAGGGATGAGATCCTGTGTGATTTCACAAAAATTTTAGTGTAAGATTGCAATAGGAATGAAAGAAATTTGTTATGGAGACATTCTAAAAATAAAGCATACACAAAATTTCTAGAGATTAGACACAAATTAATTCCAAAATTGCTTAGATTCATCAGCAAGGGAAAGATTCCAAAGCAATCTTAGAGCTTGTCAATGGCTATACATCTACAACCAACTTGACACGACAGAAAATATAACACAAAAGAAAATAACATGTAATCTTGGCTTTGGTCTCTCGGGACAACGACTTTCTCAAATGTTTTCTCAAGAATACATACTTCGACCTTTTGTAAGAGTATTCTCATCGCATTTATATATTTCATTCGCTCAATTTTTCCCCTAAAAAATAAGAATATTCGAGGGACCTTTTCTTGTTACCCATTTTCCTCAAAAAGCAACCTTTAAAAAATTTATATCCAAAAGCTGCCAAGTGGACCAGTTGTGAACTGATCATGTTTCTTTGGCCCTCCACTGATGACTAGGATGCCATGCCACAACCTTTTGGAAATCCTTCTAAACAGGTGAAATACACAACAACCATTGATTCTACCTCCTTTCTACTTTATATCATATCCGTCCACGTGTTCCCTTGGCGCAACTGCAAAGGTAAGGCACAAAGGCAAGTCTCCAAACAAGCGCGGGCCTTCCACATGTCCCAGGACCCTTTAGGAAGTTGCTTGAAAATTCTAAGGAAGGGAAAGCCCGGTGGAAACCTCCACGCGTCTCCCCGATGCATCTCCAAAAATAAAAGTTAGGGGCAAATCCCTAAACATGCACGGTCCCTCCACGCCATGAAAATATATAATATCATTCTTAACATGCTTAGTGGGTGAAAAAATGGAAAACATTTTCCCCCATTAATACGGGATTTGATGTCCTCCACTACCGGGATATTGGGATTTTGGTCTGCCATCTTTTCTTATACAACAAACAAGTGTGGGGCACCAGACTCGACAAATGGAGGACAAAGTTTTTATGCACCAATTCGGGAGATAGAAAATATGACAGAGGCCACAAACTGAGGAATTTCAATGAAAAATGGGGCAAGACTAATGTGAGCACCAAAAATCATGATATCATAATGCTATTTAGAAGGTTCATGAGTGAAGAAAGTACTAATTAACCCCATCTTTTGGCCACCTTATTTTACTTTTATTTTGTCATTTCCGCACATTTTTATCTACATTCCTAGTCTGTTTCGACACTTTCTCGTCATTTTAGCCTCGCTTGGGGTGCCTCGATACTTTTTCTACTTTCCCGCCACTTTTTGGGCTCTTTCTAGCCATTTTTCATCCTTATCGTTTTCCTAGTCGGCCATATCGGGTTAATTACAAAATTAGATCAAGAGAACCCTATAAATATAAAGTTATGAGACCATAATGAGGGTCCTAACATCATCTATTACTATCACTCATCTAGAGTTGCATCCATCTATTGCATTTGCATCCACATAGCTCCATCATCAAGGCACAAGCTAGGAAGTCTGCATCACACTTCATAGGGGAAGATTCTATTCTATTCCATGCACACATGCTATTACATTTTCTATATTTAGTTATTGCTCGCTATTTCACATAGTGCAAATAGAAAGAGATCACCTAGGGCACGAAATGCACACACACACACACCAAAACTACATTTGGGTCTGAAATGTAGTGCAACACTCAGATTAGTAAGCCCACTGTTGTGGTAGTTGAGGTTAGTCCGACCCATTTTTCTGAATCTTTACTTTTAGGGTTTTGATACTCCTTCTCTTCTTGTAGGTCTCTAGATTAACTTGGATTATTGGTGACATATAACGCAGAGCAGTGAAGTAGATGCGACACACAAAAAGGGTTTTAGATCACCTTTCGATCCTTTGAGAACAAGTTTTAGATCTTTTCCACAGACGAGGGCACCCATATTGTATACTAGAGCACCTGTGGGTGCCCTAGTCCACTAAGATCCTTCATATCTAGCCTTTACGGGACCTCTACACAACCGTTCCTACTTTTGTTTTCTCCATTCATCTCTGTGACACCTACCAATAGACATCTCGTAATCCTCTCGAGTTATTTCCTCACCTCCTTTTTTCATGTTAGGGTTTTACTTTATTAGTGTTATCATTTTGTAACTTATATATTAGTTTATCATGTTTATTTACACCTAGATTAGATTAACTAGCCCCATATTAATCAATTTTAGTTAATTAGTTATAAACACTTTGGAAAATAGATTCCATATTCAGGATGATCTCACAAGGATTAACAATGTCTTTATATTCTGGTTTGACATATTTTAAGGTACCTTTTGACATGACATAAACCTTTCCAACTTGAACCGTGTCATTGTAATAAGTAGCTGCATTTCCCAAGCAAGTGACAATCACATCATCACTGAGGGCATCAAATACATTATAATTTAGAACTCGACCCTCACCTTTTTGTTGATGCATGTGTTTGCAATTCCTTTATGAGTAACTCTACCCTCAAGCACCCAATTCATATGGTATGGATGCAATTTGTTAATGGTCGTTGTGGGAAAAAGTTACAGGGGCTAGCTACTTTCGCCATTTTTGTGAGTATGCAACAATGTATGCAATGTAAGTAACATGTATTTATAGTAATATGTAATACACTTGGGTAGTTATCAATCATGATGTCAATTTTAGAGATACAAATATAGAGATAAACAACATTATAATAAAGAATTTATGCAACTATGTAATACACAATGCGGGTAGGAAAAAACATAACATGTTATCAACAATATAAACACAAAATTAGGCTTTTTGGCCCCGCTATTAAATTTGATGCATAAAATACTAGGTGAAAAGGAGAATATGGTATACCATGTACATCATCTATCAAAATTATGGTTCAATAGCAATAGTAGCTAAAAAAGGTAACATCCTAGTGTATATGTCTGTAATTTAAGATGATGTAGTTTGTGTTATGTTCAATACCATTAGCATACCTAAGAGACAAGTATATAAACTGTTTGGTATAACTATTTTCTTAGCGCTCAACCTATGCAAAGGAGGGAAATATTGAATGTAGTTCTTATGAATTTCCAATATAGAAACCATACCCATGGTTTTTTAAAAATCAACATACTCGTATACTTGTACCATACCCGTATCGGTATCTTGGCGGCCTAGTATTTTCTTGAATGAATGAGAAAGTTGGTTTGTGCCAACCTTATGTCACCATTCTGAACCACATAATTTGATACCGCTATGAATTTTCTAGCATTCATGTGACCCACAACACACAACACCATCAATAAAGATGATGAAGAATGGTAGAACCAATATAGTTTTTTTCAAAGATTAAATGTTATTAAGGAACAATTTGAAATTTTAAAGAGATGAATTAAAACACTTAGATATAAATCTCTTCAAAGAAAACTAAGGAAACAAAAAGAATATGAAAATGGAAAAGGTGAGATAGGAAAATGTGAAGTCTAAATCAAAATCTCTAATAAGTTAAGAACTTTTAATCATAAAATGAACAACTAAATGAGTTAGATAAATAAATAACAAATGAGGATGAGGAAATAATGAAATTTAAAAGTGTAATCAATCACTTGCATCCCAATTCAAGCACATAGAAAAAGAAAAGGAATATCAACAAGAATATTTTAAAATTACAGAGGAAGAAATAAGTAAGTTGTTTGAATATTTAGTATGCAAGAAGGTCGAAAAACCAATAGAAGAGGAACATAAGAAATTTAATATACAATTCGATGAATTTCATGTTAAGGTTGAGGAGAAATTGAGAGATTAGAATTCATATTTTTAATATAAAACAAATGAGGATTCTTCTAAAGTGAAAAATAAAAGGGTTGAGAAGGTATAACATATGTTGGGAAAATTCCATTACAAGTGTCAAATCATATGTGTGTCATTACATGACACCAACAAGTGAAACAACATCAAGTATATTGATATCCCTATCACAATTGACATAAAAGGCATCATCATAGAAGAGCCTAGAGATAAATATATAATGGGAAAAGACATCGTGTTATCCTAATCATAAATTGAAATGAAAATAAACAAAATGAATGGAAATTAGAACACTAAATTGTTGATTGAGTTTTCTTTGTCCCTGTCCATGATTAGTGAGCTAGATAACAAAGAAAACAAAAAACCCTCAAAGATGCAAGGGTTTAAGATACCTTGGGAGAAGATGGTGACAAATGGATGGGTGCAAAGTGAATGTCCTCGCTATGAGAAATGGATAGACCTGTGAAACAAAGGCAACTAAGAGGAAAATGGATTAGATGGTATATGTGGGGTTGTTTGACGAAGTCGGTTCCAAGAAGCACAAGCTTCCTTATGCGGATGTCAACCCCCGTTTGATAAGATAAAATGATATAAATGAAAAATATATGGATAAAATGTAGAAACCAATAAATAATAGAACCTGAAAATTCCGATGTATAGAGAAGATATTGGTCTAATAAAAATAAATGCAAAGAGAACCAAAACTACATGAATCAACGATAATTTGGGCTGGATGAGGGGAACCTGCCAAACAAGCTTACAAACTCTTCTATCGTAGATGGAAGGATGCCAAGAAATGGGATTGCTAAGGGGATCATAAGGGCATGAGGATGGTATGATGATACAAGTAGAAACACAAGGGCATTATGATGATATGATGATAATAAGTGGAATCAAAAGAATGCCAGAGTTTTGCTCCAATTTCTAACTTGTTTGAAATGGGGGAAGGATCTTATTTATAGCTTGAAGAGGAGATTAATTTAGATAATCCTGATTTGGAAAAGTAACTCCAATTAAGTGAGTGGGGGACATGATTAGAATATTAAATTCATGAGTGGATTGTCATGGATTAAATGTGAATATTAAATTCACAAGTGGATGAATATGGATTTACTATTTGAATATTAAATTCATAAGTGGATGAATATGAATTTAATATTCATAAGTGGATGGATATGGATTTACTATTTGAATATTAAATTCATAAGTGGATGAATATGAATTTAATATTCATAAGTGGATGGATATGGATTTACTATTTGAATATTAAATTCATAAGTGGGATGACATGGATTACTTTTGAATATTAAATTCATAAGTGGGATTACTTTTGAATTTTAAATTCATTAGTGGGATGACATGGATTACTTTTGAATATTAAATTCATAAGTTGATTTAAAAGGGATTAATTAATCAATTAACATTGATTAATTAGATATGTATTTTTGGTGGGAAATGGAATTAATTAAATTTTGGAGGGAAAAGGAATTCAAATGAAATTAGGAGGGAAATGGAGTTTGAATGGACAAGACTAATGAAGGAGAGCAGACTGGGGTGAAGTGGAGGAATGACACCAAAAATTGGTGTCTACATAAATATATAGTCTTTACTTTGTAACTCAATCACCAACAAAACTTCTAGATCTTAAATCCATATTCATGTTTATCGATTTTCATGTTGTAAGAGCTCAATTCTCTTCATCCAACATAGTGCTAATGTAGAATTGATTTCCTAAAATACATGTCACATAATGTTAAAGGAAATGGATGTTGTGTATCAACGTTTCGTGAGATCAAAACTCTGTTGTGCATATTAGAAAGATAGGTCAAGAACATTCTCCAACACAAGTGTTAATGTAGAATTGATTTCCTAAAATACATGTCACATAATGTTAAAGGAAATGGATGTTGTGTATCAACGTTTCGTGAGATCGAATCATTGTGCATATTAGAAAGATAGGTCGGTAACATTTCTCCTCATTGTATGTGCCATCAAAAATGAAATCCCCTCTATGCCCAACACTCTTAAACTGAAAACAACCCCAAAAAGAAATTGCAAGCTAAATTGCTTGATTTAAGGAAACCATGTAGTTGTTTTGGTTAGATGGGAAAACATATGTGCTAGGGATTGGGTGAGATTTTCTTGCCTCAACCAATTTGTTTGACCCCACTAGAAGGGAAGAAATGGAAGTAATATGAAACACCACATACAAATGAAATGCCATGCACATCCTAAATAAAATGCAATATTAAAGCAAGATAGGGAAGCGGAAGAACTTGTATCGAATAGTGAGAAAACCAACACTAGGAAGAAACAAATTCATGTAAGGAACATAGTTGTAATAAACCCAAAAACTATATGTGTGTCACACTGAAACATACATATGTGGCAAATATGGCCGACTAAAAGCATGCAAATCGAAAAGGAGGTTGGTGGTAGTGGAATGGTGGAGTAAAATAATAGGCCAATAGGTGTAACACTACGGGAGAAGGAAGAGGGTGATGTCAGTGACAATCACCTCAAACAACCGGCCCTCGTTTTCAAGGTCTTATTCATTGTAGAAGCAAACCTTCAGTGTAATTGGTAGATAGGTCTACCTAGAGTCAATTTTTGTGTAACTTCCATATTTTTTCATCATCATCATCTTACCATTACAACCACATGTTACTAAATGTAATATGGGATGGAAATATATTCCTCAAACCCTTGAGTGATCAGTAGGAATAATCTCATCCCCTTGCCACAAAGAAAGTTCAGAAAACTTTGAGCTCCATCCACCGCAACTTGGCTCACTATATATTCCACATTCTAATGATGTATGATCACAATAGAGATTGATCGAGATTTATAAGTGAAAAATAGTTCAATTGAATTCGTGAGCTATAAAATGTTGATCATTCCAATATTTTTTTGGTAGGAGCTCCAAAGACTTTGTTTTTGACCTGATTAACTAAAAATGGGAATAAGGGTAGTTAATTTGATCTAGAATGGCATGTAAATACAATGAATGATTCAAAAATGACTATGGAAAATGACCCAAACAACTATTAAAATGGAAATGCAAAACCCTAGAGTGCTAAGAGAGTTAGAATGAACTTAGATGATTAGAGGAGCTCACTAGATTGTGTTGCAATGGTGGAGAAACATGAAGTGGGAACGACTATGTAGAGGTCCTAAAAAGGAAAGATCTAGATTGATTCTCTGGACTGTGGCACCTAGAGAAGGACTGGGGTGCCTTTGAGTGCTCTAGTCACGTAGAATGGGTGCCATGGTCTATGTAAAAGGTTTGGAACTAAGTTTCATAGGTCTAACAGGTGGTCTGAAACCCTCGATGTATGTCACATCATATTTTCTACACTACACCAAGTGTCGCTAATAATCCAAGATGTATAGAACACCTGTAAAAAACCAAAAGGAATTATGAAAACCCTAAAAAAGAAGAATTCAAATGAATGGGAATAAACTCAACAACCACAACAATGGGCTAACTAACTAAGCACTGCACTACATTTTAGACCCAAATGTAGTTTTGGTGTGTGTGTGTGTGTGTGTGTGTGTGTGTGTGTGTGTGTGTGTGTGTGTGTGTGTGTGTGTGTGTGTGTATCATGTGCCCTAGGTACTCTTGTGTCACCACACTTTGTGAGGTAGGGAGCAATAACTAGATGTGAAAATGCAGCGAATGGTGGATGGAATAGAATAAAATCCCCTCATATGCTTGTGTGATGCGAGATGAACCAACCTTATCATATGTGATAGAGATAAATGAATGTAAATGGTCTCCAAATGCCTTAGATGAATACAACCCTGGTGGATGATAGTAGTGACTAGTGCTTGTACCTCATTATGGTCTCATAACTTTATATTTATAGGGTTCTATTGATCTAATTTCATAATTAACCCCAAAATGGATGACCACCAAAAGGATAAGAAGTTGAAATGGCTAGAAAGTGCCCAAAAATGGTGGGAAAGTTCAAAAAGGACTAGGGCACCCCTGGTGGGACTAGGGCACCCATGGACACCCCAAGATTAGCATGGGTGCCCCACCAAAGCTAAAATGATGCAAAATGATGAAAGATGACTAGGCATGCAGTGCGAGAGGTTGGGAATACTTTAACGAAAACAAGGTAAGATGGCCAAAAGACGAGGGTTAATTAGTACTTTCTTCACTAAAAAACCTTATAATTAGTAGAGTGAGACCGAAACTAAATAGTGAAAGTGCATGATTTAATGTCTACATTTTTCCCCACTTTATGTTGATGAGTGGAAATCCCAAAGTAACATAAAGTAGATAGAGATGAGTACTTGATGTTCTTGAAGATTGTAGTAGAAAATGTGATGAAGGACTAGACAAAGCATGGAATGGCAAAAAGATGATGGAGCTTGGAAATTAAAGATGAAAAAGCACAAAAAATTGATGAGAGTGAACCTAAGGCTGAAACACGTGTGTAATTGCCGATGTGTGTTATGTACCTACATGGTTAGTATGGTGTGTGTTGCTACAAAATTTTATTATTTTTGTTGCCACCATTTGATTGTTTATTTCTCATATGGTCGACTGCGCAAGGAGAAAATGTTAAAGTAGCAAAATATATATGTATGTATGTGTAAAAACGTAATGTAAAAGACACATACATATATATGTAAAAGCATGTGAATGTAAAATACAAAAATAAAAAAGTGTAAATGGAACATGTGCACCTGATCCATGTTGAGAAAGAGAGTGTAAAATGATATCCTATACGATCGGGGTTTTGAGCGTTTGACACCATAGGAAAAATAAGTGTAGGGAGGAATTCCATTATATCCTCCAACCTGTAACTATTTCCTTGAATGTGTGTGAAGAGATATTTGTACGTCTTGCTTTTTTGGGCGATCCAACACCACTGGCCGAAGAAGCATAGGGAGGAATTACGTTGTATCCTTTAACCTTTAACTCGATTTCCATAATGCCAAGGACTGGTCCGAGCCCACTCACCGTATGTATGTAAACCACAATGCCAAGAGAAGAAAGTGCACTAAACTAGAACCGATGTAATTGTGTTGTGTAGTATGTAAAACCCCAAATGATTCCCCCCTCTTTGGGGGTGTATGTGACATCACTGATAGGAGAATGTGGCCCCAATAGAGGACCAACTGCATGAATTCTATAACTCTAACCTACATGGGGAAGGGAATGCACTTGGTAGAAACAAAGGTGTGCACAAATAATAAGGCTAGCCAAAGACAAGTGTTAGTGTAAATAAACATGCATATGGAAAACAATGCATAAAATATGCAAAAAGTGTATAAGCTACCAAATAAAGTAGTAATGTAAACATGAAAGAAGACAAAGTAAGATGCACAAATCAGGTCGCAAACATGGGACATCACTCACAATATCGCAAGACACGCAAGGCCATCATAACTTCATATAATAAACAAGTTTGCACACCAAACAAAGGGTGATACCCATAAATAAGAGCAAACAATAGACAAGCAATATAAAAAAATGTATGGAAGAAAATAAACTTGCATAAAAAATGTTACACATGAAGCACCCATTAGCATGTTAGAAAGATAACTAGTATGTCAAAAGTGTGTCTAACCAAGTAATGTAAAGTGCTAAGTGAAAATGAAACAATATCACCTATGAGAGATGAATGTGGATGCCCCTAGTGACTAGTGTAGAAAGGGTAGAAGGAGAGAATCCATGTTGTGTGTAAGAGACATGTATCAATGATCACAACAAGAAAAAGACATGACTGCAGCATGTGCGAATGATATGGATAAATGACATAAAAGGAATCAAACTAGCATGTGTAGTAAAATGACCATTAACAATCAAAATTAAGAAAGAGTAAAAGTAACCATAATATGCGATGTTGTGGATGGATGGAATGGAATGTAAAATGGAGTGATAGGAGCTACGTGCCCCCAAGTGAATGGAAATGTATTCAATGAGGTTCATTTGGTTTTTCCCTCAACATTCAAGAATGAACCGTAAACGAGAGTGCGTCATTGGGAAATGGTCGAAGTGTGTGTTGTGTCTAACACATTGTGATGAATGTGTATGTATATTGTGACGATATGCAACCTAGAGATGATGTGTGTGTGACCCTTATAACTAAAGCACATAATATGACAAGATGATCAAAAGAGTAATGATGTATCCTAAAGTTTATATCACTACAAGATGAATACAAGGAGTGGTGATGTAGCCTAAGAGCGCATACCACTACAAGATGAATAAAATGAGTGGTGATGTAGCCTAAGAGCATATACCACTATAAGATGAATAGAAGGAGTGGTGATTTAGCATAAGAGCGTATAACACTACAAGATGATAGAGTAGGTGACCATTTAGCCTATAGCGTATGTCACTAACCTAAGAATGTCACATGATGAGAATTTGAAGGATAATCGTGTGATGAATTTAAGGTCCATTTGATTTTTAAACCCTCGGCAGTCGAGTATGGACTCGAGGAACTAAAGTGTGTCATAGGGTAGTGAGTGCAACACGTAGAAGAAAATGTAGTATGTGTGATGATGATAGATGACCATGTGATGAGTATAATGTGTAATGTATGATGTATAAGATGTAATGCGATATACGATGTATAAGATGTAATGTATGATGTAGACTAACGAGTGTAAGATGTGCGCGATGTAGTGTGTAAAATTATAGAGTCATAGACCATGAAAGTGTTGTATATGTATGATGAATATTAGTATGATGTGTTTGTATGACAATGTAATAATCAAAATTTTGTAGAATGTATGATTTAGAATTCGAGATGTGTGATGAAACGTAATGTGTAATGCCTATAGTGCAAGTGTGTGGGGTTCATGTGTAGTAATCCCTCAACAATCAAGTGTGAATTGAAGCACAAGATTGTGTCATCGGGAAATGACGATGCTAAATTACAAATGAGTATGTGTATGTGAGAATATTGATCTATGGGAATGTAAAGATGATAGATGCTAATATGAGTAGGGGTGTATTAGATGTGATGACCCCCAAGTGTACATGAATGTGTAGGTTAACTGATGACTGTGAAGGAGAAATGTCCTCCGTCTGAAACATGTGATGGTGAAAACATATGACTATGATCTAATAGTGGTGGTATAGTAGACATATACTATACGGGTGAATGAATTCTATGCGCATGTGATGGATGAATGTATGATGAAGGTTGTGGCGTCACAAAATGCGTCGGTGATGGAGATCTACATGATGCTGAATGCGAAGATGATGAAGACCCATGTGGAATAAACCGAGGTGGTGACCTATGTCGAGATGTAGTAACTATCCTAGGAATGGGCCTATGCCAATGTGTAGGACTAGTGGAACGATGCGGTTGTGTAGATGATGCTCGAGTAGGTGAGCTAGGGGTATATTATACTTTGAGCAACATATAATGTGATATGTTAACTACTGTAAGGAGGAGACGAAGAAAATGGAGTAGATGGAGGGACGTCATCAATAGAAATAACTTGATTGTTGTGAATAAATTTGAGTTTCAAATTATTCATAGAAATAATAGATTGAGAAAATAAAAATTCAATTGAGGTTTGAGAAGCATATCACATCGACAACCGTGTTTAAATGAGGAAATGTACAAGCATAGTAAGAGGACCAACCGTAACATGTAGTTTGACAACGCCAAAGGGTTTGTTGAAAGGATACTCAATTTGTGATGGAGGATAATTGATAGCCTTAAGAAGTGAAATAGAACATGCACTAATGGGCCATGATGGGTCAACCTTAGTGTTGTTAATGGAGGTCAAGCCAATAGATGCATTGATATGTAAATGATTAGATGTGAAATTTGCATGATAATCGACGTCGAGAAATAAATGATTGGTGGCGAAGCGTTAGTGTTTGCAACTAAGAAATCAAGAGCTCCTAATCTAGGAGGAGGTATTGTGTGATATGTATGATTGGCAGAAGAGTCAGATGTCTTCTTATCATGTTATTGAGATTCATTGTTAAAAATAATTTTACCCTTGTCGTTAGTCGGTGCAGGGTTAGTAGACTCTGAAACTCTAGTTTGTTGTCATCAATTAGATCTTGGATGATTATACGGAGTTTGAAACATCTATTTGTAGAATGTCCCACACATCGATGATAATCACAATGGAAGTTCTCATTGTAGTTCCTACCTTTTGGTCATGATGGGTCTAACTCGAGTGGTGGAGGGAGGGTAATAAGATTTCTCTTGAGAAGTTGCTTCAATATAATATGTGGAGCCATTGGAAATTTGCTAAACATGCGCCGAGGTTGTTGTGATTGAACCTCCTTAGTAGGAGTGACTACATTGATGAGTGATTTTAGTGTTAGTTGGTTTAGTTGTAGAGGGTTTGAATGGCATCTTGTTTTGAAAATGAGTGGAGGGTAAAGCTTGTTCCTAATACTTAAGCTTGCCTATGGATAGGAGTTTGGTCTCACGAAGCTTAAGAGTATGACAGATCTGGTCAAATGAAGGAGAGGTCTCAAAGAGAAAACTCTCTTGGAGAGGCGGTAAGAGACTTTGAATGAACAAGTCCTGAAGCTCAGATTCCGCAAGAACATTTTTCATCTTAGCTAAATTATTCTTATACCTTAAAACATAGTTAGCAAAGTGTTCATTGGATCCTGTTTAAGTTACACTAGATGAGCGTAAGAGATCTTAGAGCCGATATTGATGGAGAAATGCATAAGAAAGGCATCAAATAAATGTATGAAGGAAGTTACCGAGTGAACAAGTAGGTCATAAAACCAACACATCACATAGTCATGGAGACTACGAGGAAATATTTTAGCTAAAAGAATATGATTGTCAAAAAAATCTAGACAAGCTACATGAAACACTCTAAGATGCTCTTGGGTCACCATGCCCATTGAAAATGGGAAGCTTAGGGGTGACAAAGCTAGGAGGAAAAAATAAGTAGAGATGGCAGGTGTGAATGGAGTATGCAACAATAAGGTAGAATCTAAAGACAATGATGCATGCGAAGTGGCTTGTTGTAACTTACAAATTTGAGCTTGAAGGTCGTGATAAAGAGAAGTTAAGTCTTGATTGCCAACAGATGAAACCTTCCATATATGAGAAACTAAGGGCGACGTAAAATTATTGGTAGGAGTAGTAATAAAAATGGGAATAGTAGAGATAGGTGGAAGAGTGGAAGTGAGTGGTTGAGTGGAAACAGAGGTTGGTATAGCCGCAGAAGTGTTGAGTTCTACCAAATTAGTAGCTTCCTCACGAGCCACATGTAAAAGTAAGTCTAGATCTTGAGGGTGCGCAACAATATGATCATTAATGGCCTTAAGATGTTTTTAGTAAAATCAGTATGAGAGTGAGCCATGGTAAAAGGAGAATAAACCCTAGAATGATAAGGTATGAATGAAGAACCTAGAAGCGTGAATGATCGAGTTGGGTTCACCAAAATGATTAACTAAAAATGGGAATAAGGGTAGTTAATATGATCTAGAACGACATGTAAATATAGTAAATAATGTAGTAAATGACTATGGAAAATGACCCAAACAACTATGAAAATGGAAATGTAAAACCTTAGAGTGTTAAGAGAGTTAGAATGAACTCAGTTGATTAGAGGAGTTCCCTGGATTGTGTCGTAGAAGTGACTAGAAAAACATGAAGCATGAATGACTATGCAGAGGTCCTAAAAAGGGCATATTTGGACCGGGGTTCCTAAAGAAGAACCGGGGCACATACGGAAAATCTAGTCTAAAGAATGGGCAACTGGTTCGTGTAAAAGGTCCAGAACTGAGTTTCACAGTGTGCGGAAGGTGGTACGAAACCCTCATTGTGTGTCGCATTAGATTCCCCTGCACTGCACCAAGTGTCGCTAATAATCCAAGATGTATAGAAGACCTACAAAAGAGCAAAGAGAAGTATCAAAACCCTAAAAAAAGAAGAATGCAAATGAATGGGTCGGAATGACCTCAACTTGCCACAACAATGGGCTTACTAATTGAGTGTTGCACTACATTTCGGACCCAAATGTAGTTTTGGTGTGTGTATGCATCATGTGCCCTAGGTGCTCTTGTGTTAGTTGCACTTTGTGAAGTAGCGAGTAATAACTATATGTAAAAATGTAGTAGAATGGTGGATGGAATAGAATAGAACCCCCATATACTTGTGTGATGCAAATGAACCAACCTTGTCATATGTGATGGAGCTAAATGAATACAAATGATCTTCAAATGCCTTAGATGAATGCAACCCTAGGTGGATGATAGTAGTTACTAGTGCTTGGTTCCTCATAACTTTGTATTTATAGGGTTCTTTTCATCTAATTTCATAATTAACCCTGAAATGGCCGACCACCAAAATGATAAGAAGTTGAAATGGCTAGAAAGTTTCAAAAAGTGGCGGGAAAGTTCAAAAAGGATCGGGGTGCCCCTTATGCGACTAGGGCACCCGTGAACGCCCAAGATACTAGCCTAGGCACCCTACTCAAAGCTAAAATGATGCAAAATGACAAAAATATGACTGGGCATGTGGGTGTAAGAGGTCAAGAATGACGAAAGAAAACAAGGTAAGATGGCCAAAAGATGAGGGTTAATTAGTACTTTCTTCACTCAAAACCCTTCTAAATAGTAGTATGATACTGGGACTGAATAGTGTCTAAAGTGCATGATTTTATGTCTACACGACCAATTTTCATTAGATATGTGGGATCCATTTCAGTCTTTCAATTCCTCCATTTTGGTAGGCCCTTCCTCCACAAATTTTGTAAGGGATACAATGACTACTGCCAATACTCAGATTGACTGGAAAGAAACCCCTCAAGTTCATATTTTCAAGGCCGATCTTCCTGGTATTGTAAAATTGTAGCCATGAATTTTAAAATTTTCTCTTTTATTTTTCTATTTTATTTCAAAATTCTAACTGTAAGGGAAAATATGCTTGATTTTACAGGATTAAAAAAGAAGAGGTGAAAATAGAAGTGGAAGATGAACGAATTCTTCAGATAAGTGGAGAACGCAACAAAGAAGAGGAACACAAAAATGATAAATATCACCATGTGGAATACTGCAGGGGAATATTCTTGCGGTGATTCAGATTCCGAAAACACCAAGGTGGAGGAGGTGAAAGCTACCATAGAAAATAGAGTGCCGACCGTGACAGTTCCCAAACAACCTGACCCTAAACCCCAGGTCAAATCCATTGAAATTTCTGGCTGAAAAAATGAAAAACCAAGCGATGTCGGATGTGGGTATTGTCGACAGAAAATGTATCGACAATGAACCAACCCTTCAACCTACTGCTGAGGTCAAGGTGGAATCGTAACGGGATTAAGTAAAAACTTAAGTGTGCAAAAGGGTAGTTTAATGTTAGGTCATTAAATATCATACCAAAAATATAAGAAACATAACGAGATTATGGAAAAATCATTATCATTCACAATCATTCCAAGAAATAGAAAGAATAAACAAAATGTACAAAAACATAAAAGAACTATACATATTTACAAATGGTCATTCTGACCAAACACAATGACAAAAATGTCAATGAAATAGGAATTCATTAATGAGAACAATATCCATAAAATAAATTATATTCTACTAGATGAAAATGTACACAATTACAATCATGATCATGTAATGTCTTCATCAACTCCACCAGATTCCAAAAGCAACCAATATCCTAGGGCATACAAATAACTGCAGCCAGTTCAAGTTAGAAAATGAAAATATTCTAGATAATCGGAAAGATTATTACATAAAAATTGGATATACCTGTTCATTCTCCTCAAGAGCTTTTAGTCACCTAAAATGTTGCTGAAGAAGTCTGTGAACAAAATCCATCTTAGAAGAAAATAACAGAAATAAATTCGAATGGAAAATTGACTATAGTTCAGCCAGGTACCTATGATTGTCCTCCTTTTCTTCATTTCTTCTAAGTCTTTTAAAGAAGTCTTGGGTGGTTAGGTTTCATAACCAACTCATTTGAGAAAAATAAATAAAATAATAAAATAAAGTCATTAACTTTATTTTAATTATTGACCACTCGAAGACCCTCTTTTATAATAAAATAAGACCCCTTTTGAAAATAAAAGACTTAGGAATAAAGTAATTTCTTCTTAGCAACATTAAATAATTAAGGTAAAACATGATGGAAAGATGGGTTGGGGCCCACATTCATAACTTAATATAAAGAAACAATAATTACCACAACACATAAATCCATAATGTGCATTCCCAAGTAAATCCATCATTGATCCAAAGAAATAAAAATAATGCATAATCATGTTTTATGCATCTAACCATCACAACATCATTATCATAATCTTGGACAAAAAATACCCATCATATCCTTATTGTAACTTTATTTTGACCGAATGATATGAAATATAAAACCTTAGTGATCATTCTTCAATCTTTACTTTGCTGAAAAATTTGATTTTTGACAGGTTTTATGCGATCTTAAATTTGACACTCATATGGCCGTCATTCTGCACTTTCTTTGGTCTGCGGTGACGGTCATTTTCCGTCAAATTTAAAACAATGAAAAATTCAAATCCTACTCTCAACATTTGGAATCACTAAAAATGGTGTCCGATTGTTCCATAAATTGCATATTTTATCACGATATCGAAAGTCCTGATTATAAGACCAATTTGGAGAAGCCATATCTTACAAGAACATCAAACTTTTTTGAAGGGAAAATGCAAGAATCACTTAATATATGTCATGATAAATTAATGAATCTTAAATCAAGTTAGAATTGGCCCCGCCATCAAAGGTGACTAGGCTCAAATATGATGGAAAAAGCTTGTAATTTTGAAGGGGGTCGAGCATCTACTCGCTAAGTAATATTGTATGAAGATTAGAAATGTAGGGGATACAAGTAGTTTTGATCTCAATAATGGTGAAGGATTTTTCCCAAATTTTATGGCAGTGTGTGAAGAAAGTTTCCCTGCATTTCTATTTTATATTATTAATAAAGATTTATTTAATAAAATGTGTCTTATGACATTTGTGATATCAATTATTACAAAGGAAAATTTAATTTTTGAATTTCATTGAAGTCAAGTTACTCATACATGGTAATTACAAGTACAATATTTGGGAATCCGTTACAGTGGTTGAAGCCGAATAAGCACACGAGAAAAAGTAGTTCAAATACATATTTTTTAGCTTTAATCTAAACATTTGTGTTTCCTGTGTTTTCTTCGACTATATGATTCCCTAAACAGGTATGTTTAAGCTTTCAAATATACTAAACTACTATCATGGATTCCCTTCCTCCGATGATTCTAATCAATCTAAACTATTTTGGTACCATCCTCTAGCTTGTGCTTGACATTGCACAACTTCCTCCCATGAAAATCAACTACCTATTGGGTTATCCAATAAGGAAATAGTAAAAAACTTTTATATGACAGACACCATCATCAGTTTCCATTGCAGGGTAAGAATGAAAGATATTTTTCAAATTTAAACACGCTAAATAATAATGATGATTCCAATTATCATAAATTGATTTCTTTTGCTTTGAAGAATAGTGATATTGAAAAGTAAATGCATAATTCTATTTCTTAATTAATATGTTATTATGCGAAATATATTTTTAATATGGTTACCATAATAGTTTTTTTCTTTCATGTAAAAGGCTTTATGAAATTTTCCTTAGTAGTCAGTGATGCTTAAATTGAATATGATTTTCCAACTTGCAAGAGTATATGGAAGATATTTTTCAAATTTAAATAGTATATAAGGAATGATATGTACTGACTACTATATTCAAAGGGATGTCAATGTTTAATTCTTTTCTATTGGGATTATGTTAATTCTTAAATTTTCTTGATTTTTGTAGAGCGAATTCCGAGTGCTTGAATCTACAATCTCATTTTAAAGCTCTATATTCCAATTTATTGCTGATTCGGTTAAATTTCTTCTTCTACTTCATTTTGTTTGTTTTGATCATTTGGAATCTCTACTTTCATTTTGTTTGTTTTGATCATCGGAAAGATAAATAACGTGAAAAATAGCCGCATCTTTTTTTACAACAGATCAAAACCTCAAATGCACCTTAAACATTTTCAAAATGGAGAAAGAGCAATTGTCTTCAATACATAGAAACCGAAAAATGAGTTTTGGTTTTATGTATAAGTGTATGTAGCTACCTCAACAATTTTTGGGTACCACTTATATGAGAAAGTTTACATAAAATTATAGTGGGTAAAAAATAAACAAAAAAATTAAATTTCAATCACTTCTACAAGGCAACATTATAGTAGTGTGCAAATATGTTTTGCCTAATAGCATTACTAAGAATTGGGGCCAGATTGAACCACAAAACAAGAGATATATGAATTGTCTAATAGAGTTGGACTCCATGAAATGGTGTCTGGAATTTCATCTTAGGTTTAATGATACATTGGATCTAATCTAAATGTCATATTAAAATCACAAGTAATCCATTCTGACCCCACAATGTAGAAAAATAGGACTAACATGTGTTGGATGTAACATGATCATACAGTTTCAAAATGAGTTGAATTTTTAGTTGGTGAAACTAAAAACCAATATAAGATATTCTTGTTTCCTCCAAACTATTACTCTCTCTCCTAGCTACCCCCATGTACATACAATTGACTGGTTTCACAAATAATTTTTTCACCAACATTATTCATTGTTGTTTTATGTTGTTGGTCTTCTCGTGGTCTTCCTCATCCAATTTTCAATCAAATATTTTAAAGTTTTGTGATATTTTTGTAGGGTTGAATGTTGGGTGATCAAAATCACACCCTTCTCTATTCCTAACAGACCACCACCTAAAAAATCAACTTCACAATGAATTAATTATATTCCAGTCAATTTACTTAGAGAACCCACAATCAAAGAATTGAATAATTAATATAATAGTTATATTTACCCTAGGAGTTTTGGCATGTTTGGTGGATATGTCTTTAATTATAGGATTATCCAAGGTATTATCTAATCCCCACAAATTCCTTGGACCTCCCAATGGTGATTATGCACACGCATGAACATTCACGCTCTCGCAATACTCCCTCAATTTATTTTGTTGCCAAATAGGATACATGTCCGCCTCCATCAGGTAAACTCAATAACTCAAATACATAGAAGTTTTGATTCAAAAGATTGTAAACTATGTTTATATGTGGTTCTAGTGAAGAAAAACAAGACCATGCATGGAATATTAGTGCTTATAATGGATACCATGTTCTTTCCAAATTTACCCAAACATTAAACTGGAGTAAACATCCAATTGAAAACTAAATTTAAAAAATTTCTATTTTTCCTTATGATATGTCTACATTTTTATCCTACAAATTATTGAAAAGTGTAAGTAATGAAAACTACAACATAACAGAAAAGGGAAACAAATCACAAGAAGACTTTCTCCATGTTTTCCTTGTGAACCCCGAATTGGGAAAAGACTTAGATGTGCTTGGAACAAATCGTAATGTAGGTGTTCTTTACATGAAGGTAACTTCGTTGCATGAGCGAATTTACTACTTTCAATTACTCTTCCTATATGCCCATTGACCTCTCACAAGCACCTTTGGATGATTTTGCTAGTTAATAGACACGATTGAGAAACGCGACACCAAACACCACAACCACCCCAAAAAAACAACGTTGTCATTTGTGGGTCCATTATTCATCGGTTTCATCTCGCCGTCCTAATTTCCATGTGTACGACCGAGATGCAAAGCCCGTGTTCTTAATTTATTTATGTTATCTTGTTTTCCGAAGGCTAAACTTTGCATTGAGTGCATAGATTAGATTATATGTAAATGCATTGTTTGGCCATTTCATTTTCTCGACGCGGTGTGCAATTTAGGAGGCAATCTGTTGTTAAAAAAATTGTTTATCTTTATTATCTTTTTTTTAAAAATTATTTATGATCTCCTACTTTGTTTCTTTTTTTTGCAGTCCACTAGGGTTTTGTGAGAGTTTTTTTGTCTCGAGATTTCTTGTAGAAAGTTGCGAAAAAGTCTTGGATCTCATGACGTTCTGGTCATGTGAGATTAAGCAAAGGATAGACCTTTTGAGAGATTTATTTGCACCTACACGTGTCCATTTAAAAAGCTTAACTTGATTAAATATATAGGCACATTAAATGATCAAATTTAAAAGGCTTCCTATATATTTTCTTTGATGAAATAGACTATATTACTTAATAAAAATATTACAACTATCCACAAAAAAAATGGGTGGTAAAGGGCACACCCCATGTTCAAATATTTTAATTTGAAGGGCTAGGTTAAGCTTGACCTTTGGTAAGTGGCAAATTAAACAATACATTGCACTTCAATTGAAAATGAAAATCTAAATTACCTTTATATATATATATATATATATATATATATATATATATATATATATATATATATATATGATTATTTTTATTAAATAAATATGAAAAAAATTTAAAATTACTAAATATGAAAAAATTTAAAATTATTAAATATTGAAAAATCAACTAAAAATCTTGAAAGGTAGTTAAATTAAATAATCAAGATTAAAAAAGTAATTACATGTTCAACTTGCATCACTCAAAGGAAGAGGTCTGTGAGATTTCATTCTTTTTCATTCCTCGTATACCTCATTCCAATCTACTATATCCAACTTTTGAGGTGCAAAAAGAGATAAAAACATTAATGTGTTTAATGTATCCAAGAAAAGTATAGACCTCTCAATAGTTTGAATGTGATTTAACTTAGAAAATTCTCTTTCACACACTGATGTACTTGTTGGAAGTGTGAGAACTATTTTCTATAGTTTCATTAAATTAGGGAATGAATCTTTCCACATTTCATCTTCACCACATTAATCTCATGCCTTGAACATAGTCTTCTTTGGATGTGCTTTATGTAGATTCACAACAAAACTTATATTTTACTTCTCATATATTTTCCAGTCTTAAATTTTTTTCAAGGCTATAAATAAAATGTCCTTTGAAATTCAATGCCAAATTGTCGGTATGAGATTCCAAAAGAAACAAACTCTTTGTTATTCATGAAATAAGATTTGTTAGACAATTTAAAGCGATCTAAAAAATTGTAATTTTCTAAAGCCTATTAAGGTTGTAATAATAATCACAAAATATTTATTACATACAAAACAAATGTAAAATATATGAATATTTATTACATCAAAAAAAATTAACCGTGGCTTAATATTATATACATTAATCTATTTCAAATACAAGAGTAATTTAGAGCATCAAGGAGTCCTTAAATAATCCAACTATCTATTGATTACACAATATTGAAGTTGTTAACTTAGAGGCATAACAATTAGGATTATTATCTTAACAATCTAAATACAAAATTCAACAAAACTTGACTAATATTTAAGAACCCAATTATTTCCAAAATAAAATAAGGGTATTGAGAATAAAATCCACAAACTGATTTAGTGGCTAGAAAAAGCTAAAAAACTAATATTTCTATTATGAAAATAGAAACACTCAACTAATTTCTTATTTAGTGGTGATTCATCTTCTCCCTAGATTTTGTGCATGATTTGTGTAAAGTGAAAGCATATTTTTAACACGGAAGATAGAAATTCAGCATGATTTATGCACTTGCTACAATTATTCATTTAATAGTTAATTTATTAAAATGAATTCAATATTTATAAAAATTAACATAAAATTTAATATTTGTATGACAAGTGATTTTTAGTTGGCCCTTCTAATGAAAAATTAACATAAGTGACCTCATTTCAATATTGACATGTAATTTTAAATTTTAAATTTCTTTTGAAGTGTAAAATTTTAAACACCCTTCTATGACAAGTTGAAATACATTTGAAGGGAATTGACAACTTCAAATTTGATCCCTACACATTAGTCCAATCAACACACATTGCATTAAGGAAAATAAGTAAATGATAGATAAACATTCCCAATTCCAAAAGTAATTGTAAATATTTAAAGTAACATTTTTTTTGAAGACTATTAACATTTATATTGTTGCATTGATTAGGTTGTCAAAAACGATAAAGGTTGGGCACTTGCATTACATTGGATTTCCGATTGACTTGTATTATACTTGTGTGCCAAGATTCAAATCACTCTTATTATCGAGGGGTTTGATAATAATATAGAGATGATATAAGTCCCTCAAAACATATTTCATTATATATTGTGTTCTTGCAAAGTGTAATGATTAGAGTGAACCAATAAAGGAGACCAATGTCACAAAGACCCCCTCAAATTTTGAGAAAAGCAAGAAAGGCTTTACAGACTCGAAGATGGCGAACACGGTTGATAAATTAAATTTGCACTAGATTAAAATTTATAAAAATATTACGGTTATGGTATTAGAAGATGAACAAAATAATTATAGCAAAGATTCTCTCATTGAAGTGATTTCTTTGTCTTTTTCTCCTTCTTATATGGCATGTCTCTAGTGACCATCTGATATAACAAATATTAATTTAGGACCCCTTTTCTTATCAATTATTTATACTTCAAGGATATCCTTTTACGCTCTCGGGTCTACTATTATTTTTTCATCCAATTAGATGAAATATATTGTTTTATAATATAACTAGCACTTGCACCTTTAAGGGGTGCAATGAATGTCTTGATAAGAAAAAGTTTCACTTTTGACATCATCTTAAAGTTGAACATGATGTTAATGGAGTAGACCATCTCACAACCTGTAAAGGAAGATTTTAAAGATTACAATTGATGAAAGATTGTAAATATTCATTTTAATTTTAAAGATGCAATCTTAATGGTGTAGCCATCTCACAAAAATAATAAAGATATTAAAGATTGTAATTGATACATATTTTTTTGATTGAAGAATAAATATTCATATCCTTCATTGTCTTTCAATAACTATTGATATTGGGTGCACAAATAATCAACCTTCTTGAACTTCATGCCAAGGACTAGAGGTATCCATTCCATCAAATTCCCTTGAACCTAGTCTCATCCCTTTTTAATATTTCTCAAAATTTGTACCTTGATGAAAGGCATGACAACACATTTTACCATTATCGGTACCAATTGTTACTTACAAACCATTTGATAAAGATATTGATCTTGAGAAATTATAACATATAATTGGTTTCCTAAATTCCTAAGGAGTATAGTTTTCTAGGATTTGCATTTACAATTAAAAAAGAAATCTAAAAAAGTAGTTTGTGAATAATTTGGCTATATGTTTATCTTGGATGTTTAGAAATTCAAGTTTCAATTGTAAATATATGTCAAAGTGTTATTGTAATAGTATTTTCAACTTTCGTCAATGTTTTGGGTAGTTGGAGAGATCAAGGCAATGCCATATTAAGCCTTAGGTAAACCAGTAAGTTGCATAAGACACCAATATTCATGGAGCACCAAATTATTTTTGTAAGGTTTTCCTTAATAGTTGTCAAATATTAAATAATTACATTCAAATTATTCTTGAGAGTATCATCAACACTTCTTTTTACATGGATTATGATATAAAAGTTGGCCTCCTAGATGACCTTTTTCACACTTGGATTTTCTAAAGTGGGGATCATAAGCTTCTCCATCTCCACCTTGATGCCCATTAGAGGATTAATCTATTCAAATATTAAGTAATAATTGATAAAAAAACCTAAATTTACTTAGTTTGCCATATACAATAATTTGTTTGGCGATATCCAAGTCTATCCTGATAGTCGAGGAGGAAGTCTTTTATTTTTCTTCCTCAAGAAAAACTTTGTTTACTTGAAATATCTCTTCTTCAAATATGTCAACATCTTTTTTCTATTTTATACTCTTCCAGTTTATTTATTTATTTTTATGATATTGAATTTCTTTTGTAATTTAAAAATTATTAATTATCACTATGAGTAATTTCTCAATAACATGCAGATGAAAATTTACTATGTTTTATATTAAAAATGCACTTTTACAAAGGGATGGAAAATCTTCACTTTGCAGAGATAGTTTACGACTCTTCCCTTCAAAAACATTAGGTGTCTTATCAAGAAAGTTTTAAAAAATACATGGAATTTTTGAAATATATTTATGGAGATTAAAAAGTGCACTTTTATTAATGAAAGCATAAATTAGAAGAGGTTTGACACTAAGGTTGAGCCTTTACTCTCGATGATGTGTAGTTCAAGAATCTACAATAAGACCAAAATGTTACAATTTTTCAAATGACTTCTCTAAGAAAAATAAATGTAAGTATCAAATGGTGTTTGACTCAATGGTGAAAGATGCTTGGCTCTTAAAGAGCCCACCAGGTTCAATTCTCGCTGAAAGTGAAGCCAAGAGATATTGTCATAAGGGATGAGGTCGGGATCATGCCCCGGGCGAATTTGATAGAATAGAAACCCCTTAGTCCTTGGCCGCTTAGCCAAAGAAGTCTTCCCACCTTAACTGTGGGATATGGCGGTCTATGACCTGCCATATTTCAAACAAAAAAAAATGTAAGTGACAATCAAATATATCTCAAATTTAAGATTGAAAGAAAATAAATAAAAAATTCAATATTCTCAATAACCATGCAAATCGATAAATGAAATATATCAAAAAAATATCTTAACTACATTTAAGTTGTACATGAAACGATCATACTCATCAACTAAGAAAAGAAAGTGACCCAATATGATCATACTCATCAAGTAAGAAAAGCAATGGATCCCCTAGGATGGTGACTCAAGACAAAGTGTTGAAAAATCATGAACGCGTTTGATAAGATGGTAAATGAATTTAGAAAAGAGTGGGTATAATTTTTATAATAAACGTGACGTTCTCAATGAATGTTTCTAAAACTACAATAAATCATATAATTTTAAAATTGTCTCTTATTAATTAATATTATGTCAAAAATATTATTTTATACAATTAAATTAGATTGTACTAGTTTGCATTTATTAAATTTAAAATTAACTAAATTATATATAAGTGTATTGTATTTGTGAAATAAAATCACTTACCAAAAAAGCAAAATGATAAACTTTGTTCGCATTTATATTTTAATGAAATAAAACTTTATTACTTTAAAAAAATAGTGTAAAGACTATTAAAAATCTAACTCGGATCTTAAAAAACTTAAAAATACCCTAATTAAATTTAATGAAACAACGATCCATAGGTTATATCCACTACAAAATTTGGGCTTGTATTCCCATTCCCACATACTTTTGTTGTATGGGTACTTGATGGGGTTGAATATATGTTCTTACATCTCCAAAACTAGGAGCAAACAAAGCTTTAGTTGCATTTTCTGCCGAGAACGAATTCTCCACAAAATTTGAGAGTCATTTATCACATTGTATTAATAAAATCCAAGGAAATATTTTCAAAAAAAACACATCTTTGTACTTGAAAATGCATGCAACGCTCAATCTATATCATTGACTCGTTTTCTAGAGTTAAAAATTTATATAGCAAAAGCAAGATAGAAATAAAACCCTTTAAGTAATTTCATCGAAATCTTTTCTCAACAAGTATGTATAGTCCCACAGTGTTTGTTTTGATGAAACAAAATAGATTTGTTAAGTATGCATACGAAATGTTTGACAAAATGTTATTAAGAGATATGGCATTTATGCCAGATTTGGTAATCATTATGTATTCAATCCAAATTACTATAATGAATTCTAACATTTAACTAGTCTTTTTAAAAATTGCAAATTTATGAAGTCCGGTATGCATTGAGAGTTGCATTGAGAAAATAAAAGGCATCTAGCAACATCGCATTTTTCTTTCAAAATTTTGTAAATTATATTACTTTTTTAATCTTTTCACCTTAATAATATTATGTAATCACAAACAGTTGAAGTGACCAATGATCCCTTAGAAATCTGAGTTAATTATATGGATGAAACATTACATCTCAAGTAAGAGTTTAACTAGCTACTACATTGTTATAAGTTTGTTTACATCGTACATTATAACAAGGTAAATTTCTTGATGATTCCATAACCGTCGTTATAAATTCCACTTCCCCAAACCCTTACCGAGATGTAATGTAGAGTAAAAATCAATTTGTATTCCACTTAGAGGGTCCTTGCTATCTTTGCATCCAATAGGTTTGTGACCATTTCCTACCATACATTTTGTGCATATAGATACAAGGATGGGGTGAAGTGAGAATGTGTGTATATGTATGTGCATCTCAATGTAATTTGACATATTTGTGAAATTGTTTGTCTAGGTAATTGAAAGTGGATAAATTTCTTACGTGGAGGTCTCTTTTCTAAGAACAATTGTGATGATCAAGTGTGGATATAAAACCCATCTACCTTCACCATATCTGAAAAGAAGCAAGATATATGTTATCGAGGAGGTGGAAATAAGTCTTATGATTGGTTCTACCTTAATTAGGGAAGAGGCATGCATGTAAAGTTTTTTGTGGATACAATTATTGCCATGGCACTACTTGCACACTAATATCTGCTTATGAAAATTAGATATATTTCGAGGACCGTGTGTTTTTTTAAATATGTTTTTGCTGCACTTAATATTTTTCTTGTAAACTCTACTCATGCTTTGACAATGGTAATAGATGTAGAAATGTGGAAAACTGTAGTAATTGACACCTAAACCAATGTGTGACTGCGGTGAAGAGATATATACCAAATTACAATTTATAGATTTGAATGTGTTCTTTAAACTTGCATCTTTGGGAATAATCCCTTTATTTAAAGTTGATTCTTGAAACTAACAAATTCTAGTTTGCTAGATAGAACTCATGGAAAATGGGTAAAAAAAGTCGTGATAAAATGTGGAGTTTGGAAACAACTTTTCAAACATTTCTATATATTACGTCAATCTGATATTTTAATAATTATACATGGTTTAACAATCTCCTCTACCCTCACTCTTTTACAAGTTATCTTTACAAATTATGTTTTTCTTTAGCTCAAACTTCATCATATTAAATGCCAAACCACTAATATTCTAGTGAACAAAAAAACGTTAGCCTTAGCAACTTTATAACAACTCCAAACAAGATCTTGCAAATAACTTCATACATTCAAGTTAATTTTTCTTTTCTCCCATCATTCAAAGCACTTACATAAACTATTTTTTCCTTTTTTATGTTTTCATAAGAATTATCCTTATGAATGATATGCATGTTAAAGATTCACAAATATTAGCCAACCAATCTACGTATCCTTCTTTAACAATTTTTTTTTATTGATAAACACTCTTAAGGGGAACTCTGAACCAGGGACTAATGGCGTCCCATCCTTAAAGGAAAGAGAAATACATAGTATAATCAGTCTGTCAACCAAGTATGAACTATATTAACCAACCAGTCTATTTATCAAATATTAGCCAACCAGTCTATTTATCCTTCTGAAAACAAATTGCTCTTTTAACCTTTTGGGTAAACAAATTGAGCACTAGTGACTATTGATGGAGGACACCAGAATTCCAGCAAACATGTCTAGGTTTTCTTCTCCACCCGTCTCTGCTCGGAAACCCTCTTTCTTCTGTATATTTATTTTCTTCCATTCCATGGCGAACTCCCTGTATTCTCCAGCCGTGAAGGGTTTGTACAGGCGAGGATGCTCATCGTCTACCAGCTCTGGAATCGCATCTACAACCCCCTAATGGAAACCCATAAAAATATGGCAACGCCATGCGGCATTTACCACTGTCGGATCCTTCCATTATGACCCTGTGCGTGACGTTTCGAGTTCTCCCGTTGCTCCACGCCTTAAAGCAGTCACCCAGAATAACAATGAAGGAATTAGGCACAGGCTTCACATCTACCCACATTCCTTCCTTGTTCTTCACCTGAAGCCCGCCCATGTCGTCTTCATACATTACTGTGATGCAATTGTAGTCGACATGGGTTATCATTCCCCCAATTTCATTTGCAGGTATGTCATAATAATTTATGCGGAGGATTCCGCGAAAACCAGAGGTATGGTAGTTATAACTGCTCACCCCCAAGCTCCGCATAATTGCTTTGATAATATTTTTAGTAAGCTCTGTAACCCCGGATGTATATGACTGTATGACCTTGCTGCCAAAATAAAACTAAATGGTGTTCAGTAAAATCAAATAAGTAGTTTTAGGTTTTAGATTCATTTGGCAGAAAGTCATATTTGGTAAAAGATTTTGGATATGCCTGTGTAATAGTTTTGTATAATTTCTGATGTTTCTAGCCTTATACCAGACTAATCATCAGGGAGAAACGTCTGTAAATATCTGAAATTAAGCAATGCCGTGGGAGGGGCTTCTGCTCCATTCTTTTAACAGGTTTCATTATTAATTTTTAAGCCTGGTACAGGAACAAATAGAAAATAGAAGCCCCAAATTTTTCATCCCTGATTTTAAGAGGTTATTGGGGAGTTGGGGCTGGAAGTTTCCTCCTATTGTTTATGCTGGGGTAAATAGTATGCATTTTCCACAACAAAACAAGAAAGGGGAAAAAAAAGTTGGTTTGAAAGAAAAATTAGACCATTCAACTAAAAATAAATTAAAAAACATGAAACCATACGATTTTTTTGCAACATCGAACCCCTTTAAACATATCCAAAAATCATTTATAAAAAATAAATAGTTTTCTGTTGTGTTGGTTTACAAGTTCAAACCAGTGTAACTTCCCAATAATCTGGTATCTAAAATACATGCAAGATCAGGAATTGGGTTCCTGTTTATGTCCTATCGAATTCATAACTCTAATTATGAAATGCAGTTACCCATAATATAAATAAAAATAAAAAGAGATCAGAAGCAATTTATTTGAGTACCACATTTGGGGATTTCCCTCAGGCCATAAGAGATCGGAAAACTTCTGAACTTCACCAGGATCATCGGCTCCCAGGATGCCAAGGCCCTTGTAATAGGGCATTGCAGGCATGGAGGTAATATAGCTCAGCTCCTTTTTGGGAAGAATATTTTTCTGCACAGATTCTTTGGAGAACAAAACATCTCTAACCGCTGAATCCATGTCGTGGATGATATCTTCCTTGATTCCATGATTCACAACATGAAAACATCCCCATTCTTCGCATGCCTTTCTCAGTTTGATGTATGCTTTCTCTGTGCTATTATGATCATCTACTCTGTCGTTCAAGAGAGAAAATCGATGACAGGTACTGATTGTCCGCATTCATCGCCGCCTGTATTAGTTGCAGAAGACATGATTAGAATATAAGCAAGAATGACTTAAGAATTACAGCATAGGTTGTGGGAAAAAATGGCTCTCCTGTGAGATTCTTAATGGTTTCCTGGTGCAGGAGCATCTGGAGGCTGATGGTAAAAGACAAAACTGAATAGGATTTGGACTGGATATTTAAAGGTTATTTTTGGAATGAATGATGATAAGCTCATGCAGACGTGCAAGTGGGATTATTTTAGGTGCATCGTGAAATAAACAGTGTGAAGGCAGGCCGAAAGTGTCCAGATAATGAACACATTTCTTTATAATTATATTTGGAAGAGCCATGCTATGG
This sequence comes from Taxus wallichiana var. yunnanensis, assembly GCA_018340775.1. Lineage (NCBI taxonomy): Eukaryota > Viridiplantae > Streptophyta > Pinopsida > Cupressales > Taxaceae > Taxus > Taxus wallichiana. The sequence goes on along the minus strand of CM031235.1, from coordinate 787,882,451 downwards.
ATAGGCTTCTCACATAAAGTTCTACCATGTTTCAGTTGTCTCATAGACTGTTTGGTTTCGTTATTTAATTGTAGGCGTGGAAAGGGATCTTAGATTTAGATATATAATTGTGACTAAAATAGAATCAGCATGAATGTATTGGCACGGTTTTACATATTTCTTTCTTTCGAAACATTTTGTTAAGGGTAAGGTCAATTAAACAACTGAATTCGAATTAGGGCCCTCAACAACTTCTATCTTGGAATTGCATGCTTTCTAGTAGATATCATAAATTATCTTAGCTTTTAGTTCATATTCAATTATCTTTCTTTCCACCTCGCGTTGTTTGCACTTGCACTTGAAGTTGACGGCCTCGTAATATTTTTGTAGTGAATGATGGATGACCAAAACATTAAAATAAGGGATTTTGATTAATTTGTCTAATAATATATGCTACAACAGTCTATGAAATCATATGACATGGCATCTCAATTTTGCAATATACTTTCATGGGACAGAAAATACTTCACTACACATGCAGGGAATATGCCATGTGTATTTCGTCACCTCCCAAATCGGTTAGCTGTTGAACTTGCAAGGATAAGACTCTCTAAAATTGCATTGTCTTAAATATTTTCTTGTGTCAACCATCAAGTACTCTAAGAATCAACTATGATGCTCATATTTCAATTGATTATGAGGAAAAAATAGAGTATCATATAATTGTCAACTAAAGAAGCCCTTCTCAATTGTGCTAAACTTCCTCTTCCACATCTTGTTTATAATCCCTCTCAATCTCGAGGCCATGTGTTGCATCCTCTTGGTGGCGATTTAACCTTAAATCAACAAGAGGGTTGTTATCCTTCTTATTTATTATTGTAGGATTAAGAGTTACAAACAAGATATATTCATATTAATAATTAAACAATCAAAATTTATATACTTAGCAATATACAATATTTAAATCAATTGAGAACATGTGCTAAAGTGTGACAAGTGCAAGAAGGGTGTATTTATTTGATTATGTCCTCAAAAGGTTGTGTTTCCAAAATAAGCCTCCTTATTTTGAGCAACTAGATTGCATTCCTCATGTTTTCTCATGTCTTCAAAGTTTCCACATCTCTCTCGTGGTGTCTTGGGATTTGGTTTTAAGTGCTTCAAACCTCTACATTCCAAGAAGTAGGGCATGAGCCCAAGGAAGAGATTTGTTTACTTGTTGGACAAAGCACTATCACGCTCTAAGTTCTTCACGGCTTCACAATCATTTTAGGCTCTTTTTGAAGTTACATTCCTTTTGGGCAGATTGGAGCTCTTCAATCATTCATAGATAATCCTTGGGATGTTTTTGAGCATCTATGATGCTTTGGTAGTTGAGAGAAGACCTTGAGAACAATGTTTTCCCCATATTTTCATTGTTTTGCATTCAAAGTGTTAAAAATGGTGGTCATCTGTATTGAAACTTAGGGATTCATACCACATACATGAGGAATGGGAAAAACTACGTGTTTATAGTCAAAAGCACTCCTTTTGTATAATGGAGAAAAGGGTCTCATGCGTACTTGATTTTTTCCCAAGAAAAAGTGGAAAAACAATGGCTAAGCATGAGTTGAGAGTAGCATGGATTGTGCCATCCGAAAAAATCCTTGAAACTTGAGTTCCCGAGTTGAGTGAAAACAAGTTGAAAATCAGCCAAGGCATAGTGATAAGAAAAGAGCAAGTAACGAATGAAACCGTACCACGTGGCCCAAATTGATAGCCACAATTGGTCCACTTGGACCAACAATGGGTGATCAGGTGTTAGGAAGGATTGAAGAGAGCAAAGTAGAGAAGATTCACCATGTAACAAAGCTTTGGATTGTGCCACGTGGTGTAATCCCAAAGAGTCAAGTTCCCGAGAAAAGTTATTTAAAGAAAAGGTGACCCCGAGATTAGTTAGAGCACGAAAGCCCATGAATGGTGCCTTGTGGCACCAATCATGAGGTAACACATGTCATCAATGACGAGGTTTTGGGATTTAGAGGATTGGATAAAAGAGAGGATAAAATCTTGGGAACCCACATCTAATGAGATGAAGATACATGGCATAAATTAGTAGCATGCAAAGGTAAAAAGTGCCACCAATGATGGGCCAATAGCTCATGGGAAGGTTAAGAACCGGCAGGAAAGGAAAGGAATGAGGAAAGAAAATCATGAGCTTGTATCCAATGAGATGAAGACACATGGGAAGGGTGACTATTTGTTAAAATTCATGGCCTCTTGGCCATCACATTCATTAGAGAGAGTCAAGTAACCAATTAGAAGGGGCCATGTAGTAGATTAGAGCTCAAAGGTTAAAATTGATGATTGGGTGGCCGTCACAATCAGTGCAAAATAGCGATGTAGATTCAAATGGCCATAATGTTTTATCCACACCACCAAATCAGAAAAAATTGGTCTCATTTGAAAGATCTCAAATATGTTATTGCTTGGGACACTTCTTGAGCCTTGAATCTTTTTGTTTTTAAGGTATTATACATTCATACTCTTTCAATATGTTATTTTCATATTAATGAGAGTTAGAGACAAATTTAGGTAGATTCAAAGCTCAATGGGAAGCCGTTTCTTGAGCCCAACACCTTGTTTCAATAGGAAAACTTTCAATGCAATCCCCATTTTCAACTTTAGGAGATCTTTTCATTTTGTAATGCATATTCGGGCGGTAAACATCACATTTGGTCATTCAATGTCTACAACCACCTTTGAGTGGGATTTTGAGCTCCAAGATTCAATTTTCCCTCTCTTCTCTCCTCTATTATTATCTTCTCTATAAAATGTAATGATATTCATTATAAAATGGGTCCTCTTTTTTGGATGTGGGAGACTTCCATTTTATGTTCCCACCATTCCCTAGTTCCCTTGGCCTCTATGTTGGGCCTTTGTAATGCATCCAATGCCTTTTCTAATATTATGTATCATATTGTTCATACTCCAACATTAATATAATCTTGATTATGGCTTATATTTGCACTTCATTATTGTCTTATTTCCTTCTTGCCTTATGTTCATTATAAGTTATATTGTGTTTGGATTATGGTTGTAGGGATTTGATACATTATCTTTCATGGAAGGGAGAAAGTCGCCCCTTTTATTTTGGAGCATCACCACTCTTTGTTTTTGCTTTAGTTATTTTTCCTTCTCCCTTTCCCCATGTAGTGTTAGCTTAGTGGTAGGAATTAGAATATATTAGTATAAGAGTCAACTTTATTTGGAGGTATGGTTTAAAGATAGAAGGTGACACACTTTGGAAGCATTCCCATGTTGTGGTCTATGTACTATCAAGGGTGAAAACATTTTCATATCAATGGCATGCTTGGTGGGACCATGTATTCTTGTGATAAATGTTTTAACATTTGTTTATGCATGAATACAATTTTACACTTTTTAGTCATTGTTTTAGTTAGAAATTTGACTCTATTTACATATATAAGCATAAACAAATCACTTGGTGACTCCACTGATCCACACCTATTTATCTCATTAAAAACCACTCCCTTCACATTATTCCATTTTAATTTATCTCCTCCATATTCTAATGCGGTTACATCGTCATAGAGCACTCTTTCACCCATTAGTATCCTTCTCCACATTATCATACACAACAAAAATATATCCCTCCTACTCCCTTCCCTATTTATAATCAAGGCTTCCTTGAATATCAAGGGTATGATAAATTTCATGATGGATATTCATATACAAAATATCAAACTGATTTGTATATATATCCTAATAACTATGATGGTTTTAGGATTAATAATATGCATATGGTAGAGGTAGCTTCATCCCCGATCCCCATGAGCAATAGAGGATGCAAGAAAAGGAGAAAAACATGAGGAGATTGAAAGAGATAATTGAAAAATAGAGGCCGAGAAGTCTGGTATCAATAAGCTATGTTCATCATGTGATAACTCACCATGCTCATAAAACCCTCCCACTCATTCATTCAATATTTTACAACCATATCACCCTAGAATCCATTTATCTTGTCATTTCTTCAATCCTCACAACCCCAATTTATAGTATGAATCTCATGAATAAAATCCCCTATTCCTCTCCACTTACAACAATACTTCATCCCTCCCCACCTCTTGCACTTATCCAAGACCTTCCAATTTATCTCAAGTGGGGCATCCCTACCCATTTGAAGGAATCACAAGAGTAGGTTGATATCAAGTCTAATCCCCTAAATTCACTTGAGATTCAAAAGAAAGAACATGAGGATGAACATCCAAAACATATGGGGACATAATAAGAGGAGTTTTGGTTTAAATGAACTCTTCCTCAAGAGATTAGATGCAGCCATCCTTAAATGGAAGTGCACCATAGCTTGCTATAACAAATTTCATCAAGGATAAAATCAAGATATATGTATTTGAGTGGCATAAATTTGATAGTGAAGATGAAATCATGCATCTATCTTGCAAATAGGTCCACACTGCCTATGATACTGCGATTGTGCCACAATAAGAAGTGCAATAGAAAAAGGTGTCATTATACACCAAAGAGAATGAGTTCAAAGAAAAGGTGTAGGAGGAGGAAGTGTTTTACCTCAAGGAAGATGAGGGGAATCATGGGATGATTTGAGATCCCAATATTGAGGAAGAGGATGAGGAAGAGCCTAAGGTTGAGAAAGAGGCATGTGTAGAGCTGAAAGTAGAGGAAGAGAAGCTAAACGATCTCACAAGCTCTCTCTTGGGGAAAATAGAGGAAGTGATCTCAATATTTACCACTAAAAATAAGGAAAAAGAGGACCGCACACACCCTATAGAGGAATAAATCATCTCTCCAAGCCACAAAAGGGAGAAAATATTAGAGAAGGATCAATTTTCCATCATCCTGAGGACTTTGAAAGCGTTATACTTTCTATTGGGGTTGATTACGATGAGGAGGTCATGTTTCCACTTGTGGAACGTGCATGGGAAGGTTTCATTGGCTTATTAGAGTCCATAGTCATGAAAGGTGAGGTAAATGAGCCCTTGGAGGAGGAAAAAGAAGACATGTATACAACCTTTGTTTGTGGAGATGAGCATATGAAATATTAGCTACATAGAGAACATGAGCCTTTAGTTATGAAAAGCAGTGTCCTATCGATAACTATCCATTTTAGATCCTTAGTTAGAGTTGTCATGGGGCATAATCCCTTAGAGCATGAGGAAGAGACCAAATGAGCCAAAGTTCAGCCCATACACCTTCACAAGCAAAGTACAAAATCGAAGAAAGTTTATTCTTTCATTGAATCTGATATTTGGAGGAAAGAAGAGTTACAGACCATATTTTCACTCTTATTAGTTTTCACAACCATCGTAAAGCTCATTCATGCATAGCCTAAGTTTATAAAAAGGGAGTTACTTCTCCCAACCAATTCGTGGCTTTGTATGATTCTACTCTATAGATTATTAGAGTAGGGTAGTATACGTCTATTTTTGGAAAAAAAAGTTCTTTGTACACTCTATATTTTCCACTTGGGAAACATATGGTTAATAATTTTGTACATAGGTTTTGTGTACCAAACTCTAGAATTATTTTAGAGAGCTATTTAGGGTTTGTTTCTTGCAGATTTTGAGACAGGATCCAAAGTAGAAGGTTTAAGGAGTTTCTAAACTTCCTTTGTGAGGTTTTAAGTGTTTATAGTAGGCTCCATGCCCAATGGATTGCCAAAGCTATTGATCTTCACATTTAGCAAGAAAATGACCCCTAGGTGTCACTAATTTTTTTTGCCAAAATAAGTCGCATGCTTATTTTGAGCAATTTGATCACATTCCTCATGCTTTATTACATATTTTAAGCTTCCACAATGTCTTTGGCTCTAGTTTTAAGTGTTTCAAACATTTAAATTTAGACAAGTTGGGTTTAAGCTAAATGAAGAGCTATGTTTGTTGTCATACATAACACTATCACATTTTAAGTTCTTTAGGGCTTCACAATCAATTTGGGTTCATTTTTTGAAGGTTGTATTCCGTATTGGGTGGATTATATCTGTAATCATTTATAGTCCAAACTTGAGATGTGTTTGAACATCTACAATTCTTCGACATCCTTGAGAAGTTATTGGAGAAATTTGTTTACCCTCTATTTTCATTGTTGTGCATCCAAGTGTTAAAAATGACAACCCAACTTGTGTTGAAGCTTGGGGACTTATCCCACATGCGTGAGGAATAGGAAAAAATAAATGTTTATATTCAAAAGCACTCCCTTTATATAGTTGAACAAAGGATCCACATACTTGACTTTTCCCGAGCATAAAGTGGAAAAAAAGTGGCTAAGGCATAAGTTGAGAGTAGTAAGGATTGTGACATGTGGCACAATTCCCGAAACTTGGGTCCCCTGGTTAAGTGAAAAATTTTTAAAATAAACCAAGGCATAATGATAAGCAAAGATCATGTAATGAATTAGATCACGCCATGTGTCCTCAATCATGGGGTGACATGTGGCCCAAACTAAAAACCTTGATTCGTCCATGTGGACAAAGGATGGGTGATCGATGACAAGCGATCGAGTGTCAAGTAGAGTTGAATAAAGTATATTAAAGAAGATCAATCCATGTAGCAGGCTCTAGATTGTACCATGTGGTATAACCCAACTATTTAAGCACCCGAGAAAATTTGGCCAAGGCATGAACCCAAGATCAATTAGAGCACAAAAGACCATGAATGGTGCCACATGACCCCAATTATAAGGTGCCACATGTAACCAATGATAGCTTTTTAGGAGTTACGAGATTGGGCCAAAGAGAGGATCAACATCCAAGAACCCATATCCAATGAAATGAAGACATGTGGCATAAATTTAAAGCACAAAAAGGTGACAGTGGCACTAGTGATGGGCCACCGATTCCTAAGAAGGTTAAGACCTAGCGGGGAAGGAACAAATGAGGAATGAATATTTTGAGCCCGTATCCAATGAGATGAAGCAACTTGGTGTTGAGTTGTGGAGCTCAATTACTTTAGTTTAGCATGTAATGGAAACTTGCTAGAAAATACAGTAATCGTCATCGGTTATGGGGAGCCGACATCGACACCCCAGATCGGCATCGACATGTATGACTGGCATCGGTCAAGAAAGGGAGGAATCAGAAATGGTTAGGGCTAACTGGCGTCGGTTACCTATATGAGGATGTTTTAAATAATTCTCAGGAATTAGATATATTGTTAGCATTAAAGTATATCTATTGATTGTAATTGCATGGCTAGGTTCCCTAAGTCTATAAACAACTATATAAGCATAAAATATAGGGTTTAGAAATAATGATTAACAAGAATTAGAAAGAACTTGCAAAAGTTGGTGAGAGAGAGTATTTTTGGTGATGAAACAAAAGCTTGATAGAAAGAAAGTACTGTATATCTGAGAGGTGTGGAAGATTGTAAATCTTCATTGTATATCTTGTCAAAGCTTTGGATAATAGATTGGCTTGTTTCTTGGTGAACACAACCCACACTGGGTGAACCACGTTAAATATGGTGTTGATTTATGTCTCTTATTTTGTATATTTATTTTGGTAGAATATCCATTTTTATTTGCATGTATGCTTAGATATGATATATTTTCTATACAACCGGTGTGCTAACCCCAACAACTAGTATCAGAGTTTTGTTTGCGTATTTTGTGTGTTGACAGGATTTACTCACGAGGGTTTTCTCGATTAAGTGGGAGCTACACCAATGACAAAAGAAAACAAATACAAGGTAGAGAAATTTGATAGCCAAAATTATCAATTATGGAAAATGTAGATTGAGGATTATCTCGTATCAAAGAGATTTGTATTTACCATTGGATAAGAATTCTAGACCTACGAAGATGACTAATGACGAATGAAAAATTCTTGTGTAGAAGGCTTCGAGGTCTATAAGATTGATCATGGAAGCATATGTGGCTTCCAATATTACAGAAGCGGCTTCTACGGTAGACTTAATGAAATCTCTTTCTAATTTATATGAAAACCCTAGTACTTCAAATAAAGTTTATTTGATGAAGAAATTATTTAGTTCTAAGATGCATGAAGGTGGATATGCATCTAGTCATTTGAATGATTTCCGATCTATTATAAATTAGTTAAAATTGGTTGCTATACCATTTGATGATGAAGTAAAAACACTTTTATTCTTATGTTCTTTGCCTGATAGTTGGGATAACTTGGTAATGGTTGTTAGTAATACAACATCTGCTAATAATATTTTGAAGTTTGATGATGTGGTTAGTATAATCTTGAATGAATAAATTCGCAGAAGAATACAAAGGAATCATCATCTGGAAATGCTTTGAATGTAGAAAGCAGGGGTAGGCAGAAGGAGAGATCCAAGAGTAAGAGCAATGGGAAATCAAAGTCAAGGGATAACAAGTCTAAATCCGAAGTAAGGGAATTAATTGTTGGAAATGTGGAAAGAAAGGACATGCAAAGACAGATTGTTGGTCAAAGGACAAAGAGAATCAACACCCAGACAAAGGTAAAGAATCAAATCTTTCTACATCAGAGGTAATGCAAGATGCTCTTATTCTTTCTTTAGACAATAGAATTAAATCATGGGTTTTAGATTCAGGAGCTTCTTTCCATGCAACCCCTAATAAGGGTTATTTCAGAAATTATGTCCAGGGCAATTTTGGGCATGTTTATTTGGGTGATGATGAACCTTGCAGTATTACTAGTAAAGGGGAAGTTCTTCTAAAATTGTAGAATGGAAATACATGGGTATTGAAAGATGTGAGGTATATGCCAAGCCTCAGGAGGAATCTTATTTCTCACAGGGGAAACTAGGTGAATTTGGTTGCATGGTTACTTTACAGAGAGTCTTGGAAAGTCACCAAACGTGCTTTTATCAGGCAAGAGGTAAGAAGGTAGGAATGTTATATTTATCTACTTGTATTATTGATTCCTTTTCTACATTATCTACTTCAGATTTAGATGCATGCATGTGGCATAACCGGTTGGGTCATATGAGTCAAAAAGGAATGTAGATCTTAAAGGCTAAGGGTAAGTTATCATATTTGAAAGATTTAGATCTTGATTTCTATGAGCATTGTATCTTTGGAAAGCAAAAGAGAGTGAGATTTCTCAAATTTGGGGCAACTAAGAAGGATAAAAATTGGAGCTTGTACACTCGGATGTGTGGGGACCACTCGTAGCTTCTTATGGAGGATCCCAGTATTATGTTACTTTCATTGATGATGCTACAAGAAAGGTACGAGTTTATTGTATTAAACATAAATATAATATTTTTGAGACTTTTAAAAGATGGAAAGCCCTTGTTGAGAATGAATCAAATTCTAAGTTAAAGTGCCTTAGATATGACAATGGCGGTGAATACTATAAAGAATACTTTAAATGATTATTGTTCAAAGTGAATGGGATACGTAGAGAAATAAAATTTCTAAGAACAACACATGAGAATGGTGTTGCAGAAAGAATAAACAAGACAATCATGGAATGTGCTAGAAGTACGAGAATACATTTTGGATTGCCCTTGCAGCTTTTGGGTAGAAGCAATGATACAACGGTTTAGTTGATTAACCATAGGCCTTCAAGTTCACTAGATGGAGGAATATCAGAGGAATCTTGGACCGGAAAAGAGGTAGATATTTCTTTTCTTAAATTTTTGGTTCATAAGCTTTTGTGCATGTTGATAAGGAAAATAGAAAAAAGTTGGATGCAAAATCCAAGAGATGCACTTTCATTGGTTATGGATCTGGTGATTTCGGTTTTTGTTTTTGGGATTTAGAGAATTCTAAAATTATTTGGAGTCGTGATATTGAATGGAATGAAAATAAAATGTACAGGGATCAAATTTTGGTACTAAAGGATGAACCGATTAAGAAGTTTGTAAATTAAAATGAACTCTCGATTTAAAATAATTATCGATGGGGTTATACAAGAATCGTGTCGATTGACCCATGACCAACACCGGTCATACAAACCGGTATCGTTACGAGAGAATCCAAACCGGCATCAATTAGCAAAACCGACATCGGTTAGAGGTGACCGGTGTTGGTCACTGTTAGATTTGGATACAAATGTCCATGAGGTCCAGATTAAGCCTTTGGTACCCCAAACTTCTGTGAGAAGGTCACAAAGTGTAAGTAAACCTCCAAAAAGATTTACACCTTTTCTATTTTATTTATTGTTGACTGATAATGGTGAACCAGAGAGATTTGATTAAGCAATGCACGATAAGACTCACGCTCATTGAGAGCATGACATGGATGAGGAGATGGACTCCTTGGAATAGACCCAGACTTGGGATTTGGTTAAGTTGCCAACAGTAAGAGAACATTACGAAATAAAGTGGGTTTACAGGGATTAAGGAAGAAGAGGGTGGACGTAAAAGGTACAAGGCAAGGATTGTACTAAAGGGATTTGTATCGAAAAAGGTATTGACTTTGGTGAAATTCTCTCTCCTGTTATTAAGATGACTTCTATTCATACCGTATTGAGCTTAGTTGTAGTAGAAGATTTACATTTAGAGCAACTAGTTGTGAAGATGACTTTCCTTCATGGTGATTTAGATGAAGAGATTTATATACAACAACCGCTTGGGTATGAAGTCAAGGGTAAGGAGAAATAGTGTGTAGGTTTAAAAAGAGTCTATATGGGCCTAAGTAAGCTCTAAGGCAATGGTACATGAGATTCGATAGTTTTATGCATGAGCATGGTTACTTGAGATGTGAATCGACAATTGTGTTTATTTCAAGAAGCTTAAAAATGGGAGCTATATAAATTTTTTTCAGTATGTTGATGATATGCTTATTGTTGGATCTAGTATGCAAGACATTGGTGAGCTTAAGGGAAGCTAGCTCACACATTTTCTATGAAGGATTTAGGAGTTACAAAAAGAATCTTTGACACGCAAATACATAGAGACATAAAAATAAGAAATTATATTTGTTTCAGAGGATTATATCTACAAGGTGTTATAAAGGTTCAACATGCAGAATGTAAAACTTGTTAGTACACCTATGGCTGGACACTTCAAATTGAGTAAAGATCAGTGTCCATCATCACATGAGGAGGTCAAATACATGACATGAGTCTCATATGCTTTAGAAGTTGGAAGTCTCATGTATGCTATGGTTTGTACTGCACTGACATTACACAGCAAAGGGAGTTGTGAGTAGATATATGGCTAATCTAGGTAAAGAGCATTGGAAAGTAGTCCAATGGATACTCAAGCATTTGAAAGGGATATCTATCATGCAATTATGCTATGGAGGTTCAGATATTTTATTACGTGGCTATGTTGATTCAGTTATGCCTGGAGATCTGGATGGTAGGAGGAGCACTACTGGATATATTTTCACAGTAGATGGCATGATAGTTAGTTGGATTTCAAGATTACATAAGGTTGTGGATTTGTCTACTACAGAGGTAGAGTATGTTGCAGCTACAGAGGCTAGCAAGGAGATGATATGGATGAGTAGGTTCATGGAAGATTTGGGAAAAGAATAGGGTGATTGTAAACTATTCAAAGGACAATCAGTGTAATTCATTTGGTAAATAACTCAGTGTTTCATTTGAGAACGAAACACATTTAGTTGAGGTATCACTTCATATGACAGGTATTGGAGGATGGACAATTGAATCTAGAAAATATTCATACGAGCAAGAACCCTGTGGATATGCTAACGAAGCCATTAACAAAGGAGAAGTTGGAGCTACACTCCACTTTTGTTGGTCTTCAAGTTTGAGACTTGAAGAGGAAGAAACAAAGCTAAGGAAGGATCCAAGAATGACGTTGTACATGTATGGTGTAGTAATTAATCTCTAAGTGGGAGATTGTTGAGTTGTGGAGCTCAATTAATTCAATTTATCATGCAATGGAAACTTGCTGGAAAATACAAAGAACCATCATCGGTTATGGGGGAACCGGTATCGGTCATATGACTAACATCATTGGTCGTGCAAGGAGGAACCGGCAACGCTTAGGGCTGATCGGCACCGGTTACCTATGTGAGGATGTTTTAATTAACTCTTGGGAATTAGATCTAATTTTAGCATCAAAGTATATCTATTGATTGTAATTGCATGGCTAAGTGCCCCAAGTCTATAAATGACTATATAAGCATAAAAGCTAGGGTTTATAAGTAATGATTAACAAGAATTAGAAAGAACTTGCAAAATTTGTTGAGAGAGAGAATTCTTGGTGATGAAACAAAAGTTTGAGAGAAATAAAGTACTTGTACATCTGAGAGGTGTGGAATATTATAAATCTTCATTGTATATCTTATCAAAGTTTTAGATAATAGATTGACTTGTTTCTTGGTGGACGTAGCCAACACCGGGTGAACCACGTTAAATATGGTGTTGATTTATGTCTTTTTTTGTATATATCTTTTGGTAGAATATCTAATTTTATTTACATGTATGCTTAGATATGATATATTATCTGTATGACCGGTGTGTTAACCCCAAAACTTAGCAAGGGAAATAATGTGATAAAATTCATGGCCTCTTATCCACCACCTATATAAGAGAGTGATTCTAACCAATTAGAAGGGACCACATGGTAGAGTAGAGATCGTGGTTTAAATTGATGACTCATCATAATGTCAAGACCAAATCATTGCTTCTCCCATATCATATATATCCTCCACACCTCCCTTATTACCCTCATCATAATTTATTTATGTATTATTTTTACTTCCCCAATTCTATATCCATATTTACCAACACCATTATTTACATCATCAAAACCCATTTACACTTTTTCACCTATTGATACCATTTTCATTACACCACTCCCAGTGGCACAACCATTTTTTCAATATTATCCTAGATTTTCCACATGTGGCCACATCTCATCATCCTACACCACTCCTATCGTAAACACATAATACATCCAGAATGACTTTATTCAACCACCGATGCCAACACTCGTCAACAAGACACTTCCTCCCCTTCTCATACTACACTCTCTGTTATCACTACTCTTCTTATTATCATAATGCTCCCAAAAACTTCTCTATAACTTCTTCACATGCATATTAATTTACAGGACTTGTTATCACACCCTCATCCACTTGATATGATCATCCACATGCCTCACCTTATTATAAAAATCATCCTTCTCTTACAGAGGTTCCTCACAAGACCACACCACTTTCTCTCACGCTTCCTCCATACTTTGATTTTTTCTCTAACCCATGTCCACTTGATACCATCCATATAAACACTTCATCACATATTCCCTCCTACCAATATTTTTTTCTCAATTCCTCGTCCACCTGATCTTGTCTCTAATACACTTCCCCTGACACCTATTTTCATCACTAGCTCCATTGGTGTATCCCCTAATCACCACCATCTTATGGTTCCTACTTGGAATTATTTCTTCATGTTTTCCAACATCATAATACATCATCCACTTATCTACCTCATCCTCGAGACTTCTTCTTTGCATCATATCTCTCATTCCTCCAGTCCCTACCAAGACTAGGGGACCTCCACTTGTTTTCATTTCCACACTCTCCCACGACATACATTCCTATCTTCTTCATTTGGTCTAAGTTCAAGACATGTCTTGATTCTCCACACATTTTTATATGTTATCCTTGACATTAACATAAACACAAAACCCCCAAAAAAACTAAACATGTTTCAAAATAATTTACATATTTCAAAATTTTGTGATAAACTATGCCTACACACAGATGTTCTTCCTCCACTTCTATCCTTCTACACTTAATCCATCACTACCTCATAATTCAATTACAAATCATTAATATTATATTTACTAGTTTTATTCATATATCTCGGTGAGCTCTTTATTATCTCAATCAACATGCTTTGTGAGCTAATAGTATTTCTACAACCTTTTGAATTCGGTCTCTTGTCACCTTGGAAAATTTAAGAAAAAATGTTCTCTTATAGATCCAAGGAATATTACACACATAAAACATCTTCGTGAATACCCCTAAGAATTATATGTTGGTTCTAACCAATGTCACCTCTATACAACTTCTACTCCCTTCACTCAAGCTATAATTGGTTCTAAATCCCTTTAAAAAATGGGAGTGTTGAAATATCCTTTCCAAAAAAATTCAAAAGTAAAGTAAAAATTCAAAAGAAATATAAACAATATCTATGGGTGGTCTTTCTAGTATATATATCGGTGTTATAGATGCCTAGCTAATAGTATATCAATAATGTAACTTGATTCAAACACATCTTTATTAAGGCTATAGAGGATTGGTTGTCAATAGAGAAATGTGTAACTTCTATTTTCCTCCCATGTACCATAAATCATCAATAAATCTATCACAATCATTCCCACACATAGGCTAATATGTTTTCACATACTTTTCCACAAGTCTTCACTTCAAGCATCATTTAACTATCACATGTGTACATTGGATCTCAATTAAAAAAATCTCATATGTTTATGTGTGATGTTCAAATGTTATTTAAACTCTCATTAGTTTATTTGTCAACTCATGATACATGCTTTAGGCTTATCATAGTACTTACAAAAATAATTATCTAACCCATGTCCATACACCTCTACTTCACTTCCATTATCACATCCTTATCACTTGCACCCTTACATTGCTCTTCACGTGGACCAAACATCCATGGACACTTGTTGCTTTATACACAAATTTTTCATAACCACCACTTCTCATCCAATTTTAATCCTTTTCATTTATCACCATTTAATGAGGAACCACTATTCCCATACTCTTTAACTCATGTCTAATCATGCATTTTCCATTTATACATTGTTCACCTTGCACAAGGTTGGGAAACTTTGTCCTAGAAATTCATAGCCATTTCATCTACATCGGTACATTTTATTCCTCATTTTCCATAATCCCATTCTACCCCGTGAAACACTAATGCAATTGTGCCTACTTTCCACTTGCACAACAAACACTCATTATTTATACCAAGGTATTTTATCTATTGCTTATCATTTACCACTTTTCATCCCATGGTATGTAAGCCAATTGTGGTCCAAAACTTGTCACATAAGGGGGATCATATACCATTATCTTTCTTTCATTAATCTTATGGAACTTAATCATCGTCCATCTTAGTCAATTGGACAAATAGCCTCTACCTTGTGAAATCATCCTATCAATCCCTTCAATAAATCCAGTTGAAGTGGCTTATCAATCAACATATCTAAGTTCCTTTCTATCCAATGTGATATCTAACATCACATATGTGCAATTTTTATGATAGGGTGAAGAAAACCCCATCTCATCTTCAATTTTTACACTATATCATGTATGTTGCAACATGTAACCCAAAAAGGGTAAAATATGAGACTATAAAATGGACCTTGCGTATAAGATCTCTTAATCCAAAAATACGAAACAACATAAAAGAAAATAATCACTAAAACTCCCACAAATTTTTTTATAAAATATAAAATATGATTGATTAAACACATTGCCCTAATTACATTGTGGTCCAATGGTCCGTATGATGGTGTAAAAGGTGTTGCTAGCCATCCACCGTGGTTCCATCCTAAGAGATACCAATATTAAAAGAGATGAGGCCCGGATCGTGCCCTGGATGATTTTGGCGAGAATGGATACTCCTCAAACATGACATCTAATCTAAATGGGGTGGATTAATTCCAAGCCTTCAACCAAAAAAAGGCATTGCACCCATCTTATTATCTTCACCCACCACATTTATTAATGTCACAACACTCTATGCATACACCAAAAACATTAATGAAATCCACCTACTATTTGCACTTCTAATATACGCCGAACCCTTACCATTTCACTTCTCTATGCAAATTTCACCCATATCCATCCCAATCTCTAAGGAACTCAAAATATATATAAGGAGGTGCCTCCCCATTTCATTCTTCTTGATGTTTGGAAAAAAAATTCTCCTACATGTGTATGCTTTACTCACAAATTTTCATGAAGAAGGAGAGGCATCTTATACTAGCGAAGCTCATGGCACAATCAGATTTCATAACTTTGCTACAAGTTTCATTCACACCTACGACGAGCTTGCAAACCACCTTACGCTTCTATGCATTCTCTCATGCAATCGAGACGTGACTAGAAAAAGCTTCTAATTGGTCAACAAACCATCAATAATGAAAAATTTTCCACCAATAAACCTTACCCCATGGCTTGGTCCCCTTAAGGTGATCCATAGGGATCCAAAATAACTCTACTTCATCAGAAACAGTCAGCACAGAGAAGAAAAACAACAAACGAAGGTTCTGTCTTTTAAGTAACATGACCACCACCTTGTGTAGGGAGGTGGTTATAGAATCTGCCTCCCAGCCTGGCGGCGGTCCCAGACCACCGGTCTCGCACATGGTGGCAGGTCCTGGCCATTACGGATAGAAAAACAAAATTTGAAACGAACATCCTCTCGAATTTGAAATGATGTTTGTTTCTCTTCTTCTTCATGACCTTTCCCATTCTCCAAAGGTGCACGGAGGACATGAGAAAGGCTATAAAGACATGATTGTAGAAGTGTGAAATATCATCTAAGGATGGGAGCAAGTGAGCAAGAAATCTTAGTGAATTGGCCAATAGAAGTGGGAAGAAAGAGAAATTTCCCTTCCCGACTGGTTTTTCCTCCATTGGAGGTTTTCTAGGATAAAATTGTTGGTGTTATGAGCTTATATTCTTTCCTTTACTAAAATTGTTGATTCTAAGCACAATAGTAATTCATTCACTAGCTATCTCTATTATTTTCTAATAGAAAGTAAACAACAATGATTAATTTGTGATTTGTGAATAATTCCAAAGTTGAAGAGTTTACAGATCATTTTGGTATTAGAGCTAACAAGTATCTAAGACTGTGGTATTTCATTCTTGAATTGTATGACAATGACAAGATCTAAAGGCAAAGAAGCTTTACCTTGCGATCCGGAGATTTCTACAAAGAAGTGGAAATAGAGAATTCAGGAGAAATGGAGGAAGAGAACTTGGTCCGTAGAATTGAGATGTTGGAGACCATGATGGATAGGATGTTTAGAAGGCAAGAGGAACTTGCAGATTTGCAGAAGACAGCTTCATCAAGCAAGACTCCATGGACTCGGTGGTTCGAGGCTTAGCCGAAAAGTTTGGTATAGGCAAGAGCCACCATGAGGAAGATTATGGGGAAGAGCATGAAGAAGAGACTTCTAACACAAGAGAAAAGGTAAAATCTGAACATACTCCTTTTAAAGTTGAGACTAAAGTTGAAATCAAAAGCTTTGAAGGACAAGTAGATGCAGAGTTACTTGATAAATGGTTGAAACAGTTAGAAGTCTATTTTAGCGTCCATAATGTCACTAAGGCACAAAGGATCACCTTTGCACATCTCAAAATGGAGGGACATGCTCTAGTTTGGTGGGAAACTCACCTAGCTACTTGTGAAAAGAAGAAGCGTCCTATTGTGAAGTCTTGGAAAGAATTTAAGGAATTACTTAGAGCTAACTTCTATCCTATTGGCCATAAAACTGACCAAATGATTAAATGGCAGTATTTTAGACAAGGCAGTGGTCAAAGTGTGCAGGACTATACTATGGAGTTTCAGAGGCAAGCCATGTTGCTAAACATGGATTTGGAGGATGAGGATATTATGACCAAGTACTTGGGAGGACTTCACACTCACCTTTGAATAAAAGTCATCTCCACAAATCCCAAGGATCTCAATGAAGCATGTGTATAGGCATACTACATAGATGATGAAAAAAAGCAAGGAGAAGCAGAGCCGAGGGTAAAGCAATCAACAAATCAACAAAAAAAGGATTATGGGCAAACAAGTAACAAGAGTAAGTGGAAAGGGAAAGGTAAACAAGCTGCCACTACTTTAAATACTTGTAAAGATCCCAATAATTTTTGCAAGAATTGTGATATTAATGGTCATACTGACGCTACATGTTGGAAGTTACATCCGAGTTACATCCAAGAACCAAACCAAGGACTCCAAGAAGTCCATGATAGCTGTAAATACAAAAGGGGAGGTGGAAATCGAAGATGACTTTGATGTAGATGAAAGGCTTTGATGCATGGCCACCAACATGGACAATGAAGAGGAGATGAGTACACTATTCCAGATTAAAATACAGATCAAGAGGACTAAGGTAAATGCTTTGGTTGGCACCGGTTCTCAATCTAATTTGATTTCTAAGGTAGTTGTAAAGAATCTTGGTCTTGAGACTTACGAGCATCCACACCCATATCCTTTGGGTTGGGTGAAGAAGGGTGTTGAAATTCAGGTAACAAGAAGATGTAAGGTCAAGTTTGGGATAAATTCCCAATATATAGATGTTTTTAAAGCTGATGTTATTCCACTTGATGCTTTTGATGTTGTATTTGAGAGTCCTTACTTGTATGTTAGGGATGTTATCTTTATGAGAAGGGAAAACCGGTACAGATGGGTCAAGGATGGGATCAACTACAACATCCGGGCACACCAACATAAGACACGAGTTACTATGGTAAGTGCTAACCAAGCAAAATGAATTATTCAGAAAATCATAATCAGTTTTGTTTACTTTTGTTAAAGGATAAACAATATGGAGTAGAAGTTTCAGAGATTTCTAACCAGGGAAAAGAAGATTTGGATAGTGTTATTCAGTCTTTTCAGGAAGTATTTCAAGCTCCTAGTGGATTACCACCAAAATGGGAAGTAGAGCATGAGATTCAGCTATTACCAGAGTCACCTCTACCAAACATCAGGGTGTATAGTCAATCCTTTCTTGAGAGTATGGAAGTAAAGAAACAACTTCTCTAGGAACTAATAGGCCAAGGGGTGATATGTCCAAGAACCTCACCGTGCGGTTCGCCTATTGTGATGGTGCCAAAGAAGGATGGTTCTTAGAGAATGTGCATCGACTACCGCACTTTGAACAAGATCACCATAAGAACAGATATCCACTTCTCCGCATAGATGATCTCTTGGATCAGCTTCAACATGCCAAATTTTTCACGAAGTTGGATCTCATGTCAAGTTATCACCAAGTTAGGATGAAGGAGGAGGATATATGGAAGACTGCCTTCAAAACAAAATAGGGTTTGTATGAATGGTTAGTACTTCCTTTTGGATTATGCAATGCACCCACTACATTTATGAGATTGATGAATGATGTATTGTGGGATTTCATATATTCATGTGTCATTGTATATCTAGATGATATCCTGATTTTTAGTGTCACATGGGAAGAACATTCAACGCATTTGCATCAATTATTACAAGTTCTCAAGGAGAAACAATCGCTTTGTAATATGAAGAAATGTAAATTTCCCAAACAGTCACTTGTCTATCTTGGGCACGTGGTTGGAGGAGGAGAGCTATGAGTGGATCGAAAGAAGGTGGAAGGCATCACAAATTGGCCAACACTAACAGGAGCCACAGAGACTAGAAGTTTTGTGGGAGCAATGACAAGACATCCGAAAATTCATTCCGGTTTCTCGGTGATTGCAGCACCTCTACACATAGTGGCCGCAAAGAGTAAGGGTTTCAACTGGGGTAAGGAACAAGAAAATTCCTTTGAGTTATTGAAATACAAGCTTAGTCATACTCCAGATACTTGCTCTTCCTAGTTTGCAGCAGCCTTTTGAAGTAGAGACAGATGCCAATGATTACGCTATGGGCACAGTGTTGCTTCAAGGAGGTAAACCCGTATGTTATCATTCTGAAACCTTCACTTCAAAGTTAAATGATATTTAGTATATGATAAAGAAATGTATGCACTAGTTCGGGCAATTAAAAAATGGAAACATTATTTGT
Source organism: Taxus wallichiana var. yunnanensis (assembly GCA_018340775.1). Classification (NCBI taxonomy): domain Eukaryota; kingdom Viridiplantae; phylum Streptophyta; class Pinopsida; order Cupressales; family Taxaceae; genus Taxus; species Taxus wallichiana. The sequence goes on along the minus strand of CM031235.1, from coordinate 787,862,749 downwards.
TGGGTAAAGAAACTATCAGTGCACACTGACCACAAACCTCTCCAATATTTGCAAGCACAATCTAAATTACAATAGGCAAGGCACTACAAATGGATGGGGTTTCTTCAACAGCCCATCTGGTGATTAAATACAAGAAGGGTGGTACAAAGTTTGGTGGCGTATATGTTGTCTAGGCCACCCACATAGGAAAATATTTCTTGTTTTGACACTATCTCTTAGATCGAGCCCTTCACAAAGGAAGCTTACAGAGAAGCATATGTCTAAGACAAAGACTTTGCATGTAACATTTCAGAAGTTGCAGTCCCAAGGGGCTGAAAAAATGGGGATTGAAGATTTTTATCTCAAGGATGGGCTGCTCTACTGATGGGGGAAAATTTTTGTTCCTAAAGAAGAAAGACTTTTATTGATGAGGGAAGCACATACCTCGAAAGTAGTGGTACATTTTGGTGTTGGTAAGACCCTAGCCTACTTGTAAAGGTATGTATATTGGCCTAACTCTGCAATAAGAAGTATCAAAATTTATTCGTGGATGTAAACTTTGTTGTACTAGCAAGCCTAAAACTAGGAAGGAGGGTTTGTATATGCCTTTACCGGTACCTACTCATCTATGGGAGGACATCTCTATGGATTTTGTAGGAGGATTACCTATGTCTAAACATGGCCATGACTATCTCTATGTTGTTGTTGATAGATTTAGTCAAATGTGTATTCTTATGGCATGTAAAAAGATAGTAAAAGAACATGAGGCAACAGATCTTTTCTTTGCTAATGTATGGGTGCATTTTGGTTTGCCAAAGTCTATTATCTCTGACAGGGATTCTAGGTTCTTGGGAAAGTTTTGGACTAATTTGTGGGACAAGATGGATACCAGATTACAGAGGAGTGCAACTTTCCATCCATAGACAGATGGACAAATAGAGGTAGTAAATAGGAATTTGGTACAGTTGATCGAGGGTATAACAGTAAGTACCGAAGGACTTGGGATGAGTCCTTAGCCTACATTCAACATTCCTATAACCGGGCAGTACACACATCCACTATGAAGTCACCATTTGAAGAATGCTTGGGATATCTACCTACAAATCCATTGTACATAGCAGTTGGTCAACAGGATGAGGAGGATACACGAGACACAGAGGTGACTAGAGCCAAAAATTTCATTGAGAGGATCCGGAAAATCCATCTCAAGGTCAAAGAATAGCTAGAGAAATCTCAAGCAAAGTACAAAGCTAGGCATGATCAGCATAGGAGGGAACACAAACTTCATGTTGGAGACAAATTTTGTCTTTACTTGAGCAAGGAGAGACTACAAGGACAAGCACGGAAGCTCAAGCCACTATGATATGGACCCTTCACCATATTGGAGAAGGTTGGGGAAAATTCTTTTCGACTTGATTTGCCATCATTCATGAGGATGTACTCTGTAGTAAACTGCGAGAACTTGCACCTATGCCATCCATGCTAGATGAAGATGAAGAAATGCAGTTGCTACCTTCCATTGAGGATTGCATCTTGGACTCACGAGGTGAATTGGAGGAGGATTAGTGCTACAGAAAAAAGTCAGAGAGACTAGAAGAGGTCCATAGAGTCTTGGCAGATTGGACTGAAAGGAAAGACACCAAGGCAGGCCCGGTGGTACTCGAAGGAGAAAGCGAGGGAATTGTTCCCTCATCTACTCCCCCACTAAGATTTTGTGGGAGCAAAATCCTCCTAAGAAGGGGAGGTGTGATCCATAGGGATCCGAAATAACTCTACTTCATTAGAAACAATCAACACAGAGAAGAAAAACAACAAACAGAGGTTCTATCTTTTAAGTAACATGACCATTGTCCTATGCAGGGCGGCGGTTACAGAACCACTACCCTGTGTAGGGCGACAGTTACATAACCGCCACCTGCTTGGCTAGGGCGGTAGTCCTAGGACCGTCAATATGCACAGGGTGGCGGTCCTGGCCACTACGGATAGAAAAATAAAATTCGAAATGAACAACCTTTGAATTTGAAAGGATGTTCATTTCTCTTCTTCTTCATGACCTTTCCCATTCTCCAGTGCACGGGAGGACATGAGAAAGGCTATAAATACATGATTGGAGAAGTGTAGAAGATTATCGAAGCATGAGAGCAAGTGAGCAAAAATCTTAGTGCTGAAAACTATATTTTTGTAGAAGAAAGGAGTGTTGAGATAGAGAAAGCAAGTAATTGGGAGGAAGTGTTGATATATTATCTACTTCTCTTTTTACTTATTGTAAATTCTGTACTTATTGATTTGAATTGGCCAATAGAAGTGGGAAGAAAGAGCAATTTCCCTTCCCGACTGGTTTTTCCTCCATCGAAGGTTTTCCAGATAAAATTGTTGGTGTTATGAGCTTATATTCTTTCCTTTACTACAATTGTTGATTCTAAGCACAATAGTAATTCATTCACTAGCTATCTCTATTATTTTCTAATAGGAATTAAACAACAATGTTTAATTTGTGATTTGTGAATAATTCCAAAGTTAAAGAGTTTATAGATCATAGGGTCCTAAAATGTATAACATTTCATTTTAGTTTTATTAATCATTACATACCTTTTTCTATGATTTTTTAAACTTTGGAAAGGGCTAGGGATCTGACTGCTAGATCCCCTAGCCACAAAAACATATTAATAATTTCCCTAGTTTTGTGATTGCAGATTTAGATTTAGAATTTATCCTAAATTATTCATAAAAAGAACCTTATGATGTACCTCACACATATAATGGCGACATAAACCTATCTTTATTTGTAGCATGATATGAGATTGATTAATTTGATATCTATAACAATCTAAGGGTAACTCATATCTTGGCCAACATATACATGGTAGGAATAGATATAATCATTACTTATGATGGAACATGTTAAACTTGTGAATATGGCTGAATAATGTGTGATATAAATGGATCAAAATTCTAAAATGTATGTGTATCCTACACCGAATCTACAATTTATATAGAGGTTTTTTCTAGAATTTTACATTTGAAGGGAAAAAAACCTTTTTGTAGTTAATCTACAATACATATGTATTCCCAACATCTAGTTCCTAATGTGTTCCCTACTATTTGTTATGTTTTAGGATGGTTTATATCTAAATTTCACCCAAACTTAGGTATATGCAATATATCCCAAACCAATGTATGAAATTTAATGGTGGTTTGACAATACAATTCCCCATGGTTATCCAACAATGGAATAACTGTGCTTTGGTTGTCTTGAGAAATAAGTTGTGAAATTTAACTTGGTGTTATTTTATTATTTTTACATCTTATTTTTCTTTTATATAGTGTCTTATGGAAAAAACTTGAGCCTCACCTACCAACCTTCTCTCAAGCCCATAGACCATGACCAATGATGTCATCTTGGGTGGAGGATCGAGTTACTATTACCCAATGTTGATATGTATTTTAACAAGTTTAAGACCCTAGCATTCCAATCATAAAAATAAAGGATTTAATTTTATCATGGTGCTACGTTTAAAGTAATGAAAGTTTGTGCCCTTTACAAGTATATTATAATTTACAACCACATGTACATTTACTTTATCTCAAAATATATATTTCAATCGAGGTTTGAGTTAAATATCATCTTTAATACACTAATAGAAATATAATAATATTTCACTAGTTAGATATTTTAAAATATAAAAAGATCATACCCCTTACATTGACCTAATGTTAACACCTATTTCCAATTGAAGCTATGTTCCAACTCGCTTCGATGACACACTCATTCCTATGGTGGTAATCGTTTTCCTTCCCGAAGATGAAATTATTCCATAACTATATATTTTTCATGTACACAAAAATTCAACCCTTCTTATGCTCCAACAATCATTTCTTAAATTTCTAACTTCATCCTTCAGAATAGGAGAGTGGTTAAGATATTTATAATTCAACAGGGAATATTCCAAATTCAGTAATAAAACTTTATTGCACTAGGAATTAGTTATTTACTATTTTATAATAATATAGTTTCATAAATACATGAGTGGAATACAATCCCTCAACAACTTGTCTACTCATTAATTAAATATTTCATTTCAATTTTAGTTACTTAAACGTGGTCAACTAATGGGTAATAAATAAATAATAAATTATTATTATTTACTTTCCAATTTAGTATCTTACATATGTTTTACAATAATAATAATTTAAAGGTCCTAGTGGCCTATGGGTTTTTATTGCATAAGCCTCATGAATATGTCGCACGAGTTAATAAATCTTGGGTTAAACCTAAGCTTAAATTTTTCACTTCGACTAAGCATTAGGTCTCAAAACAACATGTTGCATAAGTCTCATATCCTATGAATCTAAGGCCACATTCACTATATTGTTTTTGTCACTTTTGTTTTCCTTGTCTACCTACCTCTTCCTAATGATACATTGCCTCACACATGAGGGAAATTTATCATTCACATATGAATTCCCATCATTTTTAAATGAATATTTTTCTTAAATCAAAATAATCATCATTCATCCCTCATTTTATTCCATGATTTTACTTTAAAACAAAGTGATATATTTTATTCCGTATATGATGAAATCAATTCAAAGAAACTAAAATTTCATCATTATTCATAAGAAATTTCCCAAAACCAACCTATTGGTAATTCATAGGATCAAAACGTATTTAAATTTGAAAAATAAGTCTATCTCGAATAATTGTGATGTGATATCCCTCCCCACTAGGGTAAGACATCATCCTAATGTCTAATAAAAGTATATATATTCAAATAAATGAGGTAAGTTTATATAAACTTCATCCAAGTCTTCCCAAGTGGCACTCTCCTCTAAATATTGGTCTCATTGATCCTTGCACTTTGATGCTTATTTATATTGCGATGAAGTTTATAGGTCTCAAAATCCATATGGGTTCTACAAGAAGCACTCTTATCTCTTAAAATTTAAATGATTTCCAAATCAATGACATGCCATATTTCAACATGATATTTACTAAGCAAAGACACATGAAAATCACTGTGTAAAGTAATCTTTATAGCCCTAGGTTAACAAATTATATGATATCAAAGGGCCCCACGTAACTTTGGGAATTTTTGGATGCTTTCCCAAACTTGACTGAAATTTTCTTAGGTTTCACTCTAGGGAAAAATTTATCCTTTTAAGATGTTTTGAGAGACTTTTTCTATATGCATAACTATTTTGTCTATCTACATCCTCAATTAATCATTTTATAATCAATTTAACATTATCTTCTATCTCCTGGAGCATTTATAACCCTACCACAACTTTATCTTCCTTTTTACCCCAACAGACAGAGTGTGGAACTCCCTACCACAAAGTTCCTTAAATGGGTTTATGTCAAGAGTGGAATGAGTAAATATGTTATAGGAAAACTCTATTGAGGTAAATATTATTCCCACTTGTATTGTTGATCCATACAATACATTTGCGAGAATGTCTTCCAATGCATGGTTTACACTCTCTATTTGACCATTTATCTCAATATGCTTTGCTTGAACTAAAATCAAGTTTAGTTATTATATCTTCTTGTAAGGTTTTCCAAAAACTTTACATCATGTTAGTGTATCTATCATGGATTATCTTCCTAGATAGTCCATGCAATATAAAACCTCCTTAATGAACCTCCATGCTAATATTGGAAAATCATCCTTCAAATTCCTAGGAATTAAGTGAGAAACATTGGTAAGTTTTTCAAAAATACCATGATAACATCATTATTGTTATTGGACTTGGGAATTCCTTGAATAACATCCATACTAATAAATTTCCATTTTTATTCGGATACATCATGGGGATAAAGCAACCATGTTGGGTGTCCATGCTCAACTTTGACTCACTAAAGACTCTAAACATCTCGTCCCAAAACTAGTGACATCTCGTCACAAAATTAGTGACATCTCATCACAAAACTAGTGACATCTCACTTTATTCATGACCACACATATAACTATTTTCTATATCAACCATCATCTTGATCACATTAGGGGACATAAATTGGGATAAAAATGTTTTTCCTCAAAAAATTGGTTCTTAAACCACCACGGTCGAATGTAAATTATGTCATTGAATCACAAGATTCCATCTACATCAGTATGATATACATCATACCTATTATCTCAACTATCAAACTTATGAGTATCCTTGAACCATATATAAAAATGATTTGATGTCACTCATCCAAAACTTTTTATCTAAAAGTGGTCCTCACTCTATCAATGATATCTATATATTGATGGTGGCTAAGGGTATCTACAACTCTATTCTATCTTCCCTTTATGTATCCAATATCAAAATCATAATTGATCAAAAATTTCAACCAATTTCATTGAAGATAATTTAATTTGAGAATTGTAAAGATATATGTGAGACCCAAGTGGTCATTCTTGAGCTCAAATGGATTCCCAAGAAGGAAATACATCCAAATTTACAATACATGACCAGTTGCTTAACTATTTGGAGTCATAAGAAACCAAGTGGTTATCCTACATTAATAAACCATCAAACCCTTCACATGATGCATCTGTAATGACTATGAAATTATCATTCACATCGTGTACTTTCAATATGAGTTCTAATGCCAAATTTTATTTCAGCATCTAAAAAATATTTTTCACATATTTTTATCCATATATTTGTTCTCCTTCTACAAAAATGTGATGGGACTCCCTCTTTAGATAATCCCCCAAAAAAAAAAAAAAAAAAAAAATCATGTAATATCTAGATAATCCCATACATCTTCAATTTTTAAGCACATTATTCGGGGATGCCAATCTATGATAGCTTGTATCATAGATGGATAAATAACCATACCTTCATCTGATATGATATACCTAAGATGTTTTAATTGTTTCTAAAAGAAGAAATTTTTGACAACTTACCATAAATCTTATGTTGCCTCAACCTTCCCATCACTAACCTTAAATTCTCAATGTGATCTTCCCTATCTTAGAGCATATTAGAATATCATTAGAAATACTAACACAAAATTATATAAACATTCCCCGAAAACACCATTGATCATATTCATGAATGTTGAAGGAGCATTCGTAAGCCTAAAAGGAAGCATATTGATGTGATAGTTTCCATAATGTTTTTAAGTTGTGTTTGAAATATTTTCCTCTTGAATTATGGAAAAATAATAACTCGATCTCAAATCAATTTTAAAAACATTTTTCTCCCCATTTTGATAAAAGAGATCATGTATTCGAGTAATGGGTATATATTCTTCATGGTAGCTTTGCTCAACATCATGTAATCTATGCAATTCCTAAGGTTTTTCTCCTCATTAAAAATCACAAACACACCCTAAGGATATATATTAGGATAGATAAAACCCTTAGATAATAGCTATTATGATTGGAATTTTAACTTGAACAACTCGATTATAGTAATTCAATAGGGTGCTTTAAATTATGGTTTATATCTTGGAAGGATGTCAATAGAGAAATCAAAGTCCCTATGGGGTGAAAGTCTTGGTATCTCATCAAGACAAACGTCAATGAAGTCTTGGTATCTCATCAAGAAAATCATAAAAAAATCCTATAAAAAGGATATTATTCAAGTGTTGGTTCTTTTCTAGCTTCCATATCCTTGATATGTACTTAATACAAAATACACCCCTTCGAGAAATATTCACAAATTATTTCCTTATTAATTTTGAACATGTACAAAATGCCCCGGTCATGAAGGCATGAAATGATCTTGGTGAAGAAATCAAATTTCGTACAATGTTACCATAACCAACTAACCCAAGGTTTATGTCGTAAGAGCCCAAGGAAGCAAAATACAAGTTGATTGTAGTCATAAATTCTATAAGTTATAACTCATATTTGAAAAAGTACTACTCTACCTTACTCTTAAGATATCGGTTTAGTTCCCATATTGGATTGACCATGATTGTTCTATAAAAATTAGATTTTATAGATATTTGTTTAAAACTTAAGGTTAGTTGCTCACACGTATATCAAAATTGAAATTAAATGTCCAAACATTTTACTTGACACGTCAATTGTTGTCACTTGATGGCCTTCTTGACATTTATTAAATGTCGCATGAATACACTACTAGAATTCTTCTTATTGTTACTAAGGTAGAGGCCTATTGTTTTTCCCTAGAAAATTTTGTGGGAACCATTAACATTTTAGGTAGCCATCCTTCAAACATTTATTCTTGTGAAGCTCTAGTTATTTCCACATCTTCCATTACTCGCTATTCTTTTTCTAATCAAGCTCCCATTTCCATTGCCACCACCATTATTTTCTTTTGTGTCCATTACCATGCTTGAAATCTCCACTTGTTTTGAAATTCCTTCATACTCCCGCATCAATATTCATGTGCTTATCATCCTTCTAATTCCTCTTCTAAAAGGAAGTAGGGTTGGGTGGATGTTTAAATGCATTCCCTTTGTCCTAAAATCGATGTCGATTCAAATAAGGTACTCAACGTCTATTACTATTTCAAGGTATTCTAAATGTCAAATTTTGCCCCAATTTGGGGCCTCAATCCAAAAATGTTACGCCATTAACCTATTGCTTGTATTAGGATATGAGTAGCCTACTTGTGGCATACCATATCATTTTATTATATCATTTATACTTTCTCATGCTTAGTAGGTCGGCCTTGGTGATGGCCATAACATATGAATAGTATATATAGGGGATTGTAGGTAGTAATTCATTATTACTAGAGCATTTGAGTCTTATTTTATGGTTTGAAGGTTTCCCCCTCGAAGTGGCAAAGCTATTATAATTGCATATTGAGATCATTATTCTGAAATATTGTGTTATTTGGTGTTCTATTTATGCTCATAATCTGAATTATACAAGTAATTTCATTACAAGTGGTATCAGAGCTGCAATCTGGGCCAAACTTAGGGCAACAACCCTAATTTTTGTTTCCACCATATATTGTGAACCGGAGCGAATGGTGGGAGATATTTTTATCGAGTTACGAAACATTTCAATTAAGGTTCCCTGAAATTTTCATAATTGCATTTATTTAATTTGTAAATGTTATTACAAATTTAGGGTTTTTCATAAAATCACTCCCTAGGGTGCAAATTGTAGAGTGTTTTCAAGTTCGTTACATTTTTGAAAAGAGAAAAATAAAATAGTTGGGGTTTATTATTTAAGATGTTTTATATTTAGCCGAACTCTTATCAAAATCCAAAACCCTAAAATTTGACCTTGATCCCTACATCCTACTATTTTGGGGCATCATGGAAGGGCCTTCCACAAGAGGTAAAAAGAATCCCACCATTCCGCGTAAAACACTAGAAAAGGATGAGATAGTAGTGGAGGATTTGGAGATAGAAGATATCACTACAGATTCCTCAGGGTTAGGGTTTATTTTGACGGACCATAAAGTAAGCCAACTTGAGTTTAACCTGAGAGACCTCAAATCTCAAGTGGCCAACAAAGAAGATGTGGACAGGATTGGACAAAGATTGGAGGAGTTCATGTAAAAATTCAGTACGCATATGATGGGTAATCATACTTCTATCAATCAAGGTGGATCCTCGGTCAAAATAATAGACACATGAGTCAGGGTGGATCTTCGAGCATGCCCAATCCAAATACAAGCACTCTGCAGGCCCGTAATATGTTTCCAAAAGTGGAGATGCGCAAGTTTGATGGAAAGGATCCACTCAATTAGATCAACCAAATGGATAATTTCTTTGAACTACATCAAATTCCATTAGGAAAAAGGTGACCATGGCATCTTTTTATCTCGAACTCCACCAATTTGTCTCAGTATCAATGGTTATGTGTTCAAAGGAAAAGATTGGTCTCAATATTACATGGATAGACTTCAATGAAGAGTTGCAATTACACTACAGTTCTAGTGTGTCGAGATAATTACTTTAGCCACTAGCAAAGTTGAGATGGATAGGATCTATTAAGGATTACATTCATCGATTCCAAACCCTTTCTCTCGTGGGTGGAAAATATTACTGAAGAGAATCTGAATGACCTATTTCTTGGGGGTCTTAAGGATCACATTGAGCATGAGGTGCGTATGTTTAATCCTCATAAGGTTTATGATTCTATGATTATGGAAAGAAGGGAAGATGATAAATTTGTTTCAAGTAGGAGACAACATTTCACTTATACCATAGATCGTAACACCTTGGCCCCAACACTCCCTCAGTCAGTTAGATTGACACATCAAAAAATTGAAGAAAAAAGAGAAAAAGGGTTATGTTTTAACTGTGACAGTGAATTTGGACTGGACATAAATGTGCTAAAAATAAGTTGTTCTACATTGATGGGCCTAGTGAAGATGAAGAGAAGGATGAAGATGTAGAGTCAGAGGTCTTGGTCAAGCCAGAGGAGGAATCAGGAGATCCCCAACCAACGATCTCATGCCATGCAATTTCAGGTATTAGCACCCCCAAACCCTCAAGGTGGTTGGATTCCTAAAAAAAAGGGTCACAATGTTGATTGATTCAGGAAGTACTCACAAATTTATCAATCATAAGTTAGCAGTGTGCCTAAACTGTTTCATTTATCCAACTCCCGAATGTCAAGTAATGATTGCTGATGGAGGTATTGTTACTTGTTTTGGAAAATTCCATAAAATTAAGCTTACCATGGGAGATTACATACTAAATAGTCCCTTGTATGCCATTTCTATGGAAGGAGAAGACATTGTGTTAGGGTTTCAATGGCTTAGCACTTTGGGAACCATTGAGATGGACTTCCAAGACTTGTTCATGTGATTTCACTTTGAAGGGAGGAATTTTGAGCTAAGAGGATTAAGAGCAAAGTCCCCACAGATAGTAAGTTCTCATCAAAGTAAAAAATGCTATAAAAGGGTGCAGGTGGATTTGTGGCATAACTTTTTTCATTGGAGGCTCATCATTCTAAGGAAATTATACCATCATATATGCAATAGTATTAGATGTACACTCTATTGTATTTGAAAATATACCAAAGGGCTTACCTCCAAAGAGAAATCATGATCATGTTATTCAGGTTAACTTACTAAGGAGCCAACCACCTAACATTAGACCTTATAGGTACCCATATGTGCAAAAGAGTGAAATCGAGAAGATTGTACAATAGATGGTGGAAGCAAGAATCATCTCATCATAGTCGAGTGCTTATTCTTCTCTAGTATTGATGGTACAGAAGAAAGATGACACGTGGCGCACATGTCTAGATTATAGGGAACTTAATAAGTACAAAATCAAAGATAAGTTTCCTACTCCTGTAATTGATTATTTACTTGATGAGTTGTATGGTGTTGTTTATTTTACAAAGCTTGATCTTTGTTCAGCATACCAGCAAATCAGATCAAGGATGAGGATGTTCATAAAACTACCTTTCGGACACATGAAGGCCATTATGAATTCTGGTAATGCCTATGGACTCATAAATGCACCTTCTACATTTCAAAGTTTTATTAATTATAATTTTAAGTCATTCCTATGGAAGTTTGTTTTAGTGTTTTTTGATGATATATTAATTTATAGCAAAAAACACGGGAGGAACATTTCAGCATCATGTAAATAAGGTTTTGGAAACCCTTGAGCAACATCAACTTTATACAAAGTCCTCTAAGTGTTCTTTTGGACTCAAGGAGGTTGAATATTTGGGTCACATTGTCTCTCATGAAGGGGTTAAAGTGGATCCTAATAAGATCAAATCCATGATGGAGTGGAAGGTTCCAAAAACCCTAAAGAATCTACAAGGATTTTTGGGGCTTACATGTTATTACCAAAGATTCGTAAGGCATTATGGAAGAATAGCAGCACCTCTCACAACTTTATTAAATAAGGAATCCTTCCATTGGAGTGAGGATGCAACCAAATCATTTGAGCAACTAAAGGAGGCCATGTGCACCACTCCAGATCTTGCTACTTTAGATTTTTCCAAAACATTCATTGTTAAATATGATGCATCGAGGGTGGGTATGGGGAAGTTATCATGCAAGAAGGTTGTCCTATTTCTTTTTGAGCCATCAATTCAAAGGTAATAATATTTCAAATCCAACTTATGAGAAGGAAATGCTAGCCATACTTCATGCAGTAAAGCAATGGAGACCATATCTCATAGGAAGACACTTTAAAGTGAAGACAAATCATGATATTCTGAAATAATTCTTGGAGCAACATTTATCATTTGAAGAACAACAAAAATGGGTCTTAAAGATGTTGGGATATGATTTTGAGATTATATTTAATAAAGGGAAGGAAAATTTTGTTGCGGATTCTCTGTCGAGGAAAGATGACTCAACTGCAACATTGTTATGTGCCATATCCATATTACAGGAAGATTGGATAGATGAGGCAAGGTCCAAATGGAGAAATGACCCAACCACACAAAACCTCATTCATAATCTCCAGAATGATCCAAGCATGTCTGAAAAATTTTTATTGAAAGGGGATGCTTTATGGTATAAAGATAGATTATACCTATGTAAGAACTCCACTCTTAAAAATAGGATTCTATCCAAGCTTCACTCTTCTCCAGTAGGGGGCACTCTAGATTCTTGAAGACTTATCATCGAGTGAAACAAGATTTCTTCTGGGAAGGGCTCAAAGGGTATGTCTAAAAATTTGTGGTAGAATGCATGGTTTGTCAAAAAATAAGGGTGAAACAGTTCGATCCCTAGGTCTTCTACAACCTCTATATATTCCTAGCCAACGGTGGGAAGAGGTTTCCATGGAATTTATCACGGATTGCCTATATATCTCAAGGAAAAATGTCATCATGGTTGTGGTGGTATGCTCATTTTTGTGCCTTGTCACACTCATTTGCTGCAAGCACGGTAGTAGCAACAACGTCATGGACACAACATTCATAAGTTTCATGGGACACCAAAGATTATAGTAAGTGATCGAGACCCTATATTTACTAGTAGTTTTTGGATTGATTTATTCTCATGTTTGGGTACTCGGTTAGATTGTAGCTCTTCTTATCATCCTTAGTTTGATGGGCAAATAGAAGTTGTAAATAAGTGTTTGGAGGGATATCTCTATTTCTTCACGTTAGATAAACAAGAAATATAGGTCCAATGGTTTCCACTTTCGAATGGTGGTATAACACTTCCTTCCATACTTCATCTAAAATATCTCCTTTTTGGCACGCTATGGATACCATCACATCATCATTGCAAGGACAACCATGTGTTAGAGTAGTATAATAACACATTCAATATCAACAAGAGGTCCTCTCTAGTCTCAAGAGAGCTTGGCCATGGCACAAAACCGCATAAAGCAACAAAGTTGATCAACATTGCATGGAAATACATTTTGAAGTGGTTGATTGGGTTTTTGTGTGGTTACAACCATATAAGAAAATGTCTTTAAAACAACAAAAGGATAACAAACTTTCACCTAAGTATTATGATTGCAGAACATTGGTATTGTAGCATACAAATTAAAACTTCCACATTCAACCGAAAAGATCTAGTCTTTCATGTTTCTTACCTAAAGAAAGTAATTGACAGAGAGTATCATCCCAACAAAGTTACCTAAGCTTGATGAGGAGGGGAGAGTCATCTTGGAACATGAATGCATCCTTCAAACACGCAATAAAAGATTGAGGATATGGATTATTACTGAGTACTTGATCAAGTGGAAGAATATGGACAATGAAGATGCAACATGGGAAGATATGACATTCCTGCGAAGCACCTAGAGCTTCTCAACATTGGGGACAATGTTGCTTTGAAGGGGAAGGGCATGCTACGCCATTAACCTATTTCTTGTATTAGGATATGAGTAGTCGACTTGTGGCTTACCATATTTGTTTATTATATCATTTATACTTTCTCATGCTTAGTAGGTCGGCCTTGGTGATGGCCATAACATATGAATAGTATATATAGGGGATTGTATGTAGTAGTTCATTATTATTGGAGCATTTTAGTCTTATTTTATGGTTTGGAGGTTGCCCCTCGAAGTGGTGAAGCTATTCTAATTTCATATTGAGATCATTAGTCGAAATATTGTGTTCTATTGTTGCTCATACTCAATTATACACGTAATTTCATTACAAAAATAAATTTTCTAATCACGAATCTCTAATCTTTCTATTACTTGTGGAACATATTTTAGAAGTCTTGTCAACTACTCACAATAATTTATAACATGCAACCTCCTTACTCAAGGTTACGGAAATCAAATATCTTAGGTACAAAGAACTCCCATGTGGTATTTTCATAAGTGATGTTTCGCTCTATGCTTACAATACACCATGAAGATGAAACCTCTTGTTAGTTTGTAAGCAACCCATTTTTTTGTTGTCTCCTCAAAAAAATTGAAGCTCAAAGTACTGCTTAATCTATATCAGCCAAGATTGGCTCCATCACCGAGAGTAATCTGTATTATATTTCGGAGAATGAATTCTCTTCAAGTTCTTTGACAATTTAGAATCGAAATGAGCCATCCTTTGAAATTTCTGTTCCACGTGATTAAATTCTTCATTCCTCTCATCCTCTTCTAATTCTATTTCAATGTCTTCTTCTACCTTGGGTCCCAAATTTATCCTTTATTCTAGGTGAGTCACCCTATCCTAGTTTTAGTCAACATGGCAAAGATCATTTTCCCATGGTCATCGTTATCATTCTTAACATTGTATTTTCTCCTTTTCATTGTGATAACCTTCAAAAAAAAATGTAAGCAATGTATTTCATAATTACATGGTAAACACCATTAGGCCTAACCATTAAAACTAGGCCTTGATACCACCATATAGTTATCTTCCAATAGAATATTCAAAAAAATTGAATTTGAATTTTTATGTTCAATTCCAAATATTAACAACTAAGAATGAATTCATGGCCCTCAATTCCTAATCCCCACAAACTATTCTACTAATCATTCTATCACTTCAATAAATATACAAAAAAAAATCAATTACTTTACAAAAAGAAAATAATATACTCCATACACATTAAACATCATCTCAATTACATTTAAACTTTAATCCAAATTTACATATTTACAACTCAAGTAACTCCATTTACCAATTACATCTCTAATTGAATTTCCAATTTGGAGGCTTCTTGTCACATGGAGAGAACTCCACCAAAATACTATTTTTCGCTTGGCAAGAATTGAGTTATGGATTTATACAAGAGGCGTCAATGTGTAGGTCTGATTGATTCCATCCTATGTGTCTCGACATGAGGTTTCAACATAATGTTGTCTCAAACTACTTAGTAGCAGTTCCCAACAATGAAGAAATTTAGTTGATGGTTAGCTAGACGGTGATTTTAACAAACATTTTTTATATTTGTAATCTCTATATGATGTGGTCTATTCTTTTACACAAAGGATAATACAAACAAGGACCACATTGTGGCATCAATCTCTTGCCTTAAATAAATTAATGTTAATATTTGAAAAAATGTTGAAATCTATTTTTATTTGTATATATAGCTTAGGATTTATTTATCGTTAATTTGTTAAACAAGATAACACTATTTTTTAAAGAAAACTAGTAATTTTGTAATGGAAATATAATGTGCCAAAAAAATTCACTATAAAGAAACTTGAAGACAAAATATCACCTTTCTTGCATTTTTATGAAGTTCAATGTTATTCCATATGATACTTTGTAAACTTGTATTTTTTAGAAAATATTTTCAAAATGAAATATAATGGTGGAAACAATTTTTAATATATATTTAAATTGTTCAAAAATTAATATACCTATGTAATTTTTCCTCTCTATGTATTGTAAACATGACTAGAATGTAGGTGTCATTGATTTGCTAAAGTTAAAATCATAAAACTGCAAGTGGGGAATTTAATTAATTTCTTTCTACACAATTGGGTATTTTTTTGGTCTTAATCTAAAATCCCAAAGCATTCTTCCCCAAGGCACATAAGATTGTTCAAATCCCTAATTGCTAGGATATTTTAACTCCCTAATTGCCACCAATAGAGTTTAGCTCTACTCCGTTCGTTATTTTTAATGTGTGGATATGGTTGTATCAGTTTCAATCATTTAGCTCCATCTTATAGTTAAAGATGCTATTATCGAGACAACTCAAAGAACTTCCAATTCGCTATATAGGTATATTGTTTAATAACAAAAACTTCTGAGAAATTTTTTCCATTCACTAATATGAACATAGTATCTACGTAGAATCTGATCCATGCATTTCTAATGGCTAATAAGAATGAAACAATATATTTATATTTACAAGCTGTCAACATATGCTTCTCTATTAGACATGTTTCTGTCAAATATCAACCAATATTCTAACACTGTTATCTACCTCAAAGTTATATTTGCATTGTACAAAGACATTGGCTCTCTATAGGTAGATTACAAATGTGAAGCAGAGGCATTTTACAGATAATTTTCACTAAATTTCTAGTAAAAATTTGCTTTAAAGACTCCCTTCTTCTCAACAAACTAGGATCATGATTACAGAATTTTTCTCATTAATCTTTGCTGGAACGAAGTATATTCACACTTAAACACAAAGTCGTTTCTTAAATCCAAAGCTGTTTACAGCCCTATTGCAAAGCACAAGGCCATGCAGAAAATCCCACACAGGAGATCCTTTTCTAATACTGAAGAAACATCCTCGAAAGAATGAACACTATTGCTTGGATCTAGTTCTGACTGATCTGTTTCAAATTGCTGCCCATTTTGTTCCCATTATCTGGAGCTTTAGATGCTACTAAAATTGAAAATACAGAAAAAAGAGCCCATGAATCTGTAATACTCGACTCGGCATGAGTGATAAAATTTGAAGGGCTATTCTTAATTTCAAGTATAAGGGTATATACTCATCCAAGATTCCAACCATTGTCTGATGAAAATCCCAAGAAAATAGAGAATTTTCCCTTCCACCCATGTAGATGTGAGAGTGACTAACGAAAACAGACGTATTTGAGCCTTCTTAATCACCAAATCCTCATTCTTGCATATGGGTATAGTCTCATATGAGGATGTTGTCACGTTTTGGAGAAATTCTAAAACTACATTTCAGACAGTACAGATTATATGCCTGTATTCTTCAGAAGATGGCCCAGATGGTGGATTCAAAGAATAGGAGTGGTTTTGTTTTATCAGGTGCTGCAACTTCAGTTGATTTTTCCAATGATATTTTGCGGACGCTGATGATGGATAATAGTCTAATCTAGAGTGAGGAAGAAATAGATTTTATTTATTTATTTTTATATGTAGTGTACACCACTGGGCACTAGATTACATAGATTTTCGGCATCATGCCCGAAGCATATGGCGGATATATAATTACAAGTAAGCATACAACTAAAGTAGTGATCACTTTCAGTCAAGCAACTACGAGTAAGGGGTGTCCACGGTGTCAAAGTCACCCAAGGCACGATCCTGCGGTGTCAAAGTCACCCAAGGCACGATCCTGGCCTCAACTGTTTCGACTTCCAAGTCACTCAGAACACGATCCTCGCCTCAACCGTTTCGACTCTCTCGTATCGGTGTCTCCAGTCCTTGCACTTAGTAAATCTTGATCCCAGTGGGCTCATTGAAAGTCATACATCATCACCAATAGACCAAGAGCCCTTCGATGAATTTGGATTTTTCATTAGGAGAACACCATCATCATGTCAAGACAAACAAGGACATGCTAAATTCAAACTGTAATATGCAACTACTTGATAATGCATGGTAAGAATTGTGATGGTGGTGTTGGATTATTAATATGCCCATTTGATTAAGAACAATAACGAACAATTAAAAGACATAAATCAATAAAACCCAATAACCCAAAAAACTAGACAACAGAATTTATCAAGCAATGAGCATCATTTCCATCTACAAAAACTTCACACAATTTCCATATATTATTGAGAAGATTGTATTTTGCATCAGGGATCTTCGTATGGCAGGAAAATTTCTTTAGATTCTCAAATCCATGTGCACGTCATGTTGGGAGGTACCTCCATCATGTTGAAAGCCACTTGCCCGTCATGTTGAGAGACTCCTTCTTGTTGGTTTGGACAAAATCTTGCAAATATGATTAAATTTTTGGAATGCACAATTTTCAACAATAGGTGAAAGGCGCCAATCGTTGAGCACTCTATGTTCAACGACATCCCTACTAAATTCGTGACAATGAGGGGCTCTATATATTTTCCTACACGTCACAAATTTTGTCTTAATGTAAAAAAGTGGGGAAGCCAACGTGTCGCCACGTCAATCACCATGTGGCGGGCCCACTGTACCAAACATTAAAAAAATTGCATACTGAACCGAAAAAATCAATTTTTCCCGTGCCAAAAACTACTTGCACCCACGTGGCAAACAAACAAATTAGCATATATTCCCAAAAAATATGCATTCAATTCACTTCACATCATCCCCTACCACTCCGCCTGCCAACCTCCATCAACCACTTTTGCATGCACTCCATTTCGCATTCAATGTCGTGATTAATTGCATGACATTACATTTGGTAGTGCACATGCGGGGCGGGGAGTTGAATATTCCCACCCCTTCCAACCATGCGATGGATTCAAACACCCTTTCTTTTCCTGCAATGGAGCTTAACACCCTTTACGCCCTACAATGGAGCCAAACACCCTTTACACCTTGCTACGGAGCCAAAGATGAGGTGAGCCCATTTATGGGTTTCATGCAATGAGCATATTCACAAGCAATACCATTTTTACAATTGTATATTCATTCTATATTGAGTTGTTTTGCATGTTTTTATTTAATCAATCATTACCATTTTTACAAACGTATATTCATTCATTATTGAGTTGTTTTTATGTGCATGTTCTTGTTTAATCTTTCATTCGGCACAAACTATGTTGATTCATCACATTTTAGGCATTTTGTACACATTTTTACACAGTGTTTTGTTCTTGTTTAATGGATTTTGTTCTGACCTTTTATTTTTTAACCATGCATGTTGAACTATTGTTTTTAGTGTATATTCATTTATTTCAATGCAATTGTTTATTCATCCATTCGACATGAACTCTTCTACTACAATGTAGTGATTTTCCAAAAAATAGGGTTTTCACCCATGCATCTTATAGTTTCAAAATATATGGTTGTTATTGACCATACATTGTTGTTATTGAGTAATGGGTTTCGTTCGACTTTTGTTTTTTCAACCATGCATGTTGAGTTATTGTTTTTCAATGTATATTCATTTATTTCAGTGTTTTTTTATTCCTTCATTACCACAAATCTTCTAATACAACGTAGTGATTGGCCAAAAACTATGTTTTTCACCCACACATCTTATAATTTCAAAATACAATGTTGTTATTGACCACACATTGTTGTTATTGAGTAAGGGTTTCGTTTCACCTATGTTTTTTCAACTATGCACATTGAACTATTTTTTTTTCAGTGTATATTAATTTATTTCATTGCATTTTGTTTATTCATCCATTCTCCATGAACTCTTCTAATACAACGTAGTGATTGTCCAAAAATAGGGGTTTTCACCCATGTGTCTTACAAGTTTCAAAATACAATGTTATTATCGACCATACATTGTTGTTATTGAGTAATGGGTTTTGTTCTGACCTGTTGTTTTTCCAACCAAGCATGTTGAACTATTGTTTTTTTAGTGTATATTCATTATTTCGATGCATTTTATTTATTCCTCCGTTTTCCATGAACTCTTCTAATACAATGTAGTGATTGTCCAAAAAAAAGGTTTTTCACCCATGTCTTACAATTTCAAAATACAATGTTGTTATTGACCATACATTGTTGTTATTGAGTAATGGGTTTCGTTTACCTATTTGTTTTTCCAACCAAGCATGCAAACTACTATTTTTTCAATGTATATTCATTAATATCTAGTGCATTTTTTGTTCATTTATTGGAAATACAATGTTGTTTGTGCAATTAATATTTGAATATCCATTGTTAAATTTATATTGACTGGTTGAATATATATTGGAATTATTGAACATACATTGAATATATGATTGTAACTTTGTCATTTTCTACTACACATTCAAACCTTTAATGTGCACTAAATTACTGAATATACATTGAATATGTTGTTAGTTCATTGCATGTTCTTATTACATTGCTTATTAATGAATAAATACTTATATTTCCAGGGAGGCCACATATTCAGGAGGTAAATGACAATTATCTTTTTCATATTCAAGGTATTCAGAGAATGTCTGAATATGTGAGGAATGTTAGAAAATAGACAAAATGTTAAATACATGAAGAATGTTTGCATATATGCAATGAATATGTGAATCACTTACCTTAACATCTGAGGAATATCTGAATATAAATAAGTGTTGTCTTTGTTTATGTAGTTAATATTTTACAACCCACCCTACCATAAACTAGTTCATAGCTTGCTCCTATCACTCTACATTCCTCCTCTGTCATTTCTAATTACATGTCAATTCCATATATTCAAAGCAACCATTACCTGCTAACATATTTGCATAACACTTGTTGATCCCTTCCAACCTACAATGTCAATTCATCTTTATGTTCTCCATGCACTGAGCACATTCGCATGCAACACCAGGATTACATCTATATTTTCAATGTGTATTCAGTAATTTCAATTTGTTAATATGCAAAAAAAACATAATCTGATATGCAAAGAAAAAATATAAGGTGAACATAGTTCTTATTTTAGTATATGTTTGAATATACACTGGAATTACTTGAACATAGATTGAATATACGAGTGTTGATATTGGTGTTGCTTGCAAATGTGCTCATTTCTCCTAGGTCCATTTTTTAGATACCCTGTCAAAAGTTGGTTCACGAAGGAATGTCGTATCGAGGGGAGATGAGAATATCACAATTGTGTCTTTTGACACCTTTAATCATCATGAAAATCATAATGCTTCATTCTACAGGTAAGGTCATTAATGACCTTACTTAGGTAATGAACTATTTTCCTTTTCTATCATTATTCTATAAAATAATGAATAATAAAAATTATAAACACCTATAAGAAGATAATTCATGTTTTTACACATTACCAAAACTCTTTTTATATTGATATGATGGAATATACTACATATACTTATGTGTAATGATAATGGATGGAAAACAACTAAATACTTGCTTGCATGATTTCCCAAAAAAACTACAAACTAAGTTCATATTTTCTGCATGAAGGTTATAACTTACACATAATAATATTATAATTACATACCAATCACATAATAAGGTAACATCTAAATTGTTCCAAAACTGAATTCTTCTTCAATTTTGTCAATTGTGTCACTTCTTATGTTGTTTTGTATTGTTCCATTCTCCATTTGGGGTGTCATTGACATGTTGGTTGTGCTTGGTGATGGGAGTGTTGATTGCTTGCATGGCATGATTGCATTTGGCTAATAGAATTCACATGCATGGGACTAGACGTAGGAAATTGCATGTGTTTGTACTTGTAGAAAATTGCATATTACTGAGTGAGCAAACTTCATTGGTGTTGTTGGAAATTACATTGTTGCAATTGAAGGAGATTGTGTTGTTGAAAATTGCATTGTTGTGTTGAAGGAAACTACATTTGATTTGTAGAAGTAGATGTGTTGCTCACTTGGTAATTGGCCACATTTGGAAAATATGGAGTGTAAATGTTGTAGAAATCCATCATAATTGGATGTTGTGAAGGAATAGGATTTTCTGGACTTGCTCAATCATCTTTTCCTTTGCATTTATTTTTCTATCCTCTCCTTCTCCCATTATAGCTTCTCATGTTCCCTTTTTTTCTCCTTTTCATGTTTTTGTTTTATCTTGTCTTGTTCCCTCCTCTACCTTTTAAGTTGTCGTTCGAGTTTGTTTTTCCTTTTTTTCTTGTGCAATGATTTTGTTTTCCTTCCTCTCCTTGAGTTGTTCTTTCTTTCTTGCTTTCAACTCCTCTAATTCCTTCCTTTGTGCTTCTTGTTTGTCAAGAAATTTCAAGTAGTCGGTCGATGTGAGAATTTGTGATTTCTGCTCAACCTTAGAGTCCCTTTGTTTGCATGTTTTGATCTCTCATTAATCCTTTCAATTGGAAGCTTAAGAAAGTTATGCAACGAACCACCAACCTAGTCTTACTTCTACATTGCATGGTTGTTTTGTTGTGTCTTGTACAAATGTTTGTGAACACCCAAATCTATAACATCCAACTAACTATCATTTTCATTTTCCCATGCATTATAATCTGCATAGTAGTGGACTACTCCACTTGGCATGCTAGGAGGAGGGGATGGCATGGAAAGAGTAATATCCTCATTGGAAAGTCTATTAGAATCCCCAAGTTTGTAGCAGACTTCTTTCAACCATTCAGGTTGGCTAACTAGTGTTGGCATACTCATCCCGTATTCGGTTGTGATGGGTTCTTGTGTCTGACTCACATGAGTTGGTGTGCTTTTTTCTTCACTTCAACATGATTCTAACTTGACAACCTTTCCCAATCTGACTTAAACATGTTGTCGTGTCTTGTTGATTTAACTCTGTCACCTCCACCTTTGAATTTTGAATTATATCAGCTTGTTGTTGGTTGTCTGCATCTTTTTTGTTATATTTGATCAACATTTGTTGGATTTCTTCTCCATTATCTCTGATAAATTGTTCAATTTCATCTTTGTTATAACCAGCCATCTCCATAATGCTCTCCAACTTTTCCTCCTCTATTTAGCTCAACCTTGAATGCATTACTAGGGCACATGTCATTGACCAATGCATCTTTGTTCAGAGGCCATATTCTAGTCCTCATAAAACCAACTTTTATATTCGATGGAGTTAATGCTCTCTTAAAATCCTTACTACTAAGAGTTTCCAATTCAGATCTTCTCACATCTACTTTGTGATGTTTGACCATCCATTTGGATCTTTCATCCTTGAAGTAGGTTTTAAATGGTGAAAACAACTAACATCTAAAGGTTGTAGTCGGTGGTTGGTGTGTGCACAGTAAAAGTGATTAGATCAATGCCAATGCTCTTGCCTCTTGGATTGTCCCATATGCCACGTGGTTCATGGCCATAAAAATGAGCAGATGTCTATTTGATGGTGAAACACCACCCAAAACTGATCTAGCAAAGTGGTGTATCACCAATTCAAAAATAATTCCTTTGTCATCCATGTGTGTGGTTGGGTTGCATATATATGCACCAAGATCACAATTGGAAATGTAGTTAGCTAATTTCCATTGTGCTTTAAAAAAATATAGAAGCATGGTATACTCTTCCTGTGCATTAACACAACAAAGTATTGTGATCCACTCTCTACTCTTTGGGAGTATGTGGGGTACACTACTACCGTCTTTTTTAAATCACCCTCATCCCACAATTCCTACCAACTTTGCACACATTTCATCATAGTTCCATATCCTTTGTGGTCCATATTGCTTTGTTTTATACATTTGATCCAAGTTTTCATAAAAATAAACAACTATGTCAGGCCTAAGCATAACTTCCCTGTCATGATCAAGGCCTTTTGGGTCCTTAAAGACAAATCTTTGTGCCTCTTTCTAAACCCTACCCACCAAGATCTTGTCATGCATACCATCAATAAATGGAGTATTCCTTATCTCACATATGTGTGCCATGTGAGCTTTTAATGAGTTAATTTGTAGACCATGACCCATATCAACCACATGTTTACAATATTGTACAATTTCAGACTCTTCTTGAGACATTAAAATGGTTGGGGGTCCTTTACGTTTCGTAGTTGTGATACCATTCAACCAATTAGATAATGAACCCGTTGAGACACCCCACTTTTCTGCAGCACCTCTAATTGAATACCCATTCTCTTCAACATATTTTGTTGCTCCAGTGATGTCTTTAGTCATCCACTCAGTTAAAAAACATTTTTAGATGTTGTTGTGCTTCCCACTAACATTAGTAGTTACCTCTAGTTGTGGTGTTGGTTTTAACTCTGTTTTGTGATTTGGACTGGTATGAAATTGTTTTTTTATTAGCTTCAACTAACTCTTCCTCCTTGAGTCAAGGTATATAATCAAGTTTAACACCCCTTTTTTAGGGTCCATTCATGACTTCCTCCTTCCAGCCTCCTCTTGAATACCATGGTGGCATGTAATTATTTAGGACAAAGTAAAATAAATAACCATGTAGAAATGTGTACAAAATGCCAAATGTGATGAATCAACAAAGTTTGTGCTCAAATGAAATATTAAACAAGAACATGCACAAAAACAACTCAATAATGAATGAATATATATTTGTAAAATGGTAATGTCTTGATTAAACAAGAACATGCACATAAACAACTCAATATAGAATGAATATATGATTGTAAAACTAGTATTGCTTGCAAATGCACTCATTGCATGAAACTAGAGAGAACAAATCTAAAAAAATATGGAAATGGGCTCACCTCATTTGGCTTAGTTGCAAGGTAGAAAGGGTGTTTGGCTCCATTGCAGGGTTGGAAGGGGAAGGAATGTTCAGCTCCCCCCTCCCCAATGCACACTTCCAAATGCAATGTCATGCAATTAATCACAACATTGATGTTGAAATGGCACGCGAAAAAAAGTCGTAGGAGGAGGTCGAGTGAGTGGTAGGGGATGATGTGAAGTGAATTGAATGTGGATTTTTTTGGGAATAGATGTTAATTTGTCCATTTTCCATGTGGGTACAAGCAATTTTTGTGGGAAAAATTGATTTTTTTGGTTTACTATGCAAATTTGATTTTTTAATGGGTATTCAGTGTTCACATCACCACAAACTCATACTACATTCACATATTGCATATACCATAAATTACTAAATATACATTGAATATATGGTTTGAAGGTTAGTGGTAATTACTTTGAATTGAGAGAGTTTGTGGCGATATGAACATTGAATACACATACTCTAAAATTATTGAATATACATCGACTATATGCCTATAATTTTTCATTTAATGCATTGTTTGAAATAACAAAATTACCATATATTCAATATATATTCATTAATTCCCATATATTCAATAACAACAATGTATAATCAATAACAACATACATTTTTGAAATCTGTAAGACACATGGGTGAAAAAACCCTATTTTTTTGGACAATCTCTATGTTGTATTAGAAGAGTTCATGGTGAACAAAGGAATAAACAAAATGCACTAAAATAAATGAATATACACTGAAAAACAATAGTTCAACGTGCATGGTTGAAAAAATAACAAGTCAAAATGAAACCCATTACTCAATAACAACAATCTATGGTCAATAACAACATTGTTTTTGGTGAATGGGGAAGTAAAAGATAATTTCATTTACCTCCTTGAATATGTGGCCTCCTGGAAATATAAGTATTTATTCATTAATAAAATGTAATAAGAACATGTAATGAACTAACAACATATTCATTGTATATTCAATAATTTCAGTGCACATTAAAGGTTTGAATGTGTAGTAGAAAATGACAAAGTTACATCATATATATTCAATGTATGTTTAGTAATTCTAGTATATATTCAGCCAATCAATATAAAGTTAACAATGGATATTCAAATATTAACTAAATAAATAAACACTTATTTATATTCAAATAAATGAACAAAGTGATTATATATTCAAAGGAATTATACACGTAAAAACATTCTATCTATTATTAGAAAATCTGTTTTCACAATCACTCAATATAAAGTTAATAAAATGATATCCAAAATTAGTGAAATAAATGTATTCTTCAGACATTTAACATTGGGTGAAAACATTTTTTGGACAATCACTATGGCAATATAAATTTAAACCATGATATATGTGAATCCATGGGCTAAAAAAATGGGATAAAAATTCCATTTCATTCATTCACGGTTTTTTAATGATAACATTTTGTTTATTTTCTCTCATATTTAATTAGGTAATTTACATCAAAAATAAAAGTTAACAATTGATATTCAAATATTAATTGCATAAATAAAGACAAAACTTATTTATCTTCGATAGATTCCACATTTGTTAAGATAAGTGATTCACATATGCATTGCACATGCAAACATTCTTCTCATATTTAACCTTTTGTCTATTTTTTGACATCCTTCACATATTCAATTAATCAATATAAAGTTAACCATGGATATTCAAATATTAACTACATAAACAAAGACAACACTTATTTATATTTAGATAATCCGCATTTGTTAAGGTAAGTGATTCACATATGTATTGCATATGTAGACATTCATCTCGTATTTAACATTCTGTGTATTTTCTGACATCATTCACATATTCATTCAATCAATATAAAGTTAACCATAGATATTCAAATATTAATTGCATAAACTAAGACAACACTTATTTATATTCAAATATTCCTCAAATGTTAAGGTAAGTGATTCAAATATTCATTGCATTTGCATACATTCTTCACATATTCAACATTTTGTCTATTTTCTGACATTCTTCACATATTCAAACATTCCTTGAATACATTGAATATTAAGAAGGTATATGATCATTTACCTCTTGTATATGTGGCCTCCTATAAATTTGAATTTGGTTATAACTCTACCAGTTATGTGCTCTATCAATTGTTTCCACAAAATAATTGTTAACCATATTCATCCAATATATATTACTACATCCCATTTGAATTTGAATTCATAGATTTTGGAGGGATTATTCAAATTTTGGAGGGATATTTATTACTTGGCATTAATTCTGATTTTTGTGGGAAAAATGGTGAGTCTAATACAAATTTGTTTGTAAGGTGCAACAATTAATGAGGTGAAGGTGGCAAAAGGAAGGACAATTATGATAAAAAAGCTAGAGAAATTTGTTTGTTTTAAAATTAAAATGTGTTTTAATTTCATCTTGGCAACTTGAAAGGATGTGCATTTAAGTGCTTGAATATATGTGAAATGGGTAAATGTGAACAAGTTTGTTCCTATGCATAAACAAGTGAACTTTTGATTATGTACATAATGTACTTATTTTATTTATGTTGACATTTTAATGTGCAAGTTGGCTTTTAATTTCAAGTCTCAAACATGGGAGTCTAAATGTTAATGTTCCCAATGTGTCACTTCATACATGTTTTGTATTAAAGAGTGTACTAATTGTTCAAGTTTTATAAAGATTTTGTAAGATTTAAATTTTGTACAAATATGCACATTTATATATCCAATCAACCCTACATGACCAATGAAAAAGCCTTAAAAACAATTTTTATAGCCTTAATGTTTTAGAGCAAGTGAAAAACATTGTGTAAGATGAAATTATTTTCATAGGCATAAAATTTTATGTAGATTAATTCCTTCATCTATTTCTCTACTCCACAATTATCGAAAGAATTAAAGAATTGCATTTAACCCATCCTATATGGTTTAAGTCACAACACAAAGTGAATATAAATAATAATAATAACCATAATTCCAGCCTACACAAGATCTCTATTGGCATCATGGCTCATTTAATATTTCAACATTCATTTCCTAGTGCTAATCGAATGAACATAATTTATTTGAGCTCCTTATATGTTATATAGCCATCATACATGGTATGGTATGCATAGATGGAATCTTGAATTATGGCATGACATGTTAAACTTGAACTTGTATGGTTGACTAATGTCTTATATAATTGGCTCAAAATTATAAAATGTATATGCAGCTTGCACTCTAGAATCCACACTAATAATTGCATATGAAATGTATGATAGAAATACTCGAAGGGGATGCATCGAAGAAGTTAAAGTCGAGGAGAAAAACATCAAAGGAGGAAGTTCCTTCCACATACTACATGTATTTTAAATTTTAGAGATGACTGACTCTGCAAAGAGGTGCATTTATCCTCTTCCTTAATTTCATTTTTTAACAACCAATGAGTAGACAACATAGATACTAAGACATCATAGCTAGTAGAATGGAAGGTCTTGTCATTGTCACTTGTAACGTGTTTTTCCTTAAAAATTGGATGCAAGCATGTCGTTGCAATATATGGTCGAGAAGATGAGTCTAAGAAGAATCGGTTCAACCCAAGAAAACCAATATCACGTGGATGAAATTGATATGGCCACACAACAATCACCAAAGAAGCTAGAGTCATCCAACATTTGTGTCTTGTTATAATTTACTTTACATCAATCTAGTTTGGAAAAACATCTATCAAAGTAATTACGTGTTAACATTACAAATTTAACAATCGATATTGTGTAGTATTATTTTTGGATGATTCATTATTATCATATCTTTTTTTGTATAAGTGACAATGCTTGTTTTTACAATCAGTATTTTGTTGACGTAGTGAAGGAATTATGAATTGTGGGTTTGTTTTTTATTATTTTGCAGAGAGCAATAGATCGTAGGATAAAATATTTTCACCTAGAGTATTTGCACCCACAAAACTAACAACTACATCTAAAAATTCCATCTTCCATTAATTTTCGATAGTTACCTATTCCTTGCTCTAAACTACCATTTTGGACCAATTAGGAGGATGGCAACATAGTTCGAAAAGGCGGATGGAATCACTTAACAGAAAAACATGAGGTGGAGATACTATCTCACAAGACATTTAGATGATCTAAAACAATTCCACTAGACTTATAAATGAGATCTCCAACATTCCCACCGGAAACCATAATTGTTCACACAATGCACAAAACTAGTAGAGGAGGTAATACAATAATTAAATGTTTAACTCAATCCCAAATCTGAGCTCTTTGTAGAGGCTACCAAGGATTGTGATGACTCGTACATGAGGGGAAAACCTCAAACCACCGACTCGGACATCCACATTCTCCTTATCATTCAAGGCTTTGTAAATCCAACAAAATTCTAGGCATTTCAAGTTGGTCCTATTAAGACATATTTAATGTTAAAAGAACATTGCATTAAATAGGTGATGGGGTAATTGTAAGAAAAAGTGACACATGGTCCATATGTGACTTATCATAAGGAAAAAGGTTGTATCATGTTTCCTTTAATAGATTCCCCATCCTAAAAATTATACTCCCTCAATCCCCTTTTGCATCACATTTCTTCCTCATCTAATGTTTCACCTTCAATCCTATGACATTGACTTCTTCAATGCCTCCCTATCAGTGATTTTGAGTGTCTAGTTCAACATCAACAATAATATGCTATAAAGCCTCCACTCAATGCAAAATTTTGGGCATGATTCCACAACACAACAATGGTGTTATTTTATAAATTTAATAATGAATTGGTTCATGAAATATCCATGTAGCACCGAATGGGAAACAATTTTCACATGTTAGGAATATGAGACAACAAACATAAAAAAAGCTAAATATGGGAAATGTATTAATATTGGGCATTTCCTTTTCACAATAGACAAAGGGAACCATATTTTTCTCCAAAAGGGGAAGGATGGAAAGGATGGCCTTTCATGGTTTACAAAAGGTTAGTTAATTTCAAAGTTGGTAGAATCACAACACTTTTTAATATACTAATAATGATAGGTTGGTTTAGTTTTTAATTTTTTAATTTTTATTTTTGAAAGGTAATTTGGGAAGATGTTTTAACATATATCTAGAAGGTATGAATAAATAAGTATTGAGTAACATGAGTCAACTTAATAAAAAATAGTATTGAGCTTAAGAATAATGTTGTACAATGTCTCTTTTTAGCCATATGGAGGGGTCTCTTAGTCAATGGCATTAACTCGTTATTCAATTCAAGGGTTCCGATAACTAGTCTTTACACAACTAAAAGAAACTAATTTTTTTGAGAAAATATGGGGGAAATAGGTTTTCCTTTTTTATTAAACGACGCTTAAATTGTATATAAGACAAACATAAATGGAAAGTTAGAAAGAAAACTAGGGAAATTAAATTCATAATGTCCCACACCTCCTTCAGGGATCACATCATTTCTAGCCAAATAATATATAGTGAATTAGTGATATGAATATCTTTTGGTCATGGTGCTTCGTTGATGGAATGGAACACATTTGATTCGTACACAAAATATCCAACCCGTGGTAAATAAAATTTGGCCTCTAGAGAAAGAATAAATTGACTTGGTAAATATGTATTCATTTATATGTTAAAAGAAAGGAAAGAATTGGATTTGGAATGTAAAGGGACTTATAACAAATCATATTTCCATGCACTACTGATCAATGTTTGCACCTCGGGTGCAAGACTAGGGTTACTACCACCACACGGTGTCAAAAATTAAATTTTAATTAGCCGAGGATCATATCATTCCAATAATTAACGCTAAAGGTTCTAATTCTATCATGGTGCTCAGTTTAAACTAATGAAATTTCTCGCACCATGTAAGTGTCCTAAGGGAAGAGCCTATCTATCACATGTGTTTGCAAGGCTAATCGGTCAACTAACCAATGCATTGTTTACCACTTTTGGGGGATTTATTATTGATCTATTTGATAGTCAACCTTGCAAACATATATGATGTTTACGTTGAGGGAGATCGGAGTTACATATCATTTAATCAACCACAAATACCGAAGATGTCACTAATTATATATATTTTGAAATCTACAAGAAATAACTCCTACCTCAATTGATGATAACACCCAATTCCATTTGAAGTTACTTCTTATGTGACTTCAATAAAAACATAGTCTTTCCTATGATAGCACTCAATTTTTCTTTATGGCAATAATGTTCTTCCAAAACTATCTCTTTTTCATGCACACGCATTAATAATTTTTAGCATTTTTTAGTATTGATTTTTTTTATTGGAGGAGAGTGTGGACTCCACCAAATTTATGAGTGCTAAATAAATTCATCCCATAAGAAAGATCCCTAGTGTTACTACAATAATAATTTTTAAATTACCAACTCTAACTTCATCCTCCAAAACATAAGAGTGGTTGAATACTTTATTATTTAAGCAAGAATCTTCCAAATTTAGTAAGTGCGCTTAACTATACTAGGAGTTAGTTATTTAAAAAAATTAATTACTTAGTTTTGTTTACATGAGTGTTAGAAAATCCCTCAACAACTTGTTTTCTCATTAATTAAATATTCCCTTTTAATTTTTCTTACAGCTTTAGACTCGGTCATCTAATGAACAATACATATTAAAGGTGCTAAGTGACCTATGTTCTTTTATTGAACAGATCTTAACTAATTTTTTTGTGTTGATACACCACGAGTTCACATTAGGCTTAAAAAGTTCACTTCAACCAAGCATTAGGTATTGACATGACACCTTATAAGTCTCTTTAGCTACAACTCTAATGACACATTCATTGTATTGTTCCTAAACCACTTTTATTTTCATATCCATCTACCTCTTCCCAATGATACTAGTGCTCACTTAAGAGAGCACTTTCACCTACACATATGCATGCTCATCATAACACTAACTATGGTTAGTTTTGACATTGTTAAATAAATACAACTATATAAAGTGTGAATAACATAATATTTTGTGATGATATGAAACCATCAACATTTGTTTGTAATAATTATTTTTCTCTAATATGGCACAATCATTGCACAAAATTAGCATCATAATCATTGCACATGGTTTTTTACTATCGAAATAAACACCCTCAATCACAAAAGTGGAAGAAGAGATGATTATGATACCTTTATTATATTTGCATTTTTTTAAGAAGGGGTTTTTTTTGGGACATTTAGTAAAAAAATGAAGTCTATAAAGTAACTAAGACTTACTTGTAATACCACACAAAAACTAAAAATATATAAAAAGAGCCCCTTCATTTTGTTACTAAATGTCACAATTATTTTTAGATGTGGGTTTTTCAATGTTAAGGTACTATGGACTTGTAATATAAAGGATGCATAAATTATAACTCTAATTCTTAAGGTAAAAAGGAGTTCTTTATATTTATAGATATTTATGATGCGAGAGACAAAATTTTTATAAATGGGAAAGAATGAGAAGATATTCTTTGACCCTTGATAGAAGTTACGGTAAGAAGGATTTGGGAAGGGTAAATCTACAAAGGAAAGAAGTAAGATATTCTTGTGATCTTGTTTTAGACGATGATCAAGTATATTCAATGTCTATAGTGGCTTCACTAGTGACAGAAGCACCTTAGTGTCCATGTACAATGACATACAATTTTCATATACAAAAGTAACAAATGTTATTTAATTATTCACATAGTGATATGAAATAAAGCCTCAAATTGGATCTTTTAGAGGAAGATAAAATTTAATTAAGCATGTTGAATTATGAAGCTTAATTACTTCATTTTAGCATGCAATTGGAACTTCTTTAGAAAATACGATGAACCATCGGTCAGGGTAGACCAAAGATCGGTCCAAGTAAAGTAAGGAATCGGCGGCGATTAGGTAGAACTCAAGCGTCGGTTACCTGTGCGATGAAGTTTTAATTAAATCTCAAGAATTATATCTATTTTTAGCATTAAAATAGATTTATTGATTGTAATTGCATGGCTAAGTGCCCTAAGTCTATAAACAACTATATAAGCACAAAAGCTATGGTTTAGAATATGATGATCAACAAGAATTAGAAAGAACTTGAAAAAGGTTGGTGAGAGAGAATTCTTGGTGGTAGAGAAAAATCTTGAAGGAAGAAAGTATTGAACATTTGAGAGGTGTGGAAGATTGTAAATCTTCATTGTATATCTTGTCAAATATTTGGATAATAGATTGGCTTATTTCTTGGTGGACGTAGCCCACACTTTGGTAACTGTGTTAAATTTGGTGTAGATTTATGTCTCTTGTTTTGTATATTTATTTTGGTAGAATATCTACTTTTATTTGCATGTATGCTTGGATCTAATATATTGTCTATACAACCGGTGTGCTAACCCCAACAACTGGTATTAGATATTTGTTTGAGGGTTTTTTGTGTTGACATATTTACTCACAGAGGGTTTTCTGATTGAGTGGAAGCTACAACAATGGCGAAGATAATAAATACAAGGTAGAGAAATTTGTGACTATAATTATCAATTATGGAAGATGCAGATTGAGGATTATCTCGTATCAAAGATATTTGTACTTACCATTGGATGAGAAGTCTAGACCTACGAAGATGATTGATGAAGAATGGAAGATGATTGATGAAGAACGGAAGATTCTTGACAAAAATGCTTTGGGATCTATAAGATTGAGCCTAGCAGCATCCATGGCTTCCAATATTATAGAAGTGGATTCTACGGTATATTTAATGAAATATCTTGCTAATTTATATGAAAAACCTAGTACTTCAAATAAATTTTATTTGATGAAGAAACTATTTAGTTCTAAGATGCATGAAGGTGAATCGCCCTCTAGTCATTTGAATGATTTCCGATCTATTATAAATCAATTAAAATCGGTTGCAATACCATTTGATGATGAAGTAAAAGCACTTTTATTCTTATGTTCTTTTCCTAATAGTTGGGACAACTTGGTAATGGTTGTTAGTAATACATCATCTGCTAATAATATTTTGAATTTTGATGATGTGGTTAGTATAATCTTGAATGAAGAAATTCGCAGGAAGAGTACAGAGGAAACATCATCTGGAAATGCTTTGAATGTAGAAAGCAGGGGCAAGTAGAAGGAGAGATCCAAGAGTAAGAATAATGGGAAATCAAAGTCAAGGGATAGTAGATCTAAATCCAAAAGTAAGGGAATTACTTGTTGGAAATGTGGAAAGAAAGGACATGCAAAGAAAGATTGTTGGTCAAAGGACAAAGAGAACCAACAACCAAAAAAAGGTAAAGAAGTAAATCTTGTTGCATCAGAAGTAATGCAAGATGCTCTTATTCTTTCTTTAGATTATAGAATTGAACCATGGGTTTTAGATTCAGAGCTTCTTTCCATGCAACCCCTAACAAGGGTTATTTCAGAAATTATGTCCAGGGGTAATTTTGGGCATGTTTATTTGGGTGATGATGAACCTTGCAGTATTATTGGTAAAGGGAAGTTCATCTAAAATTTCAAAATGGAAATACATGGGTATTGAAATATGTGAGGCATGTGCCAAGCCTCAGGAGGAATCTTATTTCTATAGGGCAACTAGGTGAATCCGGTTGCATGGTTACTTTACAGGACACTCTTGGAAAGTCACCAAGGGTGCTTTTGTTGTGGCAAGAGGTAAGAAGGTAGGACGTTATATTTATCTACCTAGATTCGATTCATTTTTGTATTATCTACTTCAGATGTAGATGCATGCATGTGACACAATTTGTTGGGTCATATGAGTAAAAAAGGAATGCAGATCTTAAAGGCTAAGGGTAAGTTATCAAATTTGAAAGATTTAGATCTTGATTTCTATGAGCATTGTATCTTTGGAAAGCAAAAGAGAGTGAGATTTCTCAAAGTTGGGGCAACTAAGAAGGAGCAGAAATTGGAGCTTGTACACTCAGATGTGTGGGGACCAGCTCAAGTATCTTCTCATGGAGGATCCCAGTATTATGTTACTTTCATTGATGATGCTATAAGAAAGGTATGGGTTTATTGTATTAAACGTAAATCTGATGTTTTTGAGACTTTTAAAAGATGGAAAGCCCTTATTGAGAATGAATCAAATTCTAAGTTAAATTGCCTTAGATATGAAAATGGTGGTGAATATTGTAGCAAGACTTTCAATGATTATTGTTCAGTGAATGGGATATGTAGAGAAAGAATGGTTCCAAGAACACCACAAGAGAATGGTGTTGCAAAAATAATGAACAAGACAATCATGAAACGTGCTAGAAGTATGAGGATACATTCTAGATTGCCCTTGCAGTTTTGGGTAGAAACAGTTGATATAACGGTTTATTTGATTAACCATGGCCCTTCAAGCTCACTAAATGGAGGAATACCGAGAGGATGCTTGGACCGGAAAAGAGGTGTATCTTTCTTTTCTTAAATTTTTTGTTCGAAGCTTTTGTGCATGTTGATATGAAAAATAGAAAAATTTGGATGCAAATCCAAGAGGTGCACTTTTATTGGTTATGGATTTGGTGATTTCGGTTTCCATTTTTGAATTTAGAGAATTCTAAAATTGTTAGGAATCGTGATGTTGAATGGAATGAAAAGAGAATGTACAGGGAACAAATTTTGGTACCCAAGGATGAGAAAATTGAGAAGTTTATTGATGAAAATGAACTCTCATGTTTTAAAGAAACACCTACATAAATACACACGAACCATGGTTTGGTTAGTCCTCACCAAAGACGGCCGATGAACTGCTAAAGGTTACATAGGATCGAACCGCAAGCATCGCTTAGTAGTAATCGAACCGACATTGGTTAGAGGTGATCGGCGTCGGTCATTATCAGAAGTTGATACTAATGTTCAAGAGGCCCAAATAGAGCCTCTGGTACCCCAAACTCCTGTGAGAAGGTCACAAAGGGTAAGTAAACTTCCAGAAATATTTACACCTTCTCTATTTTATTTATTGTTGACTGATAGTGGTGAACCAGAGAGCTTTGAAGAAGCAATGCAAGATAAGACTCACGTTCAGTGGGAGCATGACATGGATGAGGAGATGGACTCCTTGGAACAAAACCAAACTTGGGATTTGGTTAAGTTGCCAACAGGTAAGAGGACATTGTAGAACAAGTGGGTTTACAAGATTAAGGAAGAAGAGGGTGGACAGAAAAGGTACAAGGCAAGGCTTATAGTAAAGGGATTTACACAAAAAGCAGGTATTGACTTTGGTGAAATATTTTCTCCTGTTGTTAAGATGACTTCTATTCATACTTGTATTGAGTTTAGTTATAGTAGAATATTTGCATTTAGAGAAACTAGATGTGAAGACGGATTTCCTTCATGGTGATTTGGATGAAGAGATTTATATGTAGTAGTCGTTTGGGTATGAAATCAAGGGTAAGGAGAAATTATTGTGTAGGTTGAAAAAGATCCTATATGGGCTCAAGCAAGCTCCAAGGAAATGGTACATGAGGTTTGATAGTTTTATAAATGAGAATGGTTACTTGAGATGTGAATCTGACCATTGTGTTTATTTCAAGAAGCTTGAAAATGGGAGCTATATTATTTTGTTACTATATGTGGATGATATGCTTATTGCATGATCTAGTATGCAGGAAATTGGTGAGCTTAAGAGAAAGTTAGCTCACACATTTTCTATGAAGGATTTAGGAGCTGCAAAAAGAATCCTTGGCATGCAAATACATAGAGACGAAAAAATAAAAATTGTATTTGTCTCAGAAGGATTATATCTACAAGGTGTTAGAAAGGTTCAACATGCAAAATGCAAAACTTATTAGCACACCTATGGTTGGACACTTCAAATTAAGTAAAGATTAGTGTCCTTCATCACATGAGGAGGTCAAATACATGACACAAGTGCCATATGCTTCAGCAGTTGGAAGTCTCATGTATGTTATAGTTTGTATCGTACTGACATTGCACATGTAGTAGTGGGAATTATGAGTAGATATATGGATAATCCAGTTAAAGAGCATTAGAAAGTAGTCCAATGGATACTCAGGTATTTGAAAGGGACATCTAGCATGTAGTTATGCTATAGAGGTTTGGATATTTAATTACATGGCTATGTTGATTCAGATATGGCTAGAGATTTGGATGGTAGGAGGAGCACTACTGGATATATTTTCACAGTAGGTGGAACAGCGATTAGTTAGATTTTTAGATTACGAGAAGGTTGTGGATTTTTCAACTACAAAGGCAGAGTAT
This sequence comes from Taxus wallichiana var. yunnanensis, assembly GCA_018340775.1. Taxonomy (NCBI): domain Eukaryota; kingdom Viridiplantae; phylum Streptophyta; class Pinopsida; order Cupressales; family Taxaceae; genus Taxus; species Taxus wallichiana. The sequence goes on along the minus strand of CM031235.1, from coordinate 787,826,270 downwards.
GTTGCGAGATATAGAGGCTAGCAAGGATATGATATGGATGAGTAGGTTCGTGGAAGATTTGAGAAAGAGAGAAGTTATTGTAAATTGTTCGTGACAGGTTATAGTGCAATTCATTTGGCAAAGAACTCATCATTTCATTCGAGAAACGAAACACATTCGATTGAGGTAGTACTTCATACACGGCAAGTATTGGAGGATGGATAGTTGAATCGGAAAATATTGATACGAGAAAGAACCCTACGGATATGCTAATGAAGCCATTAGCAAAGGAGAAGTTGGAGCTACACTCCACTTTTGTTGGTCTTCGAGTTTGATACTTGAAAAGGAAGAAACAAATCCAATGAAGGATCCAAGAATGACGTTGTATAGGTATAGTGTAGTAATTAAACTCTAAGTGGGACATTGTTGATTTGTGAATCTTAATTACACCATTTTAGCATGCAATGGAACTTGCTAGAAAATACGGTAACCAAGATCGGTCAAGGCGGCATCGATTGGTCAAGCAAGTAAGGAACCAACGGTGGTTAGGCAAAACCGGCGTCGGTTACCTATGCAACGAAGTTTTAATTAACTCTCGGGAATTATATCTATTTTTAGCATTAAAATAGATTTATTGATTGTAATTGCATGGCTAAGTGCCCTAAGTCTATAAATGACTATATAAGCACAAAAGCTAGGGTTTAGAAGATGATGATCAACAAGAATTAGAAAGAACTTGAAAAAGGTTGGTGAGAGAGAATTCTTGGTGGTAGAGCAAAAGCTTGAAGGAAGAAAGTACTGAACATCTGAGAGGTGTGGAAGATTGTAAATCTTCATTGTATATCTTGTCAAAGCTTTGGATAATAGATTGGCGTGTTTCTTGGTGGATGTAGCCCACACTTTGGGTGAACCACGTTAAATGCGGTGTTGATTTATGTCTCTTGTTTTGTATATTTCTTCCGGTAGAATATCTGCTTTTATTTGCATGTATGCTTAGATCGATATATTATGTCTGTCTGATAAATCCGGTGTGCTAACCCTAACACATTATTCATTCTAACACCATTAATATGTCAATTTAGTGTGCCTATTCATCAATGGCCTCACATATGATGGACTTGGGAGGCCAAAACACTTATGGCGAGAATGCCCCTCAACATTTTGATAAAATTTTCCCCCTTTGGGTTTAAGAAGATAGAAAATTGGAGCATAAAGTAGAAAATGCAATATGAGTTCCCTTTTACATTTAATGAGGGTGTAATTGTAAGTGCAATCACTAGACTAGATATTGAAAAAACATACATTTCATTATTTCGATTTTCCCCTGATAAAATAATTATTAGAAATGATAAAATGTAAGAAAACTAAGAGAGGAAATATCTAGAGGAAAAAATGCAAATATACCAAGGTATCTCAGAATGATGGCCATAGATAAGTATATCGTGAAGTGTGTTTTCAAAGAAAATCAAAGTGGTAAAAATAATAAATTTTGAAGTCACAAAATTATGCACTTTAGATATTATTTATCTTGGTTTCATACTACTATTTAAAAGGTTCTTGAGTGAAGAAAGTACTAATTAACCCCCATCTTTTGGCCATCTTCTTTTATTTTTATTTCATCATTCTCAACATTTTACATCCATATGCCCAGTCTGTTTTGTCATCTTCCATTATTTTAGCCTTAATGGGGCGCCTAGGCTAGTACAGATGGCTCCCATGGGCACCCTGATCCCAACATGGGTGCCCCAATCCTTCTTGAACTTTCTTGTCACTTTTTGGGCTCTTTCTAGCCATTTGAGGTCTTTATCTTTTTGGCGGTCTAGATTTCGGGTTAATTACAAAATTAGATCAAGAGAACCATATAAATATAAAGCTATGAGACCATAATGAGGGACCAAGAACTAGTCACTAATATCATCCACTTAGAGTTACATCCATCTATTGCATTGAATATCACTTGCGTCCACATATCTCCATCACAAAACACAAGGCTAGGTCATCTCCATCACACACAACATAGGGGGGGGATTTTATTCTATTCTATGCACACATTCTATTACATTTTCTACATTTAGTTATTTCTCGCTATTTCATAAAGTGCGACTGACACAAGAGCACCTAGGGCACATTATGCACACACTCACCAACTACATTTGGATCTGAAATGTAGTGCAACACTTAGTTAGTAAGCCCATTTTGTGGCAATTAAGGTCATTCTAACCCATTCATTTACATTTTTATTTTTTAGGGTTTTGATACTTTGTTTAGGTTTTTATAGGTCTTCTCATCATCTTGGAATATCAGCGAACATCTGATATAGGACAACGAATGCTGAATATTAATGTGATAGACAACGAGGGTTTCATACCACCTCCCAACCTTGTGAGATTCAGTTTTAGAGATTTTGCATAGACCAGGCACCCATTTTGCATACCAGTGCCCATGGTGCCCCGGTCCCTCTCCAGGTGCACTCCAGTCTAGCTAGATACTCCAGATCCATCCTTTTCACATTTTTAGCTTCCACATAGTTGTTCATGCTTCTAGATTTTCTAGTCACCTCTGCATGACATGGTCCATATGAGCATCTTCTATTCATTCAATATGAGTTCTTTCCTCTTCTCTCTTGCATATTAGGGTTAGCATTTCCTTTTGCATAGTTGTTTGGGTCATTTATATATACTTTTTTTACTACATTTATTTACTTTATTTACAGTTGTTCATAGCTTAGATTAACTATAGTTATCTATATTTACATTTTTAGTTAATCATTTTTTGAACCCACATTTGAACACTTCCTTGATCATTCACACTTCTAGGTTCTTCATTCATTTTTGTCATCCTAGGGTTTTTCATCATGAGTATCTCAATCAATGATTATTTGCTTGTAAATCCTTGAATTTACTACATAGATTCCAACATTTTTTTTTTGGTACTACTCACATTCATGTTGACATGCATCCAAACTCGGTTTATCAAGCCTTTTCCGATGCTTTTTTTTTCACATATAGTATTAAATCTAACCTTCCTACCGATGTTCACACTTTTGATAATGACCCACTCTACATATCATCTCTCGTATTCATAATGTCATTTTGTTAAGCATACTTTGATTGATAATGGATCTGAACTTAACTTGTGTCCTATGTCATTCCTTGAAGCTTTAGGTCTTTCCGCTCATGACGTTAGTCCATCTTTTATATCACTACATGCTTATGATGGTTTTTCCACCCATGTCTCAGTCACTATTACATTACCTATTATTGTTGGTCCAAAAACTATCCACATTGCCTTTTTCGTTGTTGATTTCCTAGTCTCCTACAATTGTCTACTTGGTAGGTCATGGCTTCATGCCATGCAAGTTTTTTTTTCACTTCTACTATCCATAATTGTGTCAAATTATTACATGAGAGCATTGAGTATACCATCTTTTTTCATGACCATGACCCCTTTCAAGTATTGTGATAGGGATCCTAATACTAGCCTTCCTATTCCACACACAGATATTACAGATGAGCCTCAACCTCGAGAAGAACCACCTCACTTACCACCACTTGATGGTACCATTTGTGTGATAGATGTAGTTTCTTTTGTGCCACCTTACTACTACTACTACTATGATTCCTTATCGTGGCACTGTCCAATCCATGGACATCACTCTATCACATATACCTTCACATGTACCATCTCCCTTAGCATGCCCACCATTTACTTGCACACTCTTCATGAATAATTCATATTGGGAACATATTCCATTTGATCCTACATGTGATGACACTATATGTACACATGATGGGTTGGCTCACTTAGGATTTTCTTTTGAGGACCTCTATCCTACACCATATGCTTCTCATCTTTATTATGGGTATGTCATCATCACTTTTGCTTATGGTCTTCATATCTTTCACCTCACAATATTTCTCACATGCACTCCTTGATCCTCACCACTTACATTAGGACAAATCATGGCTTGATTATATTGGGGGCACTCTAGATCCTAATCATATAGACATATCATTTCCTATGCCTTTTGGACATGTTTTCATTTACAATAGCTCTTTCCTAGGATACACTCAAAATCTCACTCATTGGTATGCACACGGTTGTCCACTTCCTCCATTCACCGATGAGGAATATGCTATGGGCATGTATAACTTACGCCTTAATGGCTCATTACGTGATCAACTAGACACTATTGCTTATCAAGTCACTAATGTTTATCCATTTGACTATGATCCTAAGAGCGATGATCTCTAGATGACATTACATGATAACCTCTTTCATCATGCATACATTGGGGGCATAGTATTCACATCCCCCTCTCATCATCATATCATCATAGGCACATTTCTTATCTTTGCATTATCATTCATTCACATCCTTACATAGTTTTACATCACACTTCTAGCATTTGCACATACCACATTTTCACATTGTTATACATACATCCCATAATCATACGCTTTCATCACTACATACATCAAATGATGGACCTTTGTTCTTCATTATCATTGGTTAGTTTACTCACTCATATATACTTGGGGGCATTGCATCTATTACATCCCCCCCACTCACCCTAAGCATCTATCATCTTTGCATTTTCATATAAGCATTCTCATCATCACATTTCTAGCATCATCATTACCCATGACACACTCTTGTGCTTTGGTTCACACTTGAATGTTGAGGGATTACTACACATGAACCCCACACACTGCACTATAGGACTTACACACTGCATCTACTCACATATTACATGTCATACACCATACATTTTATATTTCATCTATAACATTTTTACATTTTTGCATCTTACATCATACTAGTCTTCATCATACATACTTGCATCTAGCATTCCATAATACTCCTCATACATACTACTTTTATTCTACATCATACATTACATCTTACACATCATACATTACACATTACATATTCTACTCATTACATGGTCATCTTTCATCATTACACATACTACATTGTCTTCTACGTGCTGCACTCACTACCCTATGACACACTTTAGTTCCTCGGTCCATACTCAACCTGCCAGGGTTTACAAATCAAATGGACCTTACACTCATCACACATTTATTATTCAACCTTTCATCATGCAACATTTCTAGCCTAGTGACATATGCTTTAGGCTAAATCATCACCCATTCTATCATTTTATAGTGGTATACACCTTAGGTTACATCACCACTCCTTCTTCATCTTGTAGTGATATATGCTTAGTGCTAAATCATCACTCATCCATTCATCTTATAGTGATATATGCTTAGGCTAAATCATCACTTATACATTCCATCTGGTCATGATATATGCTTTGGCTATAGGGTTCATGCACACATCATTTTAGGTCATATTTCATCACTACACCTACACATTCATCATAGTGTGTTAGACACACACACACTTTGACCATTTCCCGATGACACACTCTCATTTATGGTTCATTCTTGATTGTTGAGGGGAAAACCAAATGAACCTCATTGCATACATTTCCATTCACTCGAGGGGCACACGGCTCCTATCACTCCATCTTGCATTCCATTCCATCCATCCACAACATACTTGCATATTATGGTTACTCTTACTCTTGCTTACTTTTTTTTGTTCATGGTCACTTTATTACACATGCTAGTTAGCTTACTTGTATGTCATTTATCTATATCATCCACACATGTGTGTTCACACTTTTTCTAGTTGTGATCACAGATACAGGTCTCTTACATGCAACATGGATGTTTTCCTTCTACCCTTCCTACATTGGTCACTTGGGGGCATCCACATTCGTCTCTCACAGTGCTATTGTTTCATTTTGTACTTAGCACTTTACATTACTTGGTTATACATGCTTTTGACATACTATTTATCTTTCTAACATGCTAACGGGTGCTTCATGTGCAACATTTGTTATGCAGGGATATTTTCTTCCATACTTGTTTGTTATTTACTTGTCTATTGTTTTCTCTTGTTGCGGGACCTTTCCCTATGTTTGGTGTGCACACTTGTTTGTTGTTTGTGGCCATGATGGCCTTGCGTGTCTTGTGAACATCGTGAGTGATGTCCCATGTTTGCAACCCACTTTGTGCGGCTTACTTGTCTTCTTACGTGTTTATTGTTTTTCTTAGTAGCTTTTACATTGTTTGCATAGCTTACACATTTTTTATATGCATGCTTCATTTTTACTAACACTTGTCTTTGGCTAGCCATCCTTGTTTGTGTGCATCTTGGTTTCTACCAAGCATATTCCCTTTCCCTTGCAGGGGTAGAGTTTCAAAGTACATGCGGTTGGTCCTCTTTTGGGGCCACATTCTCCTATCAACAACATTACATGTGCCCCCAAAGAGGGGGCATCATTTGGGGTTTTACATACTAACACAACGCATTTACACCGGTTCAGTTTAGTGCACTTTCCACCCTTGGAATTGTGGGTTACATACAACGAGTGGGTTCAGACCAGTCTATGAACCCCATACATAATGGATTTTACGGACATGGTGTCCTTAGCATTCGGGAAGTAGTTATAGGCTTGGAGGTTATAGTGGGTGTGCCTCCTACACTACTTCAGCCAGTGGTGTCGGATCACCCAAAAACTAGGATGTACAAAGATATCTTCACACACATTCAAGGAAGTAGTTAGAGCTTGGAGGATACAACGGAATTCCTCCCTACACTTCTTCATCCTATGGCATCGGATCACCCAAAAAAACCCGGTAGTATAAGATATCCTTCTACACTCTCTTTCTCGACATGGATTAGGTGCACATGTTCCATTTACACTTTTTCATTTGCATACTTTACATTTACATACTTTTACATGTGTCTTTTACATTACATTTTTACACATACATACATACATATTTGACTACTTGATTGTTTTCTCCTTGCAGGTTCGGTCGTATGAGAAACAAGTAGTCAAATGGGGGAAACAACAACAAAAACAACAACCTCGACAACAACACTTCACGATAGCACACACCATACTAACCATGTAGGTACATCACACACATCAGCAGATACATACGCGTTTTTCCCCCCTAGGTTCACTCTCATCACTTTTTTGTGCATTTTTTTCATCTTTAGTTTCCATGCTCCACCATCTTTTTTCATTCCATGATTTTTCTAGTCCATCGAAACATTTTCTACTATAATCTTCATGGACATCAGGTATGCATCTCTATCTACTTTATGTTACTGATTTTCTACTCACTAACATAAAGTGGGGGCAAAATGTAGTCACAAAATCATGCACTTTAGATATTATTTATCCCGGTTTCATACTACTATTTATAAGGTTCTTGAGTGAAGAAAGTACTAATTAACCCCCATCTTTAGCCATCTTATTTTATTTTATTTTGCATTCTCGACCTTTTACATCCATATGCCCAGTCTGTTTTAGTCATTTTCTACATTATTTTAGCCTCGAATGGGGCACCCTGGTCCCACCATGGGCGCCCGGTCCTTCTTGAAATTTCCCGCCACTTTTTGGGCTCTTTCTAGCCATTTTAGGTCTTTATATTTTTGGTGGTCAACCATTTCGGGGTTAATTACAAAATTATATCAAGATAACCCTATAAATATAAAGTTATGAGACCATAATGAGGGACCAAACACTAGTCACTACTATCATCCACCTAGAGTTGCATCCATCTATTATATTGGAGATCACTTGCATCCACATATCTCCATCATAAGGCATAAAGCTAGGTCATTTGCATCACACACAACATAGGGGAGGATTCTATTATATTCCATGCACACATTCTATTACATTTTCTACATTTAGTTATTGTTTGTTACTTCATAAAGTGTGACTAACAAAAGAGCACCTAGGGCACATTATGCACACACTCACTAGAACTACATTTGGGTCTAAAATTTAGTGCAACACTCAGTTAGTAAGCCCATTGTTGTGGCGGTGAGAGTCATCGACCCTTTCATTTGAATTTTTCTTTTTTAGGGAATTATGCTTGTTTAGGGTTTTATAGGTCTTTTCATCATCTTGGATTATCAACGACATCTCGATACAAGACATCGAATCTGATGTGACAGATAACGAGGGTTTCAAACCACCTACCATCCCTGTGAGATTCAGTTTTAGAGATTTTACACAAACCAATACACCCATTTTTTAGATCGAGCACCTGCAGGCACCCCAGTCCCTCTTCAAGTGCTCCAATCCAACAAGATACTCCAAATACATCCTCTTCATGCCTTCTACACAGTCGTTCCTGCTTCCAGATTTTCTAGTACCTCTGTGACATGGTCCTACGAGAATCTTCTATTCATCTAAGTTCTTTTCTCTTCCTCTCTTGCATATTAGGGTTAGTATTTCCTTTTACATAGTTGTTTGGGTCATTACATATTATTTTGCTACATTTTATTTACTTTATTTACAATTGTTCATAGCTTAGATTAACTATAGATATACCCCATTATCCACATTTTTAGCTAATCAAATGTATACCTTGAAAAGTAGATATTCCAAACAAAACTAGTTCTTAAATGTAAACATTTAAGACAATATAGACTAAGTACACCTTAAATATTGGATATTGTAATTTAAGGCAATACAAACAACTAATGGGCCTCAAATATGAGTTATTGTAATGGTAGTGTGATCAATGGACTAGATGTAGGAGAAAAATACATTTATTTGTATATAATTTAGTTTTAGATGCAACCAAGATTAACTTAATGAAATTGAAGAGAATTTGATTTAATAAGCATATACGAGAGAATAAATACTTCACAATCTTTAAGATAAACAAAAATAAATAAATGAAATACACAAAATAACATAGTACACAAGATATATCTTGGGAAACCCTTTTAGGAAAAACCCCATCGCAGTAACTTATTTCCTTATTATATTAACTCAACCATTTTACCATATAATAATATACTTCCCAGTCTACTTTATCCTACTACATGTCTAGCTATAGCTAAGCACATCGATAGGTAATCATTATAACCGTATTATAAAATAGTGTGTACCAAAACCATGGACCGAGAATATAACCCATAATGGCTCTGCATAAACATGAGTGATCTAGCCACCCATAATTAACATTGGCCAAAAATACCTATTTGTGCCTAGAAAATAGGGTACTCTAAAAAAATCTCAAGTGCTATCCCTAAACCCCAGTAGGCAATGCCCCAGGACCCCCACGACCACACCCGAGGCTCTACAATCTAAAAGAGTGTAACTCATGGAAAATATACAACACATTTCCAATATTCTCCCACTTGTTTAATACTTTCCATAACAAGTTTCAAGTCCATATAGTTAGTAGCTTAATACAATTGATCCCATTGATTTTTTACACCAAGAAAATTTCTCAATGCTTATAACCTTTGTCAAAGAATCAACAACATTATCTTATATGTCCACCTTCTCCAATAATATATTCTTCTCCTCCACCATTTCTCTTACAAAATGGTATTGAACATCAATGTGTTTCATTCTAGAATGAAATTAAGGGTTATTTATTAGAAAAACTACATTTTAAATGTCACAATCTATCCTTACAAAATTTTGAGTGAACCCAACAATTGAAATAAGTCTTTAAATCCAAACCACTTCCTTACTTGTATGAGTAGTTGTCATGTACTCTGCTTCTATGGTGGATACCACAACACTTGGTTAACATTTACACATCCAACTTACAGCTCCACCAAACAATTTTGAATCCCAACTCCAGTTTGAATCCACAAAACCAAGTATATTAAGTGTTTTTCTTTCACGGGGATTACCTTGATAGTATATAATGCATAATAAGATATTCCACAAAGATACATAAATATCCTCTTCACTACAATCCAATGTTCCTTTCCAGGATTTGACATGAATCGCTAACTTTTCCCACTACATGATTAATATCGGGTATGGTATAGACCATTTCTTAGATCAAATTGTTAACCACACTAGCATATGGTACCTAAGACATGTCCTCAATTTTATAGTTTAGTTTTAGGAAATTATTCAACATATATTATGACCAACAAGAAAGGGAATACTTAAATGTTTAATTTCCTACATTTTAAACCTTTGCAATACCATCTCAACATACTTCCTCTGATTTAACCACAATTTCATGTTTACGTGATCTCTTTTAATTTCCATGCCCAAAAAAATTTACAGCACCTAGATATTTCATATCAAATTGAGATGAGATTAAATACTTAACGTGAGTGATCATTTGATTATTGTTACCAATTAAAATCATGTCATCTACATATAATATAATAATAACAAAAATTTTACCTTCTATTTTATAATAAACATAGGGATTAAATTTTACATATCTATCAAATTTTTGGTTCCACATTCTTGGCAATTGTTTTAATCCATAGAGAGACTTATCATCTTACACACCAAATATTCCTTTCCTTTAACCTTAAATTTTTCTTGTTTCTTCATGTAGATTCCCTCCTCAATCTCACCTTGCATAAAAAGTTGTCTTGACATCCATTTGTTCTATTTCCAGATCGAAAGTAGTAATAATAGCTAGAAGAAATATAATAGAATGTAACTTAGCAATAGGAGAAAAAATATCACCAAAATCAAGTCCTTCTACCTATGAGAACCCTTTTTCTACTAAGCGAGCTTTATACTTCTCCATTTTCCCTTTTGCATTGTACTTCTTCTTAAATACCCATTTACAACCAATAGGTTTTCTTCCAGAGGTAATTTTACCAAGTCCCATGTGTGATTCTTATTTAAGGACTCCATTTCTCCTCCCATAGATTTTTTCCAAGACTTATTTTCTTTTGAGCCAAAATCCTCCTTTACAGTATTTGGGTCATCATCAATAACATACAAAATGATAAAATAAAATCAAAATGGAAACCATGAGTGTTATACCTATCAGGTTCCCTTCTCACTTGATCTAATCTTCTCAAGATTGGAGTTTTTGGTTTTACATCTTCTTGTAAATATCTCTCGAGTTCATCTTCTACGATTTCATCAAACTCAAACAAAGATTCACCCTCTTCTAGTTCAACATAAGCTTTTTCATTTTCATCCTTTAACTTTACTTCTTATGAATATAAACAACCTTTGTATTTTAGATTCCATAACTTATATCCTTTACGCCATTAGAGTATCCAATAAATATGCACTTAGTGTATTTATCATCTAACTTTGTTATTTTCTCTTTTAGGATATACATATAAGCAATACAACCAAATACCCTTAAATGTTGAATAGAGGGTTTCTTACTAGTATGCGGGAAATCTATTGATTAGGTAACAAGTAGTTGTCACTTTTTTTCCCATATTTTCTTGTCCAAACTTGTACCACTGAGCATACTCCAACCCTTATCCAAGATGTTTTTATTCATTCTTTATGCAACTCCATTTTGTTGTGGCATATATGGAGTTGTCTTCTTCCTTTATATTCCACATTTTTAAAAAAATTCTCAAAGGAATTAGAGAAATATTACCCACCATTATCAATTCTCAAAACCTTTATTTTATTTTTTGCATTATTTTCCACAACAACCTTAAACTTTTTGAAATTATTGAAAACCTCATACTTATTCAACATGAAATATACTCAGGTTTTCCTTGAGAAATCATCTACAAACATGATAATACAAAGTTTTTCTAGTGATGTACCTTGTATAGGTATAAACACATCACTATGTATTAAATGTGGAATCCCTTCTGATCTTGTAGCATTGTACAAAAACTTTACTCTAGTTTGCTTTCTAAACACGTAATGCTCACATAAATTAAAATCTAAAGGAAAATCATAAATTCCTTAAACTATACCTTTGGTTTTCAATACATGAATGTACCTTTCTCTCTAATATGTCTTATCCTTTGATGCCACAACATTGAATTATTTTCAAGATGTGAAGGAGTTATATTTGTAACTTTCCTATCCTCCATAACCACAAAGCTATTGCACTCATCACTCAAAGTTCTTGTCACAAACTTGAACAATGTTTCTGTATAGACTCCCCTTGCTAGTAACATTTCTCCTTGAACCATCTTGCAACTATACTTATTAAATACTACTTGTGTTCCCACATCATCCATATTACTTACAAATATTAGGTTTTTAGTCAAACTTGGAATGTACAAAAAACTAGGGAGATTTTTAACCCTTTCATCTCTCGAACCACAAAGATGACTCTATTGTGACCTATGATCATTTAGGGTGATTTCTCTCACAAAAATACTTTACCTCCAATGATATTTTCATATTCATAGAACCACCCCTACCAAGGTGTCCTATAAAAAGGTGATTGAGTCAATCAACCATGCACAATCACATGCATGCGAGTTAGACACCGCTAAGAACTAATCTCAAGAATCTTCATTAGAGGGTTGTGTATATGTATATCCAACATCATCATATGAATTAAAATTTTCCACCATGTTATATCTAGATTCTTTCTTGAAATGCCCCATTTTACCACAGCTTCTAGCATTTCCTCTTATATTTTTGTATTCTTCGATTTACTTATAGACTTTGACTATCCATACATCTTCTCTCACATACAAGCCATCCTTGGATTGATAATACTAAATGGATTTTTTCCTTATTTATTCTAATCGTAAAGCCGAAACTACATTCGCAACTAATAATTTTGTCATAGTACTAATAATAACCATAATTAGATTATTCCAAGATTCAACTAAAGAACACAATAAAGTAATACATTTATCCTCTTCTTCCATTTCAATACCAAAAAAATCATCGACTTACCACAATAGTAAGGACATTCAAATGTTTTGCAAAAGATTCATGACATTCATTCTCAATGAATATAGCTTATTTCATATAAATAGTTTATTCACCTGAGAATTTGTTTGATATAAAGTCCCTAGTTTCTCCTATACCGCATGAGCAGATTTCTCATTTGACACATTCAACAAAACTGAATCTAACAGATACAATATGATTGATCTCTTTGCCTTCTTATCTACTTTTCCCATTCCTCTACCTTCATAATCACAGAACAACTCCGCAGACACAACAATCCACTGATCTCTATCCACAATATGATCCTCCATAACTCGAATGTTGACCCCATTAAAATTGTTAATCTCAATTCTTACACTTCCAGTTATTTTCATGTACTCAAAAAAAATTCACACACACAAAAATCCCACTCAAATAAAATCCTATCAATTGGGTCAAGAAACCCTGACTCTTCACATAAATCTAAAACATATCTCTTATACCAAATGTAGAGAATTTGATTTGATAAGTAGATAGAAGAGAAGCAATACTTGAAAAATCTTTAAGATAAACAAAAATAGAGAAATGACATACACTAAATGACATAGTACATAGGATATACATTGGGAAACCCTTTCAGGAAAAAATCCAGTGTAATAACTTATCTCCTTATTGTATTAATTCAATCATTTTACCATACAATAATGTACTTCTCAGTTCTGCTATATCCTACTACATGTCTAGCTATATGTAAGCACATCATTAGATAAATGTTGTAGAAGTATTACAAAATAATGGGTACCAAAACCATGGGCAAGAATATAACCCATAATGACTCCCCATAAACATGAGTGATCTAACCACCCATAATTAACATAGCCTAAAAATACATATACAAGCCTATAGCCTCAAGATCACGTCAAGTTATATAGTCTAGAAAAGTGAAACTCATGGAAAATATACAATATATTTCTAATAGAAACTTAGACACATTAATGTTCATATTGGCATGGAAATTATCTCGAGTAAAGTGGAGAGGAGCACATCTCCAATTTTTATAAGACAATCTAAGTACTCATTATACAACATAGGGAATCCTTATATAGTCCAATATTTTTATTCATATGAAAAGGGAATCCTTCTCTAATATATCTTTCTTAGAGAAGGCCCTAATTAATCACATATTTCCAAACTTTATCATATGAAAGTGAATCATTGGATCTCTATGATTCAATCCACCATTAATTTTACAAGTTGATGAGAAAAGGGTATATGTAATTAATTTCTCATTTGGGAACATGGAAAGGTGACTAACACAAATTGAAAAAAGGTAGATGTAAGTTTGACGTAAAAAAATTCCTTTTGTAAGCATGCAGTCAATATAGCTTTATTTTAAAAATTGTATTTAATTCGAAAGGGTTAAAATTATACATGTGAGGGGCTAATATTGGATTTGTCTCCAATTAGCCAACTATTCAAAGTTAGATTGTGCTATTTTTAGAGTATAAGTGGGGTTTACTCATGTTATATGTACCTTGCTTGTGTATGCTATGGGAGATTATTCATTTTGCACACTTGTGCTATGTAGAATTATGTACTTGTGCACCTTGTTAGAGCAATATAAAGACTATTTTCCTCCAATTAAAACTTTCTAAAGTGTATTACAATGGTTTTGCAAGTATGTTTCAAAGAAAATTTTCTTTCCTTTACATGATCATAGCCTCCCAACACTTCTCTTTAGTTGTTTATATGTTTTGAAAGTCATTTAAGTATATGTTAATGCCTTATGTGAGTGTAAAACCCATCAAAGTGCAATTAAAGTGAATGTTATCCATATTTTGTAGTCAATCAAGTGTGTTTTGTGCAGTCATAGGTCCCAAAACGTTGGTGTATCACCTAATTTACTTTCTTTCATTAATTTTATGTTACTTCTCTCCCTTAACCCTGCAAGAGAATTAGTTTTAGGTGATCTATCCTAGGGAACCAGCCCGCTCTAGAGGTTCTCCTCAACCCGAGTCACCCATAACTCAAAGGAGTTCCCATTATATTGACCAAAGTGAGGAGTTTGCTTGCACTTCCTCATCCAGGGTGCACTCCATATAGATAACTTAGAAGGATAGGGTTTAGAGTATAAAGGATGTTGAAACCCTATGCATAGTTCAAACTGTTAAACATTTTCCCAAAAAGCTACAAATTTATGCAAGGCATTTTTTCAAACAGCTTTTATATCAAAAACATAAAAGTCCTAAATGTATTATCTGTTAGGAACTTAGTATTTACTATGGTAAAAGTAAGTTAGTGAGTGATTTGTAATAACAAATCACGTATTTGTTGTGTGGGTATATAAGTTGTTATTAACAACTTATATTTGTATTTAGATGTATTGTTAGTGGTTAAAACTATATTCCTTTATTATAGGAAACTACTATCTCTCTCTCTCTCTCTCTCTCTCTTTCTCTCTTTGTGTGTGTGTGTGTGTGTGTGTGTGTGTGTGTGTGTGTGTGTGTGTGGAAGAAGTGTGGTTCATGAGAAATAGAACAATAATAATATTATTGTTGTGTTAAAATCAATTACATTCTGTTAAGATCTGCATCGATCTTTCATCCGTATCAAAGCAAGATACTATTCCACTACCCGTGATGGGAAAGTGAATTGTTTGCGAAGGGCACATATTATACTTCATTTCCCCACGTGATGAGATTTCTCCTATATTCATTAGAAAACAGCTCAAAATGGTTGTTAAACATATCATTGCTTTGGCCTTAATCTCATCTGCAATGAATTGAATGATATACACAATAACGCCATGCATCTAGCTTGATGGTCATTTCTATTCCCTCATGCCTTGCTATATTTTTATCAAATTCATTTGCATTACTTTTCTTTAGTCCTAATTTACATTAGAAGTCATGCATGTTTGCATTGAAATTTGAATTGTACTTTATGGAATCTTAGCTTGTTATAAAATAAAATCCATTTCCATCCATTTGTTTCATCTCCATTCGCTTTCCGTCCAACCCTTTGACATCCTCCTACCTACATCCATTTTGGTACCCATCTCCTTGCATATTTAATACGCCTATTATATTCTTGATCTAAGCATTGTACAACACCGATGCTGGTTGGAAATGTCAAGGAAATCAAAATTAAATCTTCCCAATCAATTTATTCAAAGGGGATCGCAAGATCGACTTCCAGCTTAGCACCAATTGCATTTGGCGAAGACATATACTCAAATAGCTTGGTCTCGGCCTCCCAGATCTCAATAGCTTCAACTTGGCATAAAAGCCTTGGTTTCAACCTCGATGGGTTACTCTCATATTTTTATTCTCCACCATCATCCTCCACAACAAGCTCGAATAACACGAGATTTGTTCATTAGTCCACCAGCCACGTCTTCCTCTATATTCTGTCCAAAACTTTGTGTGGTTGATTTAGAAGTGACGGGAGCATTTTCAAGAGTCAAGTCCCTTCCTTCATATCACAGATTAGATGAGAGTGACCACCTGTCTTGCGGGATTATATTTCTTCCTGGCATATTGACGCGACCAACACTTTCTGTTTTCACCAAATTTAGTGGTATGTTTGGTATGAATCCAATATTTAATTGGATTAGAATATTAGTTTGTTTTAGATTAGTTTTTATAAGTGGTGTGATGTGTGTAAAGTTGAGTCGAGACATTTTGTGTCGTGTCTATCAGTGTCGTAAAAATAATAAGTGTTATTATGAAAAATAAGAGCGTCAAAGGTAAGTGTCGTCTTGTAAAATTTGAATTGTTATCATCTTGTCTATTCTTTCATCTCAAATAGTGTGTTTAGGTGAATAATAGGTTATTGAGTCCAATTTTTGGGTCATTATAAAAATTGTGAAAAAATAAACTTGCCTCACAGACGCATTTTCGGTGTTACTCGACGTCCGAGTCCAAATCAAGGGGGTTATTTCACAATGAGCTCCATGATCAAATTCAACTGAGTTAAGCGGGATGTCTACTAGAGGTCGAGGTAACGAAGGATGGATGGCAATCAATGCCTCTCGTTAATCACCAATGATGGGGCCACACACAAATTTGATGGCAATATCTTATATTATTTTAGGTGTTTGCTTTGAGTGGTGTGTGCATAAATAAAACATGCTATACATTCCTTGCCAAATATTGAAAAGAGGAGAATGTGCATTTTGGAACCTGAGAATAGTCGTATAAGAGGGAATTTGAACCAGAGTGATCCTTGATTACAGAGATCCTCCACTATCGTACTTCTAACATTGATTGAATGGTGAATTCTAGCGTTCACTGGAAGTGAAAGCAGGAATTGTTGATTTTGCATATGTAGGTGAATCGGTGGAAGTGTGATCATCCGGTGTGGGATTCACTATGGTGAAGCAGATTGGTCATGTGTCACAAGATCTAGACAACAAGAACCAAGCCGGTAGTATGCAGACCTAAAAGTATGTGGAGGCATACGATTTTATTTTTTATTTTTTTCAGGATGTGTTTCTTCCCATGTAAACACTAAGGGAGAATGTTAGGAACTTAGTTGTAGTGTCCACTTCCCTTCGACACCTTTTTTATTATTGATTTTGATACATCGACTACACTTGTGGATATATTATTGATTTTGATTTAGTATGATGTTAGACGTTAGAAGTACTAGACTGCATTGTTGATTCGATTCATATACGATGCATTTGGATTATTAGAGATATGTTATATTTGATGTTGAGATGTTGTGGACATGGTTATATATATATTTCTGACATGTGATATCTTTCGCCACACTTCGTAGGTTTTGATAATTGAAATAATGTTGTGATCATTTTGACTTGGATGAAATGTAGAATAGAGATAAAATGTTAGAAATGGTAGATGATGATTTGTTTTATATAGATATTGATGATTTTAGATTTAAATTTCATATTTAATTTGAATGTTTTAATACGGCCATGAGGCCAAAGGAGGTATATTGTATATATATATATATATATATATATATATATATACACATATATATACATATATATATACATATATACATATATACATATATATATATATACATATATACATATATACATATATATATATATATATATATATATATATATATATATATATATATATATATATATATCACATCAAACATCGGGGATTAGAGACCAACCACATTGGAATTCTAGATGAATTCAACTAGGGTCACCATGGCAACATGTAATTGTGTGTGTGTTAGAATTAGTGGGTTAGGAAAAATGGTGACCAAGGGGTCATGTGTTGTCTTTTATTATTAGTTCTCTTTTTATTAATGTTAGTATGTGTTTCTTTTAGTAATGTAATTTACTTGTTTTAATTATTTAGATTTTTGGATGTATGTTTACCCTTTTATTATTAATGGGTTGTAGTGTCTTAATTAAGCTAATTTAAATTTGTCCTAAACTAATTAAAGATGTGACCAAAAAGGAGTTCATTTATTAGACTTGATTTACTCTTGGATTTTGTGTTGAGTGTTGTATGCTTGAGTCTTGAGTGTAGTACACTCTACCCTTCATGGGAAACTCGAATTTGGCCTTAGAGGCCAAATTTGGAAGCTTGTGGGACAAGTCAAACTTGTCCCACACCTCTTAAATGTCTATGCCAACCCTACCTATGGGTTGGGGGGTCAAAATTAGGCCCTATTAGGTGTTTTGGGAAGATAAAAAGGTGAAATGTTTATTGCACTTTCTTTCAAATATTTAATTTTTTCCTTGGGGGAGTGGGCTTAGATGGAGTGTGTAAGTTTCTTGTCATTCCTTCAACCACTTATTAATTGTGCATTGGAATATGAGGTTGACTAAGGTGATGTGGAGTGGAGAGGAAATGAGGTGGCATCCTACTTGGAGCCACATCATCCTCCTCTCTCCTCTTTCTATTTATTGAAATCTTTTGGCTTGTTTGGGGTTACTTCATTATTTTTTTGCTCTTGTATTTTTGAAGAGTGAGAGGATTTTTGAGAGAGCTTGTGGATTGTTGGAGCTTTGTGGATGCTTTCTTGGTTTTGAGGAGCTTAGAATTTCATTCTTGAACAAGCTCTACTATGGAGAGGTAGGAGCTTTACCTTGCTTAAATTATGTTTTTATTTTTGTGTTTATATGTTTGTGTTGAGTGTTGTTTTTCCTTGGAATGCTTGTTGGGTATGGGTAGATTTCCTAAGTTTGGAGTAGGAGGAGACTATGGGGAGTATTCTTGTAGGGAGGCATAAGATTTTATCTTTTTGTTGGAGGGATTTTGGGTTGGGTGCCCCACTTTGTATGAGGAATGCTTGCATTTCTTCTTGTTTCTTGTTATGAGGGAGGCATAAGAGTATATGGAGGTATAAGGGGTACTTGAGGGAGGCATAAGAGTTTTAGGGGATTTTAGACATGCATTGGAGGCTTTAAGGTGGGCACCCATTCCCATTGGGAGGCATAAGTGGCCTCCCCATAGGTCTTGCTCTTTTGGCTTTCTTGATAAGCCTTGTTATATTATTGTTTTGTTGATTCTTCTTGTTTGTGTTGTTGTTGTGTTTGAATGTGGATGGAATGGATTGTAAAACTATTTTGTTAAGTATTGTGGAAGCTTTTAGTTGCCATGTGTTGAAATCATCTTCCATTGTGATGTGGTTGGGGCTCGGGGGCCAATGGAGAGGATGGCTTCTCCTCTTCATTGGATATCTTGGTTGGGTGGAGAGCATTGCCTCTCCCCATTTTGTTGTGAATCAAATAATCTTAGAGGAGCTAACTTGATGGAGATGTGAAGCTTGGAGTCTTTTTGGTGACCTTGTGAAACTTCCTTAGTATTTTTCCCACCGAAGTGGAGGAAACTTTTCCCACATCAAGTGGAGAACATTGCTTTGATCTTGTGAAGAAACAAAATTTCAATTCATACTTGGCTATGAAAGTGTATTATATATTGAAAGGAAAGAAGAAAGATTTGTATTGTAGAACTAGTTTGAGAAATAGAAAAGAAAGTAAATTCTCTTATTTGAAAACTTGGTTGTATTGGTTTGTGTGAAAGGCTGGAAAATTGTAGTTTGAAAAAAAAAAAAAAAAATGTTACTTCTTTTGTATTCCATGAGTTTTATGAAATAGTGAAAGGGTCATATTTGTTTATCCTCTTATAGTGCTTGAAAGATGTTTTAAAATTTGTATGTTGAAATGGAGAGAACTTAAGTGTTAGTGATCTTTTACTTGCAAAAACAAAAAAATAGATCATCTCCTAGAACTCAATTGGCAATTGTCTTTTTACTTGGTTAATGAAGAAAGTAATTTCCAATGCTAACTTGTAATTTCCATTTAGAAATGATTACAAATCTACAAAAAAATGATTAAGCAAAATGAATCTATTCTCTCCTACCTCTTATTACAATATCAAATTGTGTGTGTATATATATATATAAAGATTTTAATGCAAAGACTTAACTTGCTAACATTGGTACATATGAATCCATTATTACTTACCGTAATCTTATTACCTTGAGTATTATCAATATTAAATATTATTAATATTAATCGATTTATTAATATTAATAATAGAGTAATATTAAAATACTATTAATCTTTATTATAAGAATCTAATATTAATGTCCTATATTTTAATAAAAGTACCCTTTTAAGTCAAATATTGTTCATTTGAAAATATATATATATATATATATATATATATATATATATATATATATATATATATATATATAAGTTTTAGTAAAGTAAATTTAAAAAATAAAGCAAAGTATAAAAGTAACCTTTTTTAAAAAATGCGTGGGAGTTAAAACTCTTACTAAAATTTTATAAAAAAACAAATTAAAAAAGGAAATTTATGAAAAGTGCGGCCTGCACTTTTGGGTATTGTTATTAGTGTAAAAGGGGGTGGGGTAGGTGACCCTCCCCCAACCCAACTTACCACGCATACCATATTTAGCGGCCCCAACACTATTAAAACCTGCTCTTTTATTACTTCGGCTCGTATATATATATTTTTTGGTGATGTGGCCTATACATGAAGTTGTTATGCGGCCGACACACGGTGCATTATATATATACCTTTTTTTTTTTTTTTTTTGGTATTTTTGAAAAAAAAAAGGGTTGCAAGAGGAATATAAATTTATACAAAAAAGTTTATTTTGTAAAATAAATACATGGGGTTTCTAGATTTGCCCAAATGAGTATACCCACAAAGAATATTCTTGAATCTGCAAATAGAATATTCTAATAAATAAATACAAAAAAGAAAATAATACCCACAAAGGGAAAATGAATGGATCTATAATTTTAAGCACGAAATCTCTTCAAGGGAAGCTTCCAATCCTCTTTAATGGCCTCCCTGGCTCCTCCTTCTTCTACTCCTTCCTTAACCTACAAAATAAAACAAGAGAAATGAGAGAGTAGAGTTAGAAAAAGAATATATTGCAATCCATAAGGATTCTTAGGGTTACTTTTAGCAAATCTAAATCCAAGGGTGGAGAAAGATTGGATCTAAGGGTGTAGGATGCACCCTACATCACTTAAGTGATGGGGTATTTAAATGGGAATGCTTTAATTTAAAAGATGTGTGTGTAGTGTTGAATGGGGCCTAAGGGGTTAGACTAGGTTGTGCACCCCTTGCCTTTTTAATGAAATAATATAAATATTAAGGAGCTTGATTTAAAACTCAAAGGATATTTAGTCTTGTTTAATATAATAAATTTAGAAGGGATTAATGGGGCCATGACATGAAAATCAAATTGAGAAATATTAAAATAATTATTGAAGCTTAGTAAGAGAATTTAAAAACGGCTTTAATTTTGGAAATTGAGTCAATACTAATTAGTCGTCATTTTAGTTCCAACTGCCTTGAAAATTTTGTAGAAACGTCATTATCAAGAATTTAATTTAATCCCGATGAATTTCATTGTCATTCCCTTTCAAAAAAATATTCCATAATTTTTCCATGTTGGTTATCGGGTTTATCATGTTTTCTTGTTGAGAAAAATGTGGGTGTTACATTAGTATTTACTATGGTAAAAGTAAGTTAGTAAGTGATTTGTAATAACAAATCACGTATTTGTTAATGTGGGTATATAAGTTGTTTTTAACAACTTATATTTGTATTTAGATGTATTGTTAGTGGTTAAAACTATATTCCTTTATTATAGGAAACTATTATCCTATATATATGTATTTTGTATGAATGAATGGAAGCGGTGTGGTTCATGAGAAATAGAACAATAATATTATTATTGTTGTGTTAAAATCAATTACATTCATTTTAAGATCTACATCCGATCTTTCATTATCAAAACCAAGTCGGGTCATATCAAAATGCCAACACGAGAACAAGACCAAAACAATGGCACCCATTGCAAGGTCGAACCAACTCGAGCCAAAGAATCAAGCTTAAAAATTAAAATGGCATGGAGGTGGTGTAAAATGGTCGCCCAAGTTTTAAACAGAGCTCCAATTGTGAGTTAGGGATTTCCACATAGTTTGCTTGCAGAGCATACCATGGCCAAACAAATGTTTACATAGTCGAGCTAGTTCGAGAAGGAGGGAGCGATACGAGTTGAGCGAAAAATATTTAGAGAAGGAGGAATAATAAACTTAACTAAAATAATGGTTAACAAATAATATAGTTTTAGGTCACTATTTGAGCCTTAAATCCAAAATAACAGTATATCCCCGCCCGACTAGTATGTGTTCAATCCCCACAAAGTTTCAAAGGAGTTGAGCATTTAGAGCATGATAGAAAGGAAATAATGTTCACATAATGGTTAACAAATAGATAAACATTCCATGCGAGTGGGTATGGACGTTTACTATAAATGTTGCCTGATCTAGCTCGTTCCTCTATCTCCGATGATGGCTCCTTCCTCCGGCTCCGAGATCTTTTGTTCCCTTTAAGCGAAACAAATACAAAAAAATCTAACAAAACTTCTTTATATCTCATTCCTTCGAGCTTGATCTTTGTGTTGTGTGATTATCTCGCTCCAAAATGCACCGTGTACATGACAAGTTCTTTATGATTAACAATAGATATCACAAGTTTTTTTGATTACCATAGCTTTCATATGTGCATACGAAGGGCGTGATTCAAATGAATGGGTGGGTTGCATGATTTTTAATAATTCAAACTTCCTTATTAATCGTTGCTCCACGTCAATCAATCATTGTGCCACGTAAATTTGTCTCGCTTTCCAATGCATTTCATTCTATGCGATGGGGTTTCTAGCCTGATGTCACCTATCCGACAAGGTGTGTGTAGGATGGGCCATCTATACCATGCCTTAGTGAACACCATACATAGGTGCATTTTGTGTGGAGGATAGCCATTGGTCGACTATTCATTGGTGTGCCTGCTCGATTCATTAGCGTGATTGTTCATTGGTGTGGTACTGCTGCTTTCAAATCAATGTGCATGGACAGATATTTAACATTTACTACACAACTATGTCAAATTTCAATGACCATCTTAATTATTGTTCATCCTTGAACGACGTGTGCATGAGCACGCATGTACGATGTCTGTGAAAATGTGGGAATTGGTAAGAAATCAGCTCCTTTGATTTAGTACCAAATTCTTTAATTAAGAAAACAAATAATTTCATTTGACCTAGTAATCGCACATATGATAAATATTAACACCGAAGCATGATTTATAATGTTAAGATTTGTTTTAATTTTGTTTTCCAATAATTTTAATGGTTGTTATAAGTTTTTTTAAATTATTTATATTTATTATGAGATTATTCTAACTTTAAAATCAGTATGGAATAAAAGTTTAACTATTGTTTATTTTTATTAGTGAGATTATTCTCATTTTAAAAGATTATAGAAAATTAGTTTTTAATTGAAAAAGAAATGAATTGTTTTTCAATATGGACAATAAATAGTACACTTTGACGGTGTTATTAGTAAAAAAATTGAACCGTAAATAAGATATATCTTTTGTTTATATTACCAACTGTTGGAGGGGCTCAATTATTGATTATTGTTCATGCATTACAAGTTTTCTCGGAATTAATCAATCTTAAAACAAAACAAAAAAATTCATTGTTTATTTTGGCCCCTTTAAGTGCAAAGTACATTCATGTGAATAATGTGCACAAGATCGAAACGATAAAGTGGATCTCATAGAAAATATTATTTGGGTAGTAATAATTTGAGCTATAGAATATATGTGGGACGTGCAAATATTTGATTCCCACCTTTCTATTTCAAACTTTCCACTAATATCTTCATCTTCCTTGAACATTCCTTTTACATGTCCTCACAGATTCATTTAATATATATATATATATATATATATATATATATATATATATATATATATATATATATATAATATATAATATACAAATGCAACTAAGTATTTAAAACTCATGTCACATTTCTTCACACAATATAAAGATTTGAATAAGCATAAATTTCTTTAAAATAATTCCAGGACTTAAGTATTTATAGACACAAAATTATGCACTTTAGAAATTATTTAACCCGATCTTATACTACTATTTAGAAGGTTCTCAAGTGAATAAAGTACTAATTAATCCCACCTTTTGGCCATCTTTATTTTATATTTTATTTCATCATTCTTGTGTATTTTCCAAAGACTTATCTTCCCATTTTGCAACTTCCCCATCATTCTAGCCCGAAATTAGGGTGCCCTAACTCCAGACTTGGGTACCAGGGTGCCCTAGTCCTACCTCGAGTGCCTCGATCTATGCTTATCATTTCCCACTTCTTTTTAGGGCTTTCTAGTCATTTTTCATCCTTATCCTTCTCGTAGTCATCCTTGTCGGGACTAATTACAAAATTAAGCTTAAGAGCCCTATCAATATAAACTTATAAGACCATAGTAAGTGTCATAGCACACATACTACTATCACTCCACCTAGAGTTGCATCCACATGGTGTCATGCATTAAGGCTAAGATATTTGCATCACACACACCGCATAGGGGGTATTCTATTTTATTCCATGCACACATGTTATTTAAATTTTCTATATTTATTATTGCTCGCCACTTCACAAAGTGCGACTGACACAAGAGCACCTAGGGGGCACGAAATGCACACACACACACACACACACACACACACACACACACACACACACATTGAAACTACATCTAAGTCCGACATGTAGTGCAACGCCGGTGATAAGACCAAGAGTTTGGCAGTTGAGGTCAGTCTGACCCATTCATTTGCATTTTTATTTTTCTTAGGGTTTTGATACTTCCTCTTGTATTGTAGGTCATTATCCAATTCATCCAAATAATACAAGTGATAGACATGCAGAATTTTAGACCACCTTGCGACCATCCAAGATTCGGTTTCTAAGCATTTACAAAGATTAGAGCACCCAACTAGCATACCAAGGTTCCCTCGGGTGCCCCAAGTACACTCCTGAGCACTCCAATCATTTCAGATCCTCTAGATATGGTCTTCACAGTGTTCCTGAGTGATCGTCTGCACTTCTAGATTTTGTTCTCAAACATGCGACAACCTATGATAGTCAACTTTAATCAGCTAAGTCATCTTCTCTTCTTTTCTTTCATACTTAGGGTTTCATTTCACTTAGAGTAATTATTTATATTTATTCTATATTGTTTTAGTCCATTTACAACAAATGTTTTAGTCCTCCTAATTAGATTAACATTAATACCCTATACTCATTAGTACACATAGGTTTTATTTTTGTTAATCATTTTGGTGAACCTCGAAGTTTCTTCATAGAACCTTCTAGGGTTTCGTATTGATATTTCACACCTTTTTATACCATGTCATCTCTTTATCAAGTTATGGCCCAATCTTTGTATCCTACATATACACCTACCAAAGTCACCAATATAGTCACTTGTCATTGACTTTATGTGTGTTTGTGTGTGTACACAACACCCTTTGTTATGAAATAAGGGATAAAATATGTGGAACAATCCTTCACGAATCATAACAAAGTGGAAACTAATATGCGAAAATATTACGATTTGAAATAAAAGTGTAGAATAATAAAGAACACAACACAAAGAGAGTATATTTAACGTGGTTCACCCAATTTGGGCTACGTCCACCAAGAATCACTTTCTTAGATTTTATTACAAGCCACCGCTCTCTCAATACAATACCCAGATCTATTTGGAGCTATGCTCAACAAACTCTATAGAATTCACACCCAAATTCACACACATCTATAATGTTACATCAACCCTACCATATGCACAAAACCACATAAATAGTAACTGCTTAAGCAATTTTACAATACCATGGGTACCAAAACCATGGGCCAAAACCGTCCCATAAACCTATGGGTTAAAAATCCTGTTCATATGAGAAGAGCACGTTTCCCGATCAATTGGGCACACTTTTTGAGGCCAAAAATTACATGAAGAGTGTACAATCTTCAACACTTGCACACATGAGAAATAGGCTCCACAAGATAACACCCCCTCATGTTTGTCACGCCTCTGTTTGACCCCTCCATCAATGTCGTTACCACCCTCCACACTCGTATTAATCCACCAGCTACTCCACCCGTTTCTCCTGCACCATCCGTCACACATGCCACTTCATTAGCTACTTAAAGGCTATGATATTATCAACCAACTCAATAATACAACGGCTAAGATATCACTTTATAACTTGTGCAATGCACCAAATTTTTGATCCACACTTTAGGCTACACTTCATGTTATCCATGTAAAATGTGACCACTCTACCGAAGTGTTTTCCCATCTCATTCAGTCTCTTTGTATTTTACCCCATTCTATATCCTTCACTGATGAGGATATATCCCCTTTGCCAAACATAACCCTTGTGCACCATTGCTCATTACCGATGTTGTCGGTACTACTTGTATTAAGTGTGTCCTTATTGATAATGGGTCTATAATTAACCTTTGTGCACACTCTCTCTTACAATGATTAGGAATCTCGGATAGTCTTATCTCTTACTGCAACTCCACCCTCATTTGTGGCTATGATTCTTCCACTCGCACATGCCTATGCATTATTTCCTATATATTCGAGTTGGGCCTAAAACAATTCTTATTGAGTTCTACATTCTTAATGTTTTTTTAATTCAATAGCCTCTTAGGTAGACCTTAGATCCATAACATGTAAGTCATGCTTTCCACCGTGCATCAATGTGTCAAATTCCTTCATGATGGATATGAACACGCTATCACCACCGATTTGGAACCATCCAAGTATTGTCGTATTGATCATGTCACCGCTATGCCTGTTCCACCACCAAAGCACATCCCATATGCTAATCTTGATGAATATGATGTTGGTCAATCTAGTGTACCCACCTCCACTACTCTTGCCATTCCTTCTCCTACTCACACTTCGGCGATAATTTCCCCATTGTATTTTTCCCTACTAGTACACCTACGTCCACTACTCCTAATACCACTTCTCCTATCATATCCACTCACACTTTTGTTATCCTTTCACCCATTATATTTGTCCCTGCTAGTGCTCCACCTCCACCACCCTCTACTCCTACCCCACCTACTACTATCCTCAATACCGCTACCCAAACTAATGATGCCCACACCGACGTTTCCACCAAATTTGATGATGAGGTTGATGTTGTAGAACTCACTGATGAATCATTACGACAGCTTGATTTTACTCCTCTCGATGTGGAAAATTCTTATTTTGATGAAATATTTGTTGCTTGATGGCCCCGTGAATACCGGTTCACAAAGCCCTCATCCACTAATGTTATGGTCCTATATAACGAATTTGTTAATAGTGTCGATGCGCTTTCATCTTCTTCTCCACTAGACATTGTTTCTTGACCCCCTTTACATGCACATTATATATCAATAGGGTATTTTGGGAACACATTATGGTCGATCTCGCTAGTTCTGATATTATATGTACACGTGATTGCTTACCTAGATTCGGCATGCCACTTAATGACATCTTACCGCCCCTTCATTCACCCCATCTCTATTACGGCTATGTTCATGTCACAAAGGTGGCTTATGGCTTATGAGTTTCCCATTTAACATTAATTTTTGCACACACCCCTTGTGATTCCCCATTTACACTCGGATAATCTTGGCTTGATTATATTAGAGGTATAATTGATTTACTTCATACTTCATTTTTTGTTCCCAATGCCCTTCAAAGATCATATCCATCGCTAATGATTCTTCCCCCGTATATTTTCCTAAAATGTTGTGTTGGCGCACCGATGGCTGTCCACCGATTGCTTTTACGGATGAGGAATACGCAATGAATGCCTGCACCCTTCGCCGCAATGCATCCCTATATGATTCTCCTCATTCTATAGCTTACCAAGTTTCGACGCAACCCCATAAGATTTTGATCATGATAACGATGACATGTTTGATGACATTTCATAGTTACCTTTGTCACACTATCCCTGGGAGACCTATCATGTAGTACACTTGTGTCCCCCTTCATTCTATTAACATAGCTTCCTCCCTCATTCTTACATTTTTATCCATTCATTTTTTTACATATAGACATATTTATCACATGTCCTAGCACCCTCATAACCCAATGATGCACTCTTGTGCTTCAGTTCACACTGGACTGTTGAGGGATTACCATTACACTGAACCCTATGCACTGCACCATAGGCTCTACACATTTACATTCTATCATATACACCATTCATCCTACACTTATACATCACATATCTTCATAGCGTACTTTTTTCATATACTACACTAGTCATCATTACATATGTGTCTAGTTTTACATTTCATCCACACATTCTACATTTACGCTAGGTACATTATATATAAGTCTATCTTTACACTTATCACTACATATCCTATTTGCTATCTATACCTATCACCACATCTTACATAGCTTATACACCCTACACACCCTACATTTACTACATTGCATGCTTCACATGGCACATCCATACATCATATATATTCTACATACTACACTAGATTTCATTATACATGAGTCTAGTTTTACCTATCATCATTATATATTCCATTTCTATCTACACAGCTTATGACATTTTGCACTTTCCATATTCTACACACTATCTACATTCTACATTGCATTTCCCACACCATGCATTTAGATACCATAGTCATCACTTGGTAGTTTATACTACATCGTCTTTTACGCTTACAATCATCACCCCGTGATGCACTTTAGTTCCTTGGTCCATACTGATCGCTAAGGGTTTACCAATCAAATGGAACTTACATTTACCATATGATATCCTTCTCACATGATAGTTCATACGTTAATGACATATACCTTAGGTTAAATTGTCACCCTTCCTATCATTTTATAGTGGTATACACATTAGGTTACATCACCACTCCCTTCTTATTCATCCCATAGTGACATACGCTTTAGGCTAAATTGTCACCCATTTCCATCCATTCACTCTATAGTGATATACACTTAGGGCTAAAACATCACTCATACATTCAACAAGTCATGGTATATGCTTAGGCTATAGGTTCCACACGCATCTTTCCATATGTCTCATCCCAATACACCCATTCTATATTGATATATGCTTAGGGCTAAATCATCACTCCTCCATTCAACAAGTCTTGATATACGCTTCGACTATAAGTTTCTCTCCACATGACGCATTTCATCACATTTACATATACAAACTCGTCATAGCGCGCTAGATACAACCATCATTACTAGACCATTTCCCGATGACACACTCTCATTTACAGTTCATTCTTGACTGCCGAGGGGGAAAACAAAATGAACCTCATTGCATACACTTCCATCCACTTGGGGGCACGTTGCTCATTTCATTCAATCTTGTATTCCATTCCATCTATCCACAACATAATGCATTATCTTAGGGGCATTTAATTTTTCTTACTAGTGTTTTGCATGATCACTTTAGTATACATGCCATATTGCTTTCTTCTATGTCATTATCATACACACATGTGCGTTCATGCCTTTTTTTAGTGTGATCACAGATACATGACTCTACATGCAGCATGGATGTTTTCCTTCTACCCTTCCTATACCGGTCGTTGGGGGCATCCACATTCATCTTATCCAGCATTATTATTTCCATGAGTACATGTTTGTTTCTACTTGTCTGCGTTTTTTTTTCCATTGTATGTAGGATTTTCCCTTTGCTTGTGTGCACACTTGTCTGATTGTTTGCAGCCATGATGACCTTGTGTGTCTTGTAACATCATGAGTGATGTCTCATGTTTGCAACCTACTTTGTGCGGTCTACTTATTTTCTTACGTGTTTACACTACTTTGTTTGGTAGTTACTACATTGTCTGCATATTTTACACTTGTCTTATTACATGCATGTGTTTTCAAACTAACACTTGTTTTGGCTAGCCATCCCCTTTTGTGTGTGCCTTGGTATCTACTATGTGTTTTTTCTTTCCCCCTATAGGGAAGAGTTCTACAGGTCAAAGTGCGGTTGGTCCTCTTTTCTCCTTTCAATTGTGTCTCATGTGCCCCAAAAGAGAGGGGCCATCATTAAGGGTTTCTAATAACACAATGTATTTACATTGGTTCATACACAATAAGTGATTTCAAATCAGTCTATGAACTCCATACACATTGGCCTTAATAGGACATGGTGTCCTTCAAAAATTCAGCGGAGTATTTACAGGCTTGGGGGTTACAGTGGGTGTGCATCTCTACACTTCTCTGTCTAGTGGTGTCGGATCATCCAAAAAATCGAGATAATATAGAGATCTCTTCACACGTGTCAATAGAAGCGAGATAAAGGCCGGAGGATACAACGCATTTCCTCCCTACACTTCTTCAGTCAGGGTGGCGTGAGATTGCCCAAAAAAATCATGACATTATAAAATATCCTTCTACACCCTTTTCTCGACATGTATCGGGTGCATATGTTCCATTTACACTTTTTCTATTCGTGTATTTTAAATTTGTGTACTTTACACATTTCTATATACATGCGTATGTTACATAACATTTTTACATACATATATATTTGACTACTTGATTGTTTTGTCCTTACAGGGTTCAACTGTATGAGAAAAAAGCAACCAAATTAGGGGCAACAACAACAACAACAATAGAAAAAATGAAAACGACAACACACCGCTACAGTACTTGCCTTTACTAACCATGCAGGTACATTACACACAACAACAACTACACACGCATTCCACCCTAGGTTCACTCTCATCACTTTTTATGCACATTTTTCATCTTTAAAATCCATGCTCCTCCATATTTTTCTTTTTGTCATTCCATGCTTGAGTCTAGTCCATCGACATGTTTTCTTCTACACTCTACATGGATATCAAGTACACATCTCTATCTACTTTATGTTACCAAGTTTTCCGCTCACCAACATAAAGTGGGGAAAAATGTAGACACAAAATTATGAACTTTAGACATTATTTATCCCGGTCTTATACTACTATTTAGAATGTTCTCAAGTGAATAAAGTACTAATTAATCCCACCTTTTGGCCATCTTTATTTTATATTTTATTTTGTCATTCATATGTATTTTTCATCACTTGTCTCCCCATTTCGCAATTTCCCCATCATTCTAACCCAAAATCGGGTGCCCCACCTACCCTGGGCACCCCTGGTCCTACCCTAGGTGTCCCGATCTATGCTTATCATTTTTTGCTTCTTTTTGGGGCCTTTCTAGCCATTTTCATCCTAATCCTTCTCCCAGTCGGCCTTGTCGGGATTAATTACGAAATTAAGCTTCAGAGCCCTATAAATATAAACTTATAAGACCAAAGTAAGTGTCCTAGTGTCACATACTATTATCACTCCATCTAGAGTTGCATCCATTGCATCATTTACATCCACATAGTGTCATGCATTAAGGCTAGGAGATCTGCATCACACACACTGCATAGGGGGAGGGATTTTATTCTATTCCATGCACACATACTATTTGCATTTTCTATAGTTACTATTGTTTACCACTTCACAAAGTGTGACTGACATAAGAGCACCTAGGGCACAACATGCATACACACACACAGACACCAGAACTACATCCGAGTCCGAAATGTAGTGCAACACTCAATGATAAGACCACTAGTTTTGCAGGTTGAGGTCAATCTCGACCCATTCATTTGCATTTTTATTTTTCTTAAGGTTTTGATACTTCCTCTTGTATTGTAGGTCATTATCTAGTTCATCCTAGAATGAATACGGTCATGACATACATGCACTTTCAGACCACCTTGCAACTATCAAGGATTCGGTTTACGAGCATTTACAGAGATCGAGCGCCTAACCAATGACCAGGGTGCCTGGGTGTCCCAATACACTCCCAAGTGCCCCAATCATTTCGAGATCCTCCAAATTCGGTCTTCGCATGGTTCCCGAGTGATCATCTACACTTCCATTTTGTTCTCAAACTGTGACAACTTGAGAAAGTCAACTTTAATCAGCTAAATCATCTTCTCTTCTTCTCTTGCATACGTAGGGTTTCATTTCACTTAGAGTAATTATTTACATTTATTCTATATTGTTTTAGTCCATTTACTACGATTTTATTCCTCCTAATTAGCTTAACATTAATACCATATACTCATTAATACACATGTTTTATTTTTGTTAGTTAGTATTATTGTGCTCCATGACATCCATGACATCCAATACCCTTAGTAAAACATGATTATATATATATATCCTTCCCTTGTACATTTATAGTCCACATTGGATCGTAGATCAAGAGCGAGTTCCCAACAAAAGAGAATATTATTCATGTTAGTAAAATGTTCTTAACTTCTCGAGTTTTGAAAGATTTTAATGAATTCCATGAGAATAAAGTGGTCTTCTAACTATGATTCATTAAAAAATTAACCATCACGCCTAATCAAAATTGTTCATATTATTATTCACATACATGCCTACTTCACATAATCACTTTCCGGGATGTAGTCTATTTGTTACTTGAACACCTTGTTTGACAATGTTGTTCTACATGGATTGAACAACATCTATGAAAATATTTCTGCACAAACATTCTCCTTTGTTTTTGTTATTGATATCATGACTAACATTTAGATGATGGGAGAAATGTGGTCAACCATAGTAAATGTTGGCTCTAATTTAAGTGTGTTATTAGTGTAGGAGGATTAAAAAATCAAGTCTAGAAACTCCAATTTATATGTGGATATGAATTGAGTGGTAAATGTTTATAGAGAATGGTGATTGGGAAAATTTCTTAGAGAATTTAGTTGTAGTACGTAGTTTGAGGGGAAAACCAATGGGCAAAGTAAGACATCTAAAAAGGTAAACAAAATCCTTTCTTGCCTCCACATTTATGACATGTACAATTTATTTTAATCGAAAGCATACATTGATGGCTTCCAAAATCTTGTCTTCCATCCTACAAACACCAATATTTTTAACTACATTTAAGACAAAAAATTGAAAAGTTTTGGAAAAATTTCATTGCATGACAGGATGAATCTACATTTCACAAAATTTAAGGCATTTATAAGGACAAAACCATTTTTGTCTTCAATCATGCACATGTCCCCACAACTGAAATCTTGATCATGCAACCACTCTCCAACTAATAAATCTTCCACTTGACCATTTAGGTGAGCTTATGTTTTCAAATATCTAGATCAATGCACTAGGCTACTAGGCAATAAATCCACATGCCAAACAACAAATGAAGGAATGATGAAAAATTATAGAGTGTGCTTATTGGAGAGCATTAATTAGAGTTATACTTTCTTACGTAAAACCCATACAAATTTTTCATGTTTCTTACCCTCAAGTAATTGGACAATTTTACTATCGAAATCCCTATATTTGTGGACATTATAAGATACACTTTGATCATTTTTTAGTAAAAATCCCTCCTTGTAAATTAGAGAAAAATTACAATCAATAATGTAAAAATTGTGTGGAGTCTCATTCTAAAATCTATGATCAATAGTTAAAATCCAAATTTTAATCATATGGATTTTTAATTTAAGTATTATTTGTACTCACAGAGTACAACTAGATGAAACTTGCAATGAACTCTACTTGTGGCATTTTAGAATTTATATCCACCTTGAATTTATTAAATTCCATGAGACCAATGATGCGAGACATGGGATTGTGATAGGTAGGGAAATTCCATTATAATTTTTCCCTCCAATGTACACACAAATCTCCCACCCGTGTTGTATGAGACAATGCACTTACATCAGTACATGCTTCGCATCTTTGAGATAATTAGATTGTATGGTTTGTGTGCACTTGATTTCACATACCAAAGATCCTAAATGAAAATTTTGAATAGGGAATCGTATTTTTCTAATGATGATAGATGATGATGTTGATGAGCCTCTGAATGTCAATTTTTTCCACTCCCACTCAAACACGAGATGAAAACTCCAACGTTTACATTTTCATTTTAATTTGGTGATAGATATGCTAACATAACATCTCCCCTCCCAAATTCATGACCCACACCACCACAACCAAACTAATAAATCTCAAACAAATATAGATCACCATGATAAATAAACAAAATCATAATCTTAAAACTTATCAATTGAATTATAAAATTCAAACTAAAGTGTTCCCTATTTACTACCTTGGATGATCTAGAGCATCAAAGGAGGACCCAGAGAAAAAAATTTTTTTCTTTTTCTAATGCCTCAAATGTTAATTAAGTGTGCATTTCCAAACAGAGGTCTTAAGCGCTATATGTCTGAAACACATATAGGAAATATATGGTCGAGTCTAGAAAATCGATGGTCAAGGTTTTGTGTTAGTGTTCATTGATAGATTGCATCATCAAAGGAACCTTGAATGTAGAGTATTTGTATCTAACATATGTAAAGTTAAGTATTTAAACATATACGCAGTTTGTCCTTTACGTAGGCAATGACAAAGGAGATTGTGATGTGACCAAGTGACCCACCTCTTCATGCACTCCACCAATGGGTTCCCATGAAAGGAAAATTGTTTTATCCTCTATTTTTTGACCATATTTTGAGGGTGATTAGTATAACACTAATGTTAGGTTAGGTATTCAAACCTTAACAAAAAGATTGATAGAAATGATGGAG
Source organism: Taxus wallichiana var. yunnanensis (assembly GCA_018340775.1). Taxonomy (NCBI): domain Eukaryota; kingdom Viridiplantae; phylum Streptophyta; class Pinopsida; order Cupressales; family Taxaceae; genus Taxus; species Taxus wallichiana. Next base: position 787,791,571 of record CM031235.1, on the reverse strand, counting down.
TCACAAAAAAAGGGAAGGTACACAAATATTGCCTACTATAGATACATGTGTGAAATATTCATATTTAATGAGTGTTAAATCCTATAATTTTGAGGAGGCAGTGTTGTCAATTACAAATCCACAAGAAAAATATTTTTTATTATGTTTGTTGTTCGAGAAAGTGTGGAGAATATCCTTATAATATTGTCTAAAAATATGTCATAAAACCACTTGTTGACGATGTTTTGTTGTTATCAAATTCAACAAATACATTGAACTAACATGAGATGTCAATCCCACTTCACATATCCCTATCTATGGAATGTTATAGTGCATGTGCAAGTGAATTCCTCTTAAATAGATTTGTTTTCTAACTACCGAAAAAAACAATGGTTGACATTGCTTGAATAAGTATTGACAAGGATTTAAACCCCTAAAAATAGACTCTACTCGGAGAGAATGTGATGATCCTCGTAAACAATCTAATATGAAGAATGCATTCTGACTGAATGGAATATTGCCACTATCAATAGAAATAAAAATGGTACTGAAAAAATATAGTCGATGGATTAAACCCCCCACTGATTGGCACAAATTAAATTTTGATGGGGCCTCAAAAGGCAATCCGGGAGACTCTGGTGGTGGGGGTATCATCAGGGATCAAAGAGGCTGCTATGTTGCTGCTTTTTCTGGGAGAATGGGAAGACAGACTAATCATTATTCTGAAGCCATGGCGGCTCTTTGGGGTATTAGACTTGCCAGAGATTGTAATATTCAAAATATCATAATTGAAGGTGATTCTCTAAATATTATCAATCTTCTGAATAAAAAGCAACACCCCAGTTGGTCTATCAGGGATTATATTGAGGAAGCTATAGATATATGCAAAAGCTTTGTTAATGTTCACATCACCCACACTTATCGGGAAGGAAACAGGGTTGCCGACAGTTTGGCTAACTTTGGTGTTAATAATTCCTTTCAAACTTGGATTGGCGGGGATGTTCGCCGCCTCATGTCAATAAAGCCATCATCATTGATCTTCATGGCAGTGAAAATCATGACTAATGGTTGTATTTTAGATGCTAATGTGTGGATCCCCAAGTACATGATGATGACATCACAAAAGATTTGGATGATTGTTGCGATTTGTGCGGGCTGGATTGCCATCATTTCTTGGCATCGGAGGAAAGCTGAGGAGCGGGGCAATAATAACAAGTGTAGCATTATAATTAAACCGGCTTTCACGGGAAGGAAAGATTCAAATACCAAAATCACTGCTCAGCCTGTCCCGCACATTGGAAGCTTTTTTACCGTTGAGAACAGAAATAGGAACAGAGGAAACATGGGGGGTCCGCCATGCAAAACCGAACCGACCCACAATCCTGAGTGGAAAGAGAACACGGTGCTTTGGGAGTACCTGTAAATCGGGGGCCTGTCGAATTTCATTGAAAGGATTCAAGGCTTCGACCAAGACATCTCCATCAAATTTGCCAAGGGTTGGAAGAACAGAATTGTCAAATATAGTAACATGAAAATGGAAATTACAGAAGAGCTCATAGCTCAGATCATGGGTCTCAGCCTGGAAGGCACAAAGTTCTTCAATAAGAAGGTCGATAGGGAGGTGGAAACCAAGAAATTTCTGGAAGAGGGAGAGAATCTTGAGTTCGTAACTACTGGCCTCAAGGTGGAGTCGATCCCTGCACCTTTTGATGAACTGGCCAAAATGGTGGTAAGGTATGTTACCCTTGAAGGAAGATATGTGACTATACCTCACAAGCATCGATTTTTCTGAATCATTTTCGTAGAAATAACATTATTAGCTTTCCTCATTATCTGGTTAACTCCCTGGAGAAATCTATAAGAGAAGTTCAAAATCACTCTAGGGTTGTCCCTCTACACTAGGGCCTTATCCTCCTGATTCACCGCCATTTTTCCAGCTGCCCTCCCATGAACCCTATCCCACCTCCCTCCTTCATACCTTCACCTGCCCATACTGCTCCCACTCCACCCCTGCTAAAAGAAAGAATGAAGATGTTGGCCCTAGCAAGAAAAGCAAGAGCCTCAAAGCTAAAATCCCTGCTTCCCAACGAGTCCTAAGGAGCCACAAGGACTTGGAACTAGCTGAAAACCTTCTGCATATTAGCATGCCGGTAGAGGAGCCCAAAGCAGAAGATTTGTTGGATAAGGTTAACAGATTGGAGAAGGAGATTCAAGAGCTCAAAGGGGCTCTAAAAAACATGGAGAGAGCCAAGGGTAAAAGGATCCTTCAAAGTGAGGAGGAGGAGGGGGTGATTGATGAAATCTTCAAGAAACTGCAGTCCCTTGATGGCAGATTAGGGAATGCTAAAAGCCACCTTGATGGCAGATTAGGGAATGCTAAAAGCCGCAATGACTGCATTCTGTCACCCTCAAAAGCATCTATAACTTCATTGAACAACATGTCCACAGTGTTTGCAGTTTAAGTGGAATCAATGAAGACATATGGGGCCCTAAAGAGAATAGGGACATTGCAATCTCCCAAGCAGATATGCAAGACCCCTCTCAGGCCACTGCTATTGCCTTTTTCATGTCACTGCAGGCCATCAAGACCAAGATAGACAGAGCAATCAAGTAACGGTAGTTGTGTTGTTGTTTTTTGGCTGCGATCTGGCTGTCATCGGGCGGTTCTGGAGCTGTTTTTTGGCAGAGCTCTTTTATCTGTTTCTCTTTTGGCTTCTTTTTGATCTTGCCTTCTTTGTTCTGGATCTCTGTATGTTTAGATCCATTTTTCACCTATATTGTAATATCTCGCCGACCTTCCCTTTCTTGGTTATTGCTTTGCCCTTCTCCGGCCGCTTCTCTCTCATCTTTACTATCTCGGCTTTTGAGCCCTTTTTGTATACAGGTATAGTCCCTTCAAAACTATTTGCCCTTAATAAAAAAACTATTGACAACGGAAAATTGATCAACCACTTCTTCCTTGATTAGATATCTCCAAATTACATTATTTTTAAGATCTCCACCCTACACCCTATTTATCCTTGAAAATTTTGAAAAATAGTACATGGTTAGCATGTTCACAATAGGTTCACATAGGTTCCACCCAATATTTTCTGCACCCCTAGAATTATTCTCTCTCAACCCCCTTCTTCATCTCCCCTCTTCCTAGAGAAATGTTTCACTCGACCAAGTTTGAACTCTTCTACATTTTGAAGGCAATAAAGATCGAATTATTTGAATTAAACACATGGATCTTAAATTTTGGAGTTTCCAAATATGAGTTGAGAAACACATTCTTATAAGTATTTTGAGAATTTAAAAAATAAGAAAAAAGAGAAAAAAGAAAACATCACATTTTAAAGATGTCGATCGACAAGTTAGATTCTAAAAATAGTTTCCAATTATGAGTTGAGTAACATATTCAATGAAAGTATTAATAATAATGAAATAATGTGACACTAATAAGATCATACTTATTAATTCCTTTGATTTTCCTCCTCCTCCTCCTTCCTTGTATGAAGATTCCCCCTCATTATTTATATCATCCATAATATCGTATATATTTTCTTCCAAATATCGGTTAAGTAACACATTATTTGAAAGAATTGTGAGCTTCAACGAAATAATATGACACCATAAAGATCAAACTTATTGATTCCTTTCAAATTTCCTCCTCCCCCTCATGCATGGATACATCATAATTTATTGTTTATATCATCTACAGTATAAATAAATGTTTTTATTCCAAATATGAGACGAGTAACATAGTTTATGAAAGTCATGTGAGAACAAAAAAAAATATGGTACCTACAAGATCAATATTATTGATTCCTTTGAAATTTTCTCCTCCTCCTTCACATGCATCCAAATTCTCTCACTTTTTGTTTATATCATCCATAATATAAGTATGTGTTTCTCTTTCAGGGAAAATTTAAAGAGCCCTTACCAAAATTCCCCTTGTATTTTTTTTTTTGGGTGAATATGTGAAAATGTGTTTCGAATTCATGGTGAATACCAACAAAAGTTGTATTGTCATGCAAACAATTCAAATTTTTGAATCATGAAATGACAGAAAACGTGGAAAATTTTCACATAGCATGGGGAAATAATTTTACACTTTAAATAGGTTTAGAGGTAAGTGTACCAAGTTGGGGGGCCAAAAGGGGGTCTTAAGTGGACACATTTTTCTGAAAAAAAAAAAAAAAAAAATTCAACTTGTACGAGTTTTTCGAAATAGTTACACTCAAAATTGGAAGATGTTGTAGAAATATGAATCATAGAATTTTGAGTCTAGTTTCTAAGCTACTAAATTTTATTGAAAACGGATAAGTTTAAGTGGGTCAAACAACTAAAATACCAATAGATGCTCTTGTTTTTGTTAAAAAAACATAATAGAGTGACTTTCGTGCCCCCACCATTTTTTGAGCACCATTTAGTATTTTTGAAAACCCTTTGGTAGAAAGATAGCTAGGAGCATCTAGTTTGGGCTCCTTTTTTTTAAGATTTTTTAGAGAATATTTTTATTTACGATTTTTCTAGAACATAAATTTTATGTTTTGAAAAATAATGGAGCTCCGACCGTAACCCCCCCACAACTACCTCAAAAATATCGGAAATTAGATTTTTTTAATATATATATATATATATATATATATATATAATTATGCCTAGTTTCGGCTAGTATAAAAAAATTTATTTCAATCACCCAAAAAAAGATACACCATGAAAGATAGACATATTTACACTTCAAAAATAGCTATAAAAAGGCATAGTTAGAAAATAAATAATATGGAAACCTTATATTAGTCGAGAAAATTTGAAAAATTATATTTTTAGAAAGAAGAGACTCGCTCTACGTCATGGTATAATTTTTTTAAATGGATCGATTGTTTTATTTTGATTTATCATAGAGGAAGTGTCATTTTTACATTTTCTTGTAAAAACTCGTTGTTTGTTGTGTTTGTGCGAGTCCATGCTTGAGGTTTGGGATCAAACCAGATCCCAAGCCTTGAGGCATGGCTTGGGAAAAGAGAAAACACAAAACGCGTATGCGTTTTTCTTTGTTTTATATATTGTGCCCCCAACGTCCCTTTCATCTTTTTCATAGGAATTCTGCAAACATTCTGTTTTGTCTACAATTTTCTCTACATTCTTGCACAATTTTTAGTATTTCATTTTGTCCCCTACCCCACTAGTTGATTTTTTCTAATCATGGGTGATAAACATTGAGCTAAGGACAAGAGGAAAGTCAAGAATAAGACACCAGAGCAATTGGAAGAGAAGAGAATAAAGAAATTGAAGAGAATGCAAAAACTTCAAGCAGGGCAAGGTACATCCACTATATCAAATGTAGCTAATGTATTAGAAAATTGGGATGAAATACATAATGAAAATGTAGAGAATAATGATTTTGCAATGAATAATGATATTGAATTGAATGATAATGTTGGTATGGATGAAGAAATTGATATGAATCCAATTGTTGAACCCTTACTTGAGAATCCAAATGTTAACCACAAATTTGTATGAAAACACCTTGAATGAAGGAAGTAACCTTGTAAATAAATCTTCACCTCTAAGAACACCTCCTTCCATTTTGCGAAGAAAACCAATTCACTTAATTGAAAATGATGAAAATATTATAAAACCAATGCCTAACAAAATGTCTGAAAGAAATGCGAGAAGAAAATCTAGTGGAATTTGGGATAATTACTTTGAGAATTTAAATGACACACAAAGATGTCAATTATTTGTTTCATTGATGAAATTAATTAATATGAGACCTATAATGAAGACCCTCAGGGTTAAGAACATCTAATGTTGTTGATCAAAATGTGTCAATTGTTGAAAACATACATAAAGCATACCAAACTGTAGGTGGCAAAAGACACACCAAATATAGTAATGCTACACAACGTGCACTAACTAATTGTATAGTAAGTGATAAAACAGTTAATAAACGCTTGATTAGAAATAAGTAGTGCTTTGAAGCTAAACAGAAAAACACTAATGAAAGCAATAGAGAGACGTAAACGTCTTGAGTTAGTCAATAACACTGACTATTGGGCTTTCTCTAGCAGACTTCCACGAAAAGACAAGAATACATCTAATATTCTAAAAGAATTAATTGTAAAATTTTGGAATGAGAACACAAGGGTGTCATCGAATAGAAGAGATACAATAAAAAGAAGAATAGGTTCTCGTAATCGTGAATCATGTGCAAAACATTTCTTAGATATGACTCAAACAGAATTGTTCTCTAAGTTTAAAAATAAAAATCCACAAATTAACATTAGCCAAAGATTCTTTGAAATGAGCAAACCCTTTTATGTGAAAATCAATCACTCACATACCACTTGTTATTGCAGGCATCATGTTGAATTTTCAATGCATTATGATGTTTTTTGTCAAATATGTAGTGTTTTGCATACTGACATCATGTTGTAGGAGTGTGGAATAAATGTCCCACAAAAATCTTCAAGGGAATTTATTCCGACAATATTTTGTGAAAAATCAACAAGACAATTTTTTTATAACAAAGCATGTTTGGATGGAATGTGCAATGTATGTGGTGGCTTGCCAAATCTGAAAAGTTGTATCCATGAGGAGAGTACATATTCAATAGGAAAAGAATTGGTTGATTTCACCAAATATAAATCGGTGGCATATCAATTAAAATATTGAAAATAATCTAAGAGGTGTGAGCTTGTCGTAAAACAATTACCCGTATCGAATATATGGTCAAATTCAGAGAAGAATTTTTTTATGAGTATGCAAGGCACACATATAGAGCTCAATGGTTGGATGAACAATTCAAGTTAAGCAAGGACACATTCCCACTTGGTACTATTGTTTCAGTAGTTGACTTCGTAGATAATTACACATTGCAACCACAAATGGAGGTTCAGTCTCAATATTATAACTCAGTGCAAGTTTCTATTTTCATGCATATAACATTCATGCACTCTCCTAAAATCACCGAGCAAGATCAAAAATATTAAGAGAGTATCATTTCTACATCGGTGATGATGGGACACATTCTACGAAAAATGTACAAGGGTGTTTCTGTGTGTTTTATGTGAACTTGAATGAGAGGAACATTATTTTCGATCAACATTACATCTGGTCGACAACCGCACATCACAATTCAAGAATGCACATATTTTTTATTGGCTAAGCAGGGATGCACAAAAAAATAAATGTACAACATATCTGGAGTTTTACCGAGTCGGGGCATGGAAAAGGAGAGCATGGTGATACAGGAGCATGTGTGAAAAGAGCACTTGCAAGAGAAGAGTTAAAGTTCAAGGATGGTGCTAAATTTACGATGTAAAAATATTGTTGATTGGTGTGTCAAGAATATGGGCCATGAATCTCAAGAGAGATCAATGGTTTGTAGATATTTTTGGTTGATAGAGCAACATCCGCAAACTTTGAAGATTATATGAAAGTTGCGGGATCAAGTGATATGTACTCATTCGGTAGTTCGATGCAAATGCTTGGACTATTTGTACTAGGTGAATGACATGTTTTTACATATCATGTATTGATTTTGCATGAAATGGATGTGAGTCACGAGATGTGGGTGGATGAATGGACTTGTAGACCTCTAATTCCACTCGACACGCATTAAGTTCCATGAGCATTACAACGTGCGGGGTCTTTAGATCAAATGACAACATCACCTGACTTTGACCAAGTCTCTGATTTAGTGCAACAAGGTACATACATATATGTACATGCCATGTTTTAGATTTATAAATTATTAAATGGTCAACTCTTAATGTATTTATAAATTGACTGAACAATTTTACTTTGTGATACATAGGGCACATTTTTGCAGTTATTGTGATGGAATTTAACAAAGAGGGAACAAACTACTTCTTATCTCGTTGTGTAGAGGGGAAAAAAATTGACTTCCATAGTCATTGATGGTGAAGACCTTGAGTATCCCACTGGATCAGTGGTAGTCACTAGAACTTGGCTTCGACGATATCCTATCAAAAAATAAAAAATTTGGTTATTTGAAGACTATGAAGTACATCGGAAGATACTTCACTATTCACATTTGGTCTTTGCAACAAATATTAAATTGATCAAATATCAAGGTCGGCCATCAAACAAAAATCATGGAAGGTTCGTGAATCAGATCATGAAGCAATTCTTGCTACTGTCAAGAATAGAGTTGATCCTTGCGGTTCATTGGATTGAATTTACAAAGGTATGTTCTTCATGAATTTAATTTGAATATTTACTTAAATGATTTTGTTTAAATTTTGTATGATTTAAAATTCTATTTAATTGCTTACTAACATGTTTATGTAGGTTAGTGGTGCCAAAAAATCTTCCACCTTCACGTGGTTGGCACTGTCAATAGAGAATTTATTATTCTCGAAGCCAAGTGAAGCTAAGAGAAATTAAATATTAGAAAGGAACAACAAAAAAATTCTCATTTCACCACCTATATTGTAAAAATATCTTATTAAAATTCTCATTTCACCACCTATATTGTATGAACCACCTATATTATTCAGGTGATTGGCAATGGACAACCTTACACTGACTCAGTCTGAATGGAGATGGAGAAAACCATGAGAGGATTTCATAGAGGGCCTTGATGTGGAGGTCTCGGATCTGACGAGACATCTCTAGGTGCCACGAGTCCGAGAAATCACCCGTCAAATATATGGCATGTTTGGGCCTCAGGGCTCTTAAGCGACAACGCTCGGATAGGGTAGCCCAAAAGCACGGGGAGCGTAGAGAATAAAAATGAATGCTCCAATAGCGTTCACCTAGCCACCCCGATGTGTTGGCATAGTTGGTTTGGTCCCACGAGCTTCCGTTTGCAAACTACAACATCTGTCGGCCTACACTGACTCAAACTACACTATTTCACGTGTTTGCAAACAATAACACGTCAAGAGAACCAGATGGAGATAGAGAAAACCGCTAGAGTATTTTGTATGAGGTCTTGACATGGAGGTCTCAGATCTGACGAGACGTCTCTAGGTGCCACGGAGTCCGAGAAATCACCCGTCAAGATATGGCATGTTTGGGCCTCAGGGCTCTTAAGCGACTACGCCCGAATGGGGTAGCGCAAAAGCACGGGGAGTGTAGGGAACCAAAATTAATGTTCCACTAGCATTCACCTAGACACCTCGATGTGTTTGCATAGTTGGTTTGGTCCCATGAGTTTTCATTTGCAAACTATAGCGTCCCAGCAAACCTATAATGACTCAGATCGCACTATTTTGCACATTTGCAAACAATAGCACAATGAGAGAACTGGATGGAGACGAAGAAAACCATGAGAGGATTTTGTAGAGGGCCCCAATGTGGAGGTCTTGGATCTGATGAGACATCTCTAGGTGCCACGAGTTTGAGAAATCACCCGTCGAAGATATAGCATGTTTGGACTTCAGGGCTCTTAAGGGACTATGCTTGACGAGGTAGCCCGAAAGCACGGGGAGCGTAGGGAACCAAAAAAATCCTCCACTAGCGTTCACTAGGCCACCCCGATACGTGTTGGCATAGTTGGTTTGGTCCCACGAGCTTCTGTTTGCAAACTACAACCTCTGGCATCCCTACACTGACTCAAACTACACTATTTCGCGTGTTTATAAACAATAGCACATCGAGAGAACCGGATGGAGACGGAGAAAACTACGAGAAAATTTTGTAGAGGGCCCCAACATGGAGGTCTCGGATGTGACGAGACATCTCTAGGTGCCACGGAGCCCGAGAAATCACCCATCAAAGATATGGCGTGTTTGGGCCTCAGGGCTCTTAAGGGACTACACCCGGATGAGGTAGCCCGAAAGCACAAGGAGCATACGGAACCAAAACAAAGCCTCCACTATCATTCACCAAGCCACCCTAATGTGTTGGCATAGTTGGTTCGGTCCCACGAGCTTCCATTTACAAACTACAACGTCTGGCAGCCCTACACTAACTCAGGCTGCACTATTTTACGCATTTACAAATAATAGCACAGCGAGAGAACCAGATGGAGACGGAGAAAACCACAAGAGGATTTCATAGAGGGCCCTAACATGGAGGTCTCGAGATCTGACGAGATGTCTCTAGGTGCCACGGAGTCCGAGAAATCACCCATCGAAGATATGTCGTGTTTTGGCCTTAGGGCTCTTAAGTGACTATGCCTGGACGGGGTAACACGAAAGCACGGGGAGTGTAGAGAACCAAAACAAAGCCTCCACTAGCATTCACCAGGCCACCCCGATGTGTTGGCATAGTTGGTTTTGTCCCACGAGCTTCCTTTTGCAAACTACAGCGTCTGGCAGCCCTACACTGACTCAAACTACAATATTTCACGCATTTGCAAATAATAGCACAACGAGAGAACCAGATGGAGACGGAGAAAACTACAAGAGGCTTTCATAGAGGGACCCAACATGGAGGTCTCAGATCTGACAAGACATCTCTAGGTGCCATGGAGTCTGAGAAATCACCTGTCGAAGATATGGTGTGATTGGGCCTCAGGGCTCTTAAGGGACTACGCCTGGACGAGGTAGCCCAAAAGCATGGGAGCATAGGGAACCAAAACGAAGCCTCCACTAGCATTCACCAGCCACCCCGATGTGTTGGCATAGTTGGTTCGGTCCCACGAGCTTCCGTTTACAAACTACAACGTCTCAACCCTACACTCGACTCGAATACACTATTTTGCGCGTTTGCAAACAATAGCATATCAACAACATCACATAGATCTTCCATCCTAGTTAAGTTGTGATCCCTTCACGCTTCCCATTTTTCCTTTTCTTCTGCTTGTATCTTCTCTTTAAGTTCATCCGGATGTTTTTAGGTAATCAAATTGACTCTTTATGACTTTTAGGAGGCATTTCTTATTGAATCATAGTGACATCTTCACCTAATTGTTTTTTTCGAATTTTCATTGTCATCTAAATTTGAAGACTAAAAATTTATATGGCCTTTGGCTTCTTTTGGGGCACAAACAACGTTTTGTAATGTCCAAAAAAATTCAGGCTCTTCATTCTCTGTTTGATTGAAGATATTCATTCTTTCAAAATGAACAGTTAGAACAATGGTGGTCTCCCAACAAAACTAAGTTCATAGTCTACATAGTTGCATCCTGTGGAACAATCATTGAACGTTGGTGATTTCCTCAACTCGTGCTTTCGGGCTACCTCGTCCGGGCGTAGTCCGTTAAGAGCCCTGAGGCCAAAACACGCTATATCTTCAACGGGTGATTTCTCAGACTCCGTGGCACCTAGAGACATCTCGTCAAATTTGAAACCTCCATGTCGGGCACTCTACGAAAGCCTCTCGTGGTTTTTTCCATCTCCATTTGGTTCTCTCGTTGTCCTATTGTTTGCAAATGCACAAAATAGTGTAGTCTAAGTCAATGTAAGGCTACTAGATGTTGTATTTTGCAAACGGTAGCTTGTGGGACTGAACCATCTAGGCCAACATGTCCAAATGGCCTGTGAATGCTAGTGGAGGATTTTTTTGGTTCCCTACGCTCCCCGTGCTTTCGGGCTACCTCGTTTGGGCGTAGTCTCTTAAGAGCCCTGAGACCAAAACACCTTATATCTTTGACATGTGATTTCTCGAGACTCATGGCACCTAGAGATGTCTCGTCGGATCTAAAACCTCCATGTTGAAGCCCTCTATGAAATCCTCTCATAGTTTTCTTTGTCTCCATCCGGTTCTCTCGTTGTCCTATTGTTTGTAAACACGTGAAATAGTGTAGTCTGAGTCAGTGTAAGGCTGTTAGATGCTGTATTTTGCAAACGATAGCTTGTGGGACCGAACCGTCTGGAAAACACATTTGTATGGCCTAGTGAACACTAGTGGAGACTTTTTTTGGTTCCCTACGCTGCCCGTGCTTTCGGGCTACCTCGTCCGGTGTAGTCCCTTAAGAGCCCTGAGGCCAAAACACGCCATATCTTCAACGAGTGATTTCTCGGACTCTGTGGAACCTAGAGATGTCTTTTCAAATCCAAAACCTCCATGTCGGGGCCCTCTATGAAATCCTCTCGTAGTTTCCTCCATCTTCATCTGGTTCTCTCGCTGTGTTATTGTTTACAAACGCACAAAATTGTGCGATTTAGTCGTGTAGGGGTCACTAGAGGTTGTAGTTTGCAAACAAAAGCTCATGGGACCAAACCAACTACTCTAAAATGTTGGGGTGGCCAATTAAACGCTATTGGAGGCTTCTTTTTGGTTCCCTATGCTCCCCGTGCTTTCGGCCACCCTGTCGGGCGTAGTCACTTAAGAGCCCTAAGGCCCAAACATGCCATATCTTCGACGAGTGATTTCTCAGACTCTGTGGCACCTAGAGATGTCTCGTCAGATCCAACCTCCATGTTGGGGCCCTTTATGAAAGAATCTCGTGGTTTTCTTCTTCTCCATCTGGTTCTCTTGTTGTGCTATTGTTTGCAAACACGTGAAATAGTGCAGTTTGCGTGAGTGTAGGGCTGTCAAACGATGTAGTTTGCAAACGGAAACTCGTGGGACCAAACCAACTATGCCAACACATTGAGGTGGCCAAGTGAACACTAGTGGAGGCTTCGTTTTGGTTCCCTACACTCCCAGTGCTTTCAGGCTACCACGTCAGGCGTAGTCGCTTAAGAGCCCTGAGGCCCAATCACACCATATCTTTGACGGGTGATTTCTCAGACTTTGTGGCACCTAGACATGTCTCGTTAGATCTGAGACCTCCATGTCGGGGCCCTCTATGAAAGGCTCTCACGGTTTTCTCCTTCTCCATCCGGTTCTCTCATTGTGCTATTGTTTGCAAACGCACAAAATAGTGCAGTTTGAGTCAGTGTAGAGGGTCATCGGACGTTGTAGTCTCCAAAACGTAGCTCATGGGATAGAACCAACTATGCCAACACGTTGGGGTGTCCTGGTAAATGCTATTGGAGGCTTCTTTTTGGTTTCCTATGCTTCCCGTGCTTTCGAGCTACCCCATCCAGGCGTAGTCGCTTAAGAGCCCTAAGGCCCAATCACTTCATATCTTCGACGGGTGATTTCTCAGACTCCATGGCACCTAGAGACGTCTCATCAGATTTGAGACCTCCATGTCAGGGCCCTATATGAGATTTGGTTGTGGTTTTCTCCATCTCCATCTAGTTCTCTCGTTGTGCTATTGTTTATAAACGCGTGAAATAGTGCAATCTGAGTCAGTGTAGGGCTATCAGACGCCGTAGTTTGCAAACGGAAACTCATGGGACTAAACCAACTACGTCAACACATCAGAGTGACTGGGTGAATACTATTGGAGGCTTCATTTTGGTTCCCTACACTCCTTGTGCTTTCGAGCTACCCCGTCAAGGTGTAATCGCTAAGAGCCCCGAGGCCCAATCCCTTCATATCTTCGACGGGTGATTTCTGACTCAGTGGCACCTAGATATATCTCGTTAGATCTGAGACCTCCATGTTAGTTCCCTATACGAAATCCTCTCACGGTTTCCTCCATTTGCATCTGGTTCTCTTCATTGTCTATTGTTAGCAAATGCGCGAAAAATAGTGCGATCTTAGTCGATGTAGGGCTACCAAGACGTCAGAGTTTGCAAACGGAAGCTCATGGGACCAAACCAACTACGCCAACACATTGGGATGTATGGGTGAACACTAGTGTAGGATTTTTTTGGTTCCATACGCTCCCTGTGCTTTCGGGCTACCCCGTCTAGGCATAGTTGTTTAAGAGCCCTGAGGTCCAATCACGCCATATCTTTGATGGGTGATTTCTCATACTCCATGTCACCTAGAGATATCTTGTTAGATCTGATACCTCCATGTCGGGGCCCTCTACGAAATCCTCTCACAGTTTTCTCCATCTCCATCTGGTTCTCTCGTTGTGTTATTGTTTACAAACGCACGAAATAGTGCGATCCAGTCGGTGTAGGGTCATCGCGACGCCATAGTTTGCAAACGGAAGCTCATGGGACCGAACCAACTACATAAACACGTTGGGGTGGCCTAGTTAACACTAGTGGAGGATTCATTTTGGTTCCCTACGCTCTTTGTGCTTTCAGGCTACCTCGTTCGGGCGTAGTCACTTAAGAGCCCCGAGGCCAAAACACGCCATATCTTCGACGAGTGATTTCTCGGACTCCGTGGCACCTAGAGACATCTCATCAGATCCGAGACCTACATGTCAAGGCCCTCTACGAAATCCTCTCCTAGTTTTCTTCATCTCCATCTGGTTCTTTCACTGTGCTATTGTTTGCAAACGCACGAAATAGTGTAGTCTGAGTCAGTGTAGGGTTGCTAGACGCTGTAGTTTGCAAACAGAAGCTCATGGGACTGAACCAACTACGCCAACACGTTTGGGTGGCTTGGTGAATGCTAGTGGAGGATTTTTTTTTGTTCCCTATGTTGGTGCTCAAAATTTTCTCGCCCCATTTGTGCCCTTGGAAATTTATTGATTTACGGCCTCTATCATTTTATCCTTCCCCATGTTGTGCTTGGTTGGTCTTTTTTGCCTTTTTTAGTCTACCCCTGGGTCAAAGATCATGTATGGGTCCATATTTGTCTCCTAGTTTCTTTTTTCCTCTAGAGAGATCTGTATTTTGAATCCCCCATGCTTTGTTCTTTCAAAAACTCACATTTTCTCGTTCCCTCTATCTGCCATAGTCAAAATCTATTGTTCTTGTTGTTTCGCTTTTAAATACTTGAAGAAAAATGAGTTGATGTGTCCCTAAGGAATGTATTTGAACCTTGCAATAACAATCTAGGCTCTCTGTCATTGAAGAAAAGTTCATTTTCAGGCTCAAATGCTCGTGTTTCTATATTTTACAGTTTGACGAGCATTTTCTCCCAGTCAAAATTGCATCCTTACATCTACAGGGGACGTACCACCTTTTGGTTGGACACGGCTTGGCTAAACACTTCCAAAATTCTATAAAATCCTCAACTCAGAAATCTATCCACGTGGGTGAACGACGCTCGTTTGAAGATTTACTTTTTGGTTTGGCCTTAGAGTAGCGTTGGGAGGACACGTGGAGGCTTCTCGCTGCTTGCCCGAACTTGGACAAATTTTTTATGCAGTTGGAGCAGTTTGGTGGAACAGGACATGTGGTGAGCTCACGCTCATTCAGGGTCTCCACTTTGGGCACCATCTTAAAGAAGCACCAGGATGACACGTGGAGGCCTCCGCTTGCTTTGCATTTTACTTAGACTTTTCAACGGCCAAAAGGAGACTACCTCGAGTATGACATGTGGTGCCTTCCACTGAGCTTCAAGCATTCAAAAAATCTCACCGAACAGGACACGTGGCGAGCCCACGCTCGTTCAAGGTATCAAATTTTGGGACCGCCTCAAGGTGCGTCGTGGTGACACATGGTAGTTTGAAAAGTCAAAGAGGCGAGGAGGTGGACCATTGGGGCAACTTGGAAATTTTGCCTCTTGTATTCAAATGACTCAAAGTATTAAAAATCCCAAGGGCCCAAGGGAAATAGTCAATGTTTTTCCCCGATCAACGGCAGAGGGGGCTGGCTAGCGGAGGAAATGTTAAAAATTTTCCTTCACGAAATATGATTAAAATATGAAATGAGAGTGCCCCTCAGCCAATCATATGAGGACATGTGTCCTACGGGAGGGCGGAGCCTGCAGAGGAAAAATGAAATTTTTCCTTTTTCCAAAAAGATGTAAAATGTGTAAAATTGAACTACAACTCCGTATCCAATCATATTGTGCCACGTGTCAGGCCCAAATTTCAAAGGCGAAGCGCGGAGGAAATCAAGAAATTTTACAAATTTTCAAAAGTAGTAAAAGGTAAAAAGACATCCCGAGGCCTGTTTTTACCTGGATCTAGCCATGTGAAGGGCTCAAATTTGAAGTTGAGGAACAGATCGATGGTAGTTATGCATTTCACCAATTTGGCCGCCATTTGAGCTCCAAGAAGTTTGGAGATGCGTTTTTTGCATCAATCTTCATCAATTTTTTGCCAATTTGTGTTGTTTTGGCTGCAAGGTCCGAATTAATCAATTTGGGGGTTCAATTTGTGAATCCAAGGCATTTTTCAAATGAATTTTTACTCTAGTTCATGAAAAATGTGAATTACCATATCCAAAGTTGCAGAGTAAAAATTGGGAAGGGAAAAGTTGAAATGATGAAATGAAAGGGATCTACATGCGTGGGAAATGAAAAACGTGCTTCCACTTTGAAGAATGATGAAAGTTTTGTGATGATTCACCTTTTGAAAGAACAACTAACAAATTTTTGCGAGTTTGTTAAATTTCATTTTCAGAAATATTACAAAGTAAAGGTGCTTCGAATATTCCACTTTTGGAGGGAAGATTTGAGGGGCAAAGTGAGTGAGTGAGTGAAAGATATATATTGCATGAATTTTCCATGGAAATGGTCATAGAAACTTAGAAATTTCACCGTAAAATTTAGGAAGAAGCCCATCCTCCGAGAAACCACCGAGAACCATTTTAACTCCCTTTTGCATCAAATTTGTATCATGTTAGGTTGGTTGCAGGATGTATAGCCAATAACAAGCTCTAATATTGTTCTTATAACATTCCCTCGCCGATAAATTTGGTCATTCGGATTATTTTTGTTGTCTCTTGGTAAAATTTGCATGTACTTATGCTTTAGAATGTTTTCAATTTGTGTTTCTTTCTCCTGTTGCAATTTGGTGTTTGGAATTTCCTTTTGATCATGCAAATCTAATTCTGGTAACAACTTAGTGTCTGTAATTCCAAAATCAGAAGAGCTTTCATCTGATGAAGGGATAAACAAATTTAAATTCACTCTACTCTCCTTGATATAGATTTGATTGTAAAACCTTTGGGGATACCTTAGGTTTGATAGAATAGAAATTTCTAAATGCTTTGCTGATTCATTTAACTCAAGATTTTGTGATAAATCATCAGAGATTATGTGGAAGAGTGCAGATATGGGCTTCCATTTGATGCACATATCCTGGTTGAAGGAACACCTTAACCTCTTTGAAGCATTTATGTTATCTAAGTCTTTCAAGTTTTGTAAAGGTTCTTAAAGAAGTTGGCAAAAATCTTGTCAGGTCTTGTTTGAATATCTCCCACCCCAAAATTCATTTCAAATTAACTCATCCTACCTATAATACCCCTACATTGTATTGTATGTCAACAAAAGAATACATTCCATTTACAAAAATGCACAAAACAAATCAGGATCATACCATGTCTTTAGTAGCCTTAGCCTTGTCTTGAAAGCATTTTCATCATTTAGTAGTGACAGCTCTGTTGAGTTTGAATAATGGGAAATTGATCATGTTTTCTCAAGGCCATCTCCATACAATCTACACAATACATTGATATTTTCACCTCCTTCACAATACAGAGGCTACAATATAGGTTCTCTTACCTTGGTTGATAGGCACAACCTAAAATAGTGAGGATTAGATCAAATCCTTCCAAGGTGCTACCCACTTCTTCAAATCCTGAGTGCTAACAAGTCAAATAAATTGCTTCCTTGAGTAAAAAACGATATATAAACCATTTATTTGCCTCTGAGTGTCTTGTAAAATCCATGATGTAGCTCAAGTTGTCAAGGAGATTAAATCTAGGTACCAACACCCTACGCTCCCCGTGCTTTCGAGCTACCTTGTCCGGTGTAGTCGCTTAAGAACCCTGAGGCCAAAACACGCCATATCTTTGATGGGTGATTTCTCAGACTCTGTGGCACCTAGAGATGTCTCGTCAAATCCAATACCTCCATGTTGGGGCCCTCTATGAAATCCTCTCGCAGTTCTCTCCGTCTCGATCCGGTTCTCTCATTGTGCTATTGTTTGCAAATGCGCGAAATAGTGTAGTCTGAGTTAGTGTAGGGCTGCCAGACACTGTAGTTTGCAAACAAAAGCTCGTGGGACCAAACCAACTATGCCAACACATCGAGATGGCCTGTGAATGCTAGTGGAGGCTTCATTTTTATTCCCTACGCTCCCGTGCTTTCGGGCTACCTCGTTTGGGTGTAGTCACTTAAGAGCCCTGAGGCCCAAACATGCCATATCTTCGACGGGTGATTTCTCAGACTTTGTGGCACCTAGAGACATCTCGTCAGATCTAAGACCTCCATGTCATGGCCCTCTACAAAAGCCTCTCACAGTTTTCTCCGTCTCCATCCAGTTCTCTTGTTGTGCTATTGTTTGCAAACGTGCAAAATAGTGCACTCTAAGTCAGTGTAGGGCTACCCCGTCCGGCGTAGTCACTTAAGAGCCCTGAATGACTAGATTGGCTTAAGAATGAATTTGATAGGGGTATGTCTAAGAACACACGGAGTTATCAATCACCTAGTAAATCTTTCTTGTTTAGTTTTGGATGGGAGTCAGCTGGCCTACGACTTAGTGACCTTCCATTCATTGATAATTTATGTTATGATAAACCCATGGATGCTTTCAAAAGCACCTTCAAAAGGATAGGGGTAGTCATCAAGCCTAGTGAAGGGTGTGATGTGATTTCTAAATAACTTGAAATTCCTACAGATTTAAAAGTAATAACACGAATTGGATAGGATTAGACAATCAAGAATCATTGAGTGTCTGAATCAGAATGTCATTGCATTTGGAGACATTCTCAAGCATTGAGTAATATATATGGAGATACATTCTCAAAATATCAATAGATGAAAGGCATCAAATTGTGATGAATATCGGGTGTTTTAACAGGGAGAAGACTACGAAGCATATAAGAATGTAGAAAGTGCATGATAAGATAGAACCAAAGATAAAGAGACCATGAACAAGAAGAAGCAAGTAAGGTAAATACACATATACACATTGATAAATTGAATGAATAATTACTCAGATTAGGGAACTCTTTATATACATACATTATATAAATATTGATTTCCAAAGTTTGATGCATATTATACATTGAAAATGCTAGTACATGTACATCACCAATAAATGAAAAAATAATCCATAATGTCTTAAATATTGTCAAGTGCACATCATATTAGATTCATGCGAAAATAATCTCATAAATGTAAGGTCTCATACAAAATTATCAAGTTCCAAATAGTATTTTAATGTGCATAATAAATACAAAAATCCCAAATAGGTCATATACCATCAAGTTCAAATGCCATATAGGCGTACATACAATGTCATGCACATAGGCATACAAAAACAATGTCATGTAAGACATATATATTTCCTACTCATCAAAATCTATCCCTCTCTTGGCCTTGCTCAAAGAAGGACCTCCCTTAGATGAAGATGGAGATCCACGAGATGACTTTAAATCATCCAAGCCCATGCTTCGAGTCCTCTACTCGCTTGAATACTTTCCTGTAGATGAGCCTGTAAATGCAAACAATGTTTTTTTGTCAAAACTTAATTTATATATGTTTTCAACATGTATTTAAGACCATGCTAGAATGAAAGTATTTACATAAATACACAAACTTACCACAAGTTGTTGATCATGCCGAATTTGCATCTCACGCTCAGATGAGTCATGGGAGCTCTGCAGTACGAATGGGGGTACGAAGATGACGAGATGGAGGAGTCCATGCCCTCGAAGTCAAATGGAGGGGATTGAAGCTCCCTACATACACATAAGATCATAAAATCTAACATCAAAATTAGTGAAAATAGAGCTAAGTACATGTATCTACATAATGACAATATTTTAACTAATTTTATCAATATAGAACTATTGTTTTTACCCCGCCACGCCTATGAATCAAATGAACAGGGTTGCCTCTATCGCAGTAACTCCTGCATACACACAATGAAGGACATTATTAACATAATTTAATAATTCTACAATGAAATACATTACTAACATGTAATTTAACATAATATGAATTACACGAGAAATTTAACAAATTTTACGTGTTGAGTTCTTGTCTGTGCAAATGAAATCACAGCGGCAACACCTTTATCTACTTGTCGCAGAGATGGTGGGGTTTCTAGTGAAGTCAACATCTTTATCAAACATGTATATCACGTGAGTTAGATGGACATACAAGAACATGCATATATTTGACTTCAAAACTAATACACACACACACACACACACACACACATTCTAAATTACCTCTGTGAATGTATGTGTATGTATGGTGTGCTCTCCGCCTATGGTCGGGATGAAGATGCTCCTCCAGCGCGCCATAATATCAATGCATGTACATGTACAAATACAATTATTTCAAAAATTTAACATATATAAGTAAATAGGGTACTCCAAAGTTTTTATAACATTCATAACAAAACATAACAAATTTACCTGCGAAGGTGACACCAATGAATGTAATCCAAATGTCTCACTCAAAAGGACATCTGACATAGTGACATTATCGTGTTCACCCCTAGTACCAGGTGCACCAAAATTAGTACGCATGAAAGTATCATCCTCCTCGGCCTTAAACATATGCTATAACATGACGAGCAAAAATGTGGCCTCATGCTAGTACTCCCTGAGGGAATACTTTATGTACCTCCGCAAGCATCTGGCTCAAAAATCTCCCTCATATGTCGAATAAGGGTCGTAGATAGCCCCAAGGCGTGAGGAGTGTATCAATTCTCTACCGTCTCCTTCACTACTTGAGGGACAATCTCAGGATGAGGGGGCTTCTGTGTGGGGAATCTACCCTGTTGAATAGGTGTACGTTGTGCACATAGTCGATCCTGTGTAGATCCTTTTCCGTAGCCCTAGAAATCTCGGAAATCAAAATAATTTGGGATCTCGTTGAGGATAAACTTGCAAGAGAGTTTCCTCAAAAATTATAGTGGCACCTTGCTGTTATTACAAGGTGGAAAATCAAACACCATCCACCATTAGTCCCAAAAATTATTTTTAATCAAATTATTATTGCACCAATGGATGGGAAATCATTTACATGTCAACAAAATAGGAAAATTAGTGTGGGGGTCCATGAATAAGGCGCATATGAGTTCTTTTGAAATTTCTTTTTTCTTTACATCCACATATGACAATTTGTTGGAATAATAAACCCTACAACCCTCTCTGTAAGTTTTCCAACAATGCATTTGTCTTGTTTCCGCATCAATTTGAACAAGTAATGCCTCCAATGTGTTTGCAAGAGAGGCGCGGTGGGGGTTTGTAGATTGTGCATCCCTCATTGTTTTGATTAAAAAATGAATTTTAATTTTGTTTTCAACTATTTGGAATACTAAATCTTCTTGACTACTTGAGGGATGTTGAGCAATTATGGGAGTGTCGGGAGGGATGTTAGGAATAACAGGGTTTGGTTGTGGTTGATTCCCTCGACCTATAACTATAACAATAAAAAATATGTATTCAATTCAAATTTTAATCTATAATTATCATATTTCAATGCAATTTTCAGAAACGAATTATGCTTACCTCTTCTCCGTGGCGCCATCGTCAATTAAGATCTTCTCGGCAATCCAAAACGATCCTTTGAGCTTGAGATCTAGTTGAATGAAAAAACATGAGGGCATGAACAAGCTCTGAAACTCGCATTTGAGGGAGGTAAAATGATAGAGGCTCGGGCCTCTTTTTTATATAGTAGGCATAACATGTACACGTTATGTAACGCGTACGTGTTATGCTTTGGTGATTCCCGAGCCAAACAAATTAAAACGCGAGCGCGTTTTAACAAAACGCATATGTGTTTTGCTTTTTTTTGAATTCTTGTCCGCTTTTTGGCCCCCCAACTTTGTGCACTTACCCTTAGACATATATATGCATGGCTACATATACAAATGGGCATTTATATAGACACTCTTGGCCATATGAAACATATATGTGTATCTAAGGAAAGGTAGATGGTTGTTTGACTGGATGCAAATGCAAATTTGACCATTTGAATTACAATCGGCTGATGTGCATGCAATTAGATAGATGCATATGCAATCGGTTGATACCATGCCACATGTGTTTTCTTGACTAACCAAACATCACCATATGTCCCTATTGGCTTATAAATATAAATATTTCCCATTATTTTTCACTTTTCTCAACATTCTTTATTGCTCACTCGTATTCTCCTACCCTATCTATATAAACCTCAAGTGATATACACCTTAAGTTTTTTTGAAATTTTTATGGAGGCATTTTCATATCCACAGTTTTATCTACACAACCAACATAGAGATATATATTTCCACATATCCATCATAGACACCAGGATGAATATTAATTTCAAAATCTAAACTTGGCAAGTCTTGGATGCCATGAAGGCCATTTTAGGTTCTAAATATCTTAGTATTCAAACCCACCCCTAGACGAATTCTAAATTAGTTATGGTCTTTATCGACACCTTCTTAAAGTAAATCCTAACAAGAGGGTCATGTGTTGATGGGGGTTATCTTCATTAGGTTTGAGCATGGGATAAATTTGGACGCCGTGCTTGAAAATTTAGAATTAAGTGGACATTAATCATCATTTCTTTCCCCTTTTAGGGATCTTTCACATTGATTCATAATTTTCATTGCTTTCAATACGCCCGATCACTTTTCTTCTCTTTTAAATTTCATCAAGAAATTGGTCTATCACAAGCCCAAATGACACCATCAAAGTGTCACTTCCCGAATGGATGCCTCAAGGCTCCAATTTCACCAAATGGGAACCATCTCAACAAATCCCACATGGAGGCATCCAAGAAACAAAAAGCTTACAAAATCCTACTAAAACAAGCAGAATGGAATGGTCAAATGTTTTTGATAAAGATGTCATAGGTCCTTCTACCTTGCAAAATGATTTTTTGGATACATTAAGATAGAATATACTATAGGTTATTATGTTATAGATATCTTGTAATGGATTTTTATATATAAAATTTTGATACTTAGTATCACAAAGAATGTAATGAGCTATTTTTGAATTATTAATGAAAGGGAAAGAGACCCTTTAACCTTTATTTACCTATCCAAAAAATATTAATACTAATTTTGTAACTTTGATGGTGCTTTTAGATTTTCTAATATATCGAAGACAATTTAAAAATCAATAACAAAACTACAAAAAATAAAGATACTGAAATTATTTTGCAATAATGAGCACAAATATATATGAGAATTACTATTTGTAATACATACCAAACTAAAACTTAGGTAGCTAAAATAATCCTCGAGAAACCCGATTCTCGATCATTTTCATACTCTTCACGCATATTATATGTATGCATTCTTTTTCATTTTTCCATTTATGTGTTATTTTTGTTTGTCTCGTTGTTTTTCTTAACCACTACATATTTTTCCAAAATGTTTCTCAATTATGTCCAACTTGAGTTGTATTTTGTGTTTCTTTCCAAGTTTCCAACTACATATTACACATCTACATTTTGTTGGAGTATCATTACCATTTTTGGCTCTATTGTTCAATGAGTGGATATTTAGCTGCCCAGTCAAACTTAAAAGACCTTCCAATTGTCCATCTACTTCTCTTCCTTTGCTCAAATTTCGTAGTATTTTCAACTGAAGTTGGTGTTTGATGAGTATAAAACTCTTTTGTTAGTTGCATCTCATCATCAGTAATTTCCTCCAATCTCCTCTTCCTTGGCACATAATTGTGAGTAGAATTTACAACTGAAGTTGGTGTTTGATGAGAAGTAGAAATGTCTTCTGCTAGTTGCATCTCATAATCAATATTGTTTTCCAATGAATGCACATAGTAAGGATTATCCTCATGTGGAGGCATGCCATCATCAATAATATTTTGAAGTGGTGACATGTTATAATGATTGATTCTTTCAACGTGTTACACATGGAAATGGTTTTCATATTATTATTGAACCTAAATATGAAATCGCAAATGAGTAAACATGTAGTTAATCATTTAGCATATGAATTTGGTGTGGATTTCAATTATGTTGGCCTTTTCTTTAGCTGGCTAAACTAAGCTAATATGTTCATTATTTTAATGATTGGCCAAACCCTTTACCATTAGCAATATAAGTCATCACATCCAATTTCAATGAGCAACTTTAGAATTCTTGGGAACAATTTATAAACACATGTGGATATTTGTGAAACTATACAAATTGGCAGACAATTGATGTCTATGTATTTGGACAACTACAGGATATGGCCGACTCAAATTGGCAGACAACCAACTATTATGTAGAAGAAGAGTTTATTTCAAATAACTCCGGCTTAAGATCGCATATGCACATTTTTAAGGAAGACAAAAAAATATTATGTAGACGGATGGGAAATAAATAGACTCCCGCAAGATCTACCTTTGGCATCGTAGCGCCTTAGAATCTTATATAGTATATATGTTGGCGTTTATGCTTAGTTTGAGTTTCAAGGTAGTGATGATATACATTCATAATTATGGAATTTATTTTAAGCTACATGAGAGCCGAACCAAAAAGTTAACTTACATCTCAATAATTTAGGTGAAACCAATGTGTGTGTACTACTCCTCCATATCGCCAAATACCAATTTGGAAAACTAGAATATTTGTGAATTAATGAAAACTCGCAATAAACTTTTCCCTATTTTCTTCCAAATTTGAGTTAAGTAACACATTCTTTGAAATTATTTCGAGAACATCAAAATAATATGACACCGTCAAGATTATACATATTAAGTCCTTTGAAATATCTTTCTCATCATCCTTCCCATACATGCAAATTCCCTCCATTTTTGTTTATATCATCCATAATATAAGTATATGTTTTTCTTCCAATCCCATATTTTCCACCAAAAATTCTAGCTTTATTGCTTACATTTCAATTATTAAGCATTCTTCATGCCACCTTTCTTATAACCTCTCTCAATTGATTTGAATGAATTGTATAAATTTTGACATGTTTTAATCTAGCATGAAAATAAATACTTTGAATGAAGAGATTGTGGTTATGTTGCATTTTATCTAGTTTAAACTATTTTGGAATTTATAAAGTTTTGTTTATAAAAATTGGGAATAAAATGTGTACAATTACATGGAAGCACAAACATTCAAGGAAGGGATCAATGATCTAAAAGTTTACAAATGACCTAGATTGCAAGTTTTTCTAATGTGTTTGAAGGCAATAGGATTGAATCTTAATTTGATTGTAGCCTCACATGTATCTTTTGATGGATCCTTTATGGAATCAAACTGTAGAATATAAGACACAATATCACATCCATATGCTTGGGCAATATAAGCCAATCCAAATTATCATTTTTTGATGGGTGTCGTCATTCCCTTCATTTAATCAACTTCTTGTTGATGTCATATCAAACCAGGGGTGTTTCTAAAGCTATATGCAACAAGAGTACTTTAACCGATCTAGTAGTTGATTGTAGTTATTTTTGTATTTTCTGGGGGATCTCTTTAATGTCTTAAGGACTTCTTGGTAAAACCTTATTTAAATCAAACTATGAAAACTTGCTGAAAGTAAACACACTGAAAGCTTTGCTGAAAGGAAACATACTGTGCAGAAAGTAAACACACTTGCTGTTGGAAAATAAACACACTTGCTTTTGAAAGTAAACACACTTGCTTTTGGAAATAAACACACTCAATTTAGAATGCTTGAAAACAATTGCAAGAAATATAAGAATCTATCTAAACACCTGGAACAAGTACACAACAGAGTTTAACTGAAAGAACTAAAGCAAAACATAATTAACAGATCTAAGCTATTTGTTGAAGAAATATAAATACCAAATAAACGAATATCCTGGTCCTCGGGGAGTGGGCCCTTGCTCCTCCTTGAATTAGGATTTAACAACTCAGAATTCTCTCAAATAGGAATGGCTATTTTATTGATAAAACATTCAAAATTACAAACGTACTGGATCTGAGTACTTAGTCTATTTCTCTTCTTTGTTCTATTTCTATATTTCTATATATTTATTCTACTACAGGTTTGCTTTTATATACATTTTACAATCACAGTTGTCTCAATGATTCTGATGAAATTAAATCATGCCCAGAATAGATGCTTGAGCCGATTACGGTTGATTAGATAGTTGTAGGATAATTCTTCCTAGATCTGTGTTCAAAATCTTCTCGTCCTTTCTAATTGAAAGGGTCATAGATGCAAAATCTCTGGATGTGGTTTAAAATAGATAACTCCCTATCGGTTCCGGAACTTTGGAGAAGTTCCAGAACCATAGGAAATTGTTAAGGATCAAAACCGTGAGAGTTCTGGAGCTATCCCTAGGAGTTATGGAACTAAGTCTGAAAAATTCTGGAGCTAAATACTGCAGTTTCGGAACTAAGTCTGAAAGTTGCGGAACTAAATGATGACTGTGTGATGGAGTTCCGGAACTAGCTTGAAAGTTCTAAAACTAAGCTATGTAGGAACAAATGTTGCTGAAAACAAATTGAATGCTTCCTGCTTCATTTCCTTGACTTATTTAGACCTGCTTTATTACAAAACTGAATTCAAACACACACTTGTCAGGAATTCTAGAGATTTTAACATTAGAATCACAATCAATCAAAAGACAGACAATTACATCCTAACTCATATCATATCAACTAAAAGTCACACAATGCAATCAAACTTAATCAAAAGGAGAGTAAGATGAGATCATATATTATACATTAATAAGACATATTCCGGCCTCATCATTTTTTTCATTAAAAACACAATTAGAGGGAAAATTCTCATATTATGGGAAAAGAAGTAACTTATTTTCTAAGGAACTATAGGAGGATCTTAAGATGAACTATAAATTTAAACAAAGAATAACTTCAATTATTATTCATAAAGTAAGTGTGATTTTAGGGGATGATGGTCTTGTGTTTAGTGAATCATGAGAATTTGTTGGTTGGGAACATTCAAAGTCATAATGACTTGAAAAACATGTACATAAACAATATTTTCAACTCATAAGAATGGAACAAGCTTTCACTTTTGGGAAAAGCATATGAGAGTGCATATTGTATCATCTTTTATCTCATATGAGACTTTTGTACAATCCAGAAAGTGTAGGGTGGACTTCCCTGAGAACTCGACTCCTTGTGGATTAGGTCGAGGCATTCGATGGATGGGGGATTATATATGATAATGAAGCCAATAAAAGGTGGTGGGAATGGTGATGTTATGGATTTATAATGAACAAGGATAGGTGGATAGATGATCCTATGTCAATAGAAATGTGAGAGCTCAAATTTCTCGTCAACAACAATGAAGCTTTTGTCATCTCTTATGAAGGAGTATTATGATCAATGATGATCATGGTATGGAATTCCCAATATATTTCAAGAAGGCATGGAGGTGATAAGATAAGAAAGATGAGGCTAGACCTACGGATAAGATAAAGCATATCCATAAGGGGTGATCAATTATTTTGAGAAGGTAGAAAGGTTTAATCATGGGAGGTGGTGGTAGCACTTATTTGCTAAAAAAACCTAATTGTCTAACAATCAAGGTTGGTGAAGGCGTAGGGAAAAATAATTCACATCTCAACTAGGCAATGCTATTATCTTAAACACTCTATGACTCTAAATGAGCGGGAACAAGTGGGAATCCTACTACCCTACCAGGAAAAAATTGACTATCCAAAGTCATCTAATGGTGTAAGAGACTAATCAAAGTGTGAAACTAGCTAGATATTGAGCATAGTGTGGGTGTAGCTTAAATTGGGGTTGTCATATGTAATGGCTTGGGAGATAGCCATATGGTGGTGTCTTAGTTTGTTATATAGATGTGTGAAGTGTGTTTAGAAAGTAGTTTTGAAAGTGAATGCTCTATGTCTTGGCTAGTTCTAGAGTCAGTGAAGTGTGTTAGGAAAATTAGAAATTAGGTCAATAATGTTGGTTTTGATGCTATCCAAAATTCAAAATAAGAAAAGAAGTAAAATTTTTGCATCACGTGCATTGAGTAGCCTCAATGCATGTGAATTTTTTATATTGATATATTGGTGTAAAAATATGTACATGAAAAATTACCTCGTGTATGGTCACACATGTTATATGCCACCTTACCAAGATAACCCTCGTGTTTTTATTAACTATTTGTCACCTAGTAAACTTATGAGTAGGTTTGTTCATTGCGGTTGAAAAACAATTATTTACCGACCTTGGATTTATTTTGTTCACTATATTTCATCTGTGAGACAAAAGTGAAAATGCCAAGTGTTTTACAAATCCACAAGCCCGCTTATGCATTGTTTGAGCACAAATTATGGTAAAACCAAAACTTCATATGGATATAAGATATGAAAGAACAATGAACTCAAGGGAAAAATTTTAAATCTATAATTCAAATGGCTTGAAAGAAATAATTTTTCGGAAGATAAATCTTTTAGATGAAAAGTCTACAACACAAATTTATGTTTAGCATGTTATCCTTATATCAAATGCGTACACACTTGCATGAAAAATGTAGGGATGTAGTGTATATTAATAGAGTGTGTGATGAAATGACACATCTTTGGTAGGGTACTTGAAGCTTGCGAAAAGGATGATAAGAGGAAAATTCAACAAATATCCCTTGACACAAAATTATTCAAAGACACACAAATCTAGCATCAAATACAAAACCTTAGGAGAACAAAAAAACTTTAACTTTGGTCAATTTAAAAACTTACTAAAAATACATATACACAATGAATATAATCACCTACTACCCTATTTTGTAATAAAACAAGACCTTGAGAATAGAAAAATCCAAAGCCATGCTTTAGAAATCATGTACTTCAACATAACCTAATAAAAATAGTATTAAAAAAAACAAACACAATGTACATACATTCCATATTAAAAAAATATCCAACAAACATCCACTCCCAAAAATGGTATCCTACACTTATTAATCACAAAACTTCTCTATTTTATCACCTCATAATAGAACTTTTGAAACACCCTAAACCCCACTTTTTAATTCTCTAAAAAAGTAATTTCAAAATCATATAGTGTTGAACTCTACATACTTTTAACAACAAAACATTCTCCAACACAAAAACACTTGATTAAAAGTTAGCGAACTTCCACCACTATCGAAACACATCAATATAAAGATTTGGTGTTGAATGGAAAAAACCACCACCAACTATATCCACAAAATATTTTCTTAAAATATAATAGATACACACACATTAAAACAAGTGTGAAATGTAACAATTATATTTGACAACAAACATGAAAAAACAAGGTGTACTTCTATTTAATATCAATGGGAAAGAATAGGAGTTGTGGATCGGTGCTATAAATATGGAGATGAGACATATAATTAAGATACTAAATATACAATAAATGCAATATTTATTTGTGAATAAATATATTAACATTTTTCAATAATAAATGCGAGAAAACGAAGTAGATTTTCATTTAATATTAATGAGAAAGAATAGAAGTCATGACTAACATTACAAATATAGAGAGGACACACATAATTATGATATTGAATGCAAACTAAATGCAATACATGCCCATGAATAAATATAAATTTATAGGACTTATACACAAAAACATATATAAGTACCCATGTGAATAAATGCATTAACAAGTTTTAAATGCAAAAGTATTAACAAATTTTTAAAAAAACATTTTTCTCCCAACATAAAATGTTGTTTTTGGTCAACAATTATAATTGACTTTTTATATTTTACCAAATTTTCATTTTCAATAATCAAATTAGAAATGACTATTTTCTTTTAATTGAAAATTAAGTCATTGATTATTTTCCAACTAATAGAGTTTAAGGAAAAATTAAAAACAAACAAAATAATGTTTTTGATATCAAGTTTATCAAACTTTATGGAAACCCTTTAAAAATTGTTACAAAATTTTGATTTCAAAAACAAAAAAATGTGATTCTAGATGTTAGGTTTTCCACATTCTATATCTAAAAAATCATTCCCATTTGAAGACTCTCTTAATATTAAATGATCCATGTCCTTATTTGATTTTCAAAGTCAACAAAAGGCCTATACAATTTCGCAGTCTTTTGTTGAAGCCAAATGTTAATTATGGGGATGACAAATTTTGCATATGAAACTTTCGAGTTGGCCTCACTTTATCCAAACTTAGTCTTGAGCGGGAAATGCACCTTCTGTTTCTATTCTTGAAACTATCTCCCATCTTTTATGGCATTGCCCATCTTCCTCTCACTCTGGTCTTCCCTTTGCTCCTTTCTTTCAAAACTCTTTCTCAAAAATTTCAAAAAAGCGTCATGTCCGGCATTCTCTCCCCCTCCACTCTTTTCATTAAGAACACTTTCCAACCGATTATCCTCTTTTATATTTGGAAAAATAGTTGTTAACAATTGTACATTGAGATAGAACTTTCTAACTGCTCAACAAACTCAAATTATATCCTCTCTATGTTTTGCGGAGATGTATCAATTGACAAAACACTCATGATTATCAAATGCATCGATTCTTAGTTTCCTCTCCCTTTTATGAAGATTTTGTATAATAATTATGTTCTTACCTTTCTTTCGAACTCTACACTCAACCTAAATCTGTAGGTGGACTTGGAATTATTGATCCACTTCAACAAGGGAAATGCCTTGCTGCGAAATGGGTGGTGAGAGCCACTCAAGGTATTGAGCCTTGGAAGATCCTTGTGAGGGAATGAATCGACAAGCTTCCTATAAAGGTTCCTAGACTCTTACCTCATGGGAAGATAAACTCATAAATGCACAATTTTTTGATATTTTTGGCTCTCTCCCTCTTTGGCGTAACTGGATAGCTTGGTAGGTTATGGCTCCATTTCTTCAATGGTGTCATCAATCTCTTCAACATGGATTAAGTATTCCCTCATCCAATCTCTGGTGGAATCGAATTATTTGTTTCAATGACCTTCCTCTTGTTGTTCAACCTGAATTCAAAGCAAAATCCTTTGCAAAGAAAGACATTAATACAATTAAGGACATTTGGGATAAGAACAAAGGCAATTGGCTCTCTTGGCAATTACTGTGACAAAAGTTTACCCTGCCCACCAAACTTAAATCTATTTACTCTTCAATTTTCTAGTTGATAATGTCTAAGGTTCTCCTTAAAATCACAGACAATCCTTCAACCCCTTGAAAGGATTGGCGTTGGCCAAACCTTGCTGCCATCAACACAACCACACCACGGATTTTGTATTAGCTAATTCAACAACCGCTACCACTTGGTGACTCTCTTAATAACAAGTGGTCTATGTCCTTCTTTGACTCTTAGTGGCAGATAATGGCTTACACCATTTGCCAGTCCCTTGTCGATGCTAAAAGTCTACTCTTGGGATGGTGTATTCTACATATGAATCTTTCAATTAGCCCCACTTTAGATAAGTTGGGTCTTCACAGTAAAATATTGCACATTTTGTTCAACTCTTGAAAGTATTCCCCACCTCTTCTGGCATTGCCCATATGTTGCTCAACTTTGGACTTCCCTCCACTCCGCTCTTCCCAAACTCTTTCCCAACAATTTCAATAAAAAGATTGCCTTACTTGGCATTTCTTCCCCCTCTATCCTCATTTTCATCTGGAACACTTGTTGGTTGACTATCCTCTTCCATATATGGAAAAATTGCTGCCAACAACTGTACGTTAGAATGGCTCCACTTTAGTTATTCAACAAACTCATATTTTTTCTTCTCTGTGGTTGCAATTGTATCAATTCAACCTTAAGAACCAAGAGGAGTGTGTTGCACTTGTGAAGATACAAGATGAATACTCTCGGATAGTGTTCTAGATTAATTAGATGCATTGGTTCTTAGTTTATTTGTATTTTACTTTTTGTTCATAGTTTGGTCTCTCGTTATGATCTTTCTTGTTGAATCGTTTAGTTTGTGACTAGTGTAACAATTTATTATTGATATCTTGCATTCTCAATTTTTTTAAAAAAATAATGTTCTTACAGGGTCCTACTTAGTTGGGTCTTTCTTGTTTAATGTTTTAACATGTTTTATTATTATTATTAAGAAGAAGAAGAAGAAGAAGAAGAACAACAACAACAAGTACTACTACTTTTAACGCCCACAAGACTACCAAAGATAACCTATGGGACAATAGATCTTGCTAAAAATCTTTCCGACATTCAAATCTCCTGTTGGTGAGTTTGATAATTAGCTCCCCTGTTGTTTCAACCATATTCTCGTTGAAAATATCCTGTAAGGATGCAAAAACCACTGTACTAGTAAACTGTGCCCAAATGTCATTGTAAGCATTACACTCCAACATGAAATGTTTCTCTAACTCCACTCCACCAGACATGTAGAAGACATAAATTCTCTCTTCCCATACCTATTTAGGTCTTTTTCCATCGGCTGCTTCACACCAAAGACGATGTGAATTAGTCCTCAATTGAGCTATGAAGATCTTTGCTTTCCACAGATATTAGCCCCTATAAAAGCCTTTTGTTGATGATCACACGTAGAGTTAAATTCCTCCAAATAACACCTCTTCTTTCTCCCTAACAATTTCCCCACATAACTTGGCGGAATTTATCTATAACAAAAATCTTTATCTCTTGACCATTATTAGGACATGTTCCATTTTTAAAGCCATTTATTATTTTGATTCATTCACAACTTCTTTATTTTCTCCAAAAATCATTGAGGACTACCTTAGGTCATCTACTACCATCCATCTCTAACTTCTCTTTTTACTAAAATCAAATACAAGATATTTATCCTCCGGTAGGTAACTACTCGCGTCATTTTCAATTTTTTTAATAAAAAAAAACCATTCCACTTGTAAAGATGTCGTTGCGCCACAAACCAAAACCCTTACCGTCGGTGACTGTTAACCCAAAAGCCTGTTTTTGCAGTACAGCTCTTAAATCTTCAGCGGTAGCATCTGTGAAATCTGAAAAATCCAATCCAAGACAATAAGAAATCGAAAACAGAGGAGTCGTTCAATACCTACGACTGTATTCTTCCAAGATGAGTGTGGAGATTATAGACGGTTCGACTGTGAGGGACTTCGTAACAGACGAGGCGGCGTTCAACAAGGCCATCGATGAAAAATTCGAAATCCTGGATGTGAACAACGACGGTGTCCTCTCTCGCTGTGAGCTTCGGAAGGCCTTCGAAAGCCTCCGCCTGCTTGAGTCTCACCTGGGCATGGAAGTCACCAAAACCCCCGAACAACTCAACGCCCTTTATGATTCTGTTTTCGACACTTTCGACATCGACCACAATGAGAAAGTCGATCCGCACGAGTTCAGGTCTGAGATGAAGAAAATCATGCTCGCCATTGCGGATGGCCTCGGGGCTGCCCCTATTCAGGTTGTTTTAGAGAAGGATAGCCTCCTCAAAGAAGCCGTCGAGTTTGAATCCTCTAAAACCCACTGATTTTCTGTATAAATTAATGTTGTTTCAGACTACTTTCTATTTTTAATAAAAACTATAATGCTTGTATGTATTGCTTATTGGTTGCTTGATTTCTATAATAGTTGTGGTTATTTATGTCCAGAGGAAGTTCTGTTTCGCTTTTTTCTTTTTCCCTAAAATAATTTTGTTTTTTAAAGATTGGTTAAATTTCCTTCTCTTCCTTTATAAACGCCACGGAGGGATATCTCTTTCCTCAAATTCACCCAGCGCGTGTACTGGGTTGAGTATGCCACTCCCAGAGTTAGATGTGGTACTTAACTGGATAATTAGAAGTAAACCCCACTAATTTATCACCAGATCGCAGTCCAAACGGACTATTTCTCTGTTATTTATGTTTTTAGTATTTTTAAAAAATATTCAGTCGTTCTACTACAACCTTCAACATGTTCACCTGGAATTATGCTCTGTAAGTTATGGGTAGCCTTATTGCCCATTTCATGTATGGGTTGTGGCATGGAAGATTTGAATCTCTAAAAATCTTCCTACTTGATTTAAAAAGATAAAATCATGGTGCCTCTGGCTTTACAGGACAGTTGGATTGTCATGGCTTCTCTGTTCAGGTCAGTGGACTTCCCTGAATTCTATCTCGGGAGAGCCCTCTGGTTTGGGTGTTCTTTCCAGTACTGCTGTTGCTGCCTGTAGTTGCCTTTCATACTGTTTGTGTTTTAGAATGTATTCTGGATGCTGCTGATATATAGTCGCCTATATTGCTGGCATGGAAATCTGGACTGTCTTTTATTGTAATCATATTGTATTTCTTGATGTTTAATCGATTAATATAACCAAGCATTTCAACCAAAAAAAGTGTACATTAGGGTTACTCTTTTTAATTCCTTGCGTGGCCAAAAAAATCAACGCCACCGGCTGGGAAAAAAGTAAGAGAGTGAATATTGGGTAGAACATAATGGGATATACAGTTAGACTTAGCTTAGGTCCATCATCTACTGTGATAAATTCAATTTTATTGAAATGCAATAGAGGTGTGTTGTATCAATACACTGCTATAAGTTCAACCAGATGGAATGGATGCAAATTTTACCTTAAATATTAAGGTAGAGCCTGGTATACATAGAAACAGGCTTCGGTATATTCATTGTCATAAATTCAATAACGTGAGAATGGAATGAGGTTAGGTTCGTCTCCGTCCATTGTCATAAGTTCAGGCACTCACAGTGGGTTACCATGTAAAAACTTATTCTTCCCGTGGCATAAAAGTCTTTTACAACTATTAACATTTCAGTTTCTAATATCGCAGTGTGTCCCTTGAGATTTGAACTGTCGCAGCAGTTTTAAATTCCAGAGATTCTTTTCCAGGTATTAAAAGGAGTACACACTTCCTCTGCCAGATGTTAGTCTTTGGATCGAAAGACCAAACAATCTGAAGCCAAAATATGTCCGAGCAGTCACAAGTCATATAAATCTCTCGATGACTTCAATCTAAGAGTGGCGAGACCCTAACAACTACATCATTCCCCTAACACACAATTCAAATAATGCTGGTGGTTAATTTGGCCTTAGATCTACTTTCCTCTGAGCTCTCTATGCGTAGTGGCAAATACTTTAAACACCCCATACAGAAAAACTGAAGAGGGCAAGTAACTCAGTGGTAGATCACCAGAAATGGGAGAGTGATGATCATTGACTCGATTCCCAGCTTACTGAGATTATCCAACAACTGGGTTCTATACCTAACCTGCCCAATATTTTGAACATGGGTATCAGAAATCATGTTGGCTAGGACATCTCGAGTGAAATCACTGAAATGTGAATGTAGTCTGATGAAGAGTGTTGGAAATAACTATCCAAATTTTAGAAAGATAATGGAGAGGGAAAGTAGAGGTTTGATGAACATCTCTAGAAAGCTAGACTATGTTGCTAGATTTGGGTGCACTCCCAAGAAGATGACTAGCTGCTCCCTATAAATTTTAAGCTGCAAGTGCTCCTTCAAATGCTATTTATTGATGGAATACAGCTGCACATTTAGTAGAGTATTTTTAATAAATGGGAGTGTGTAATGTTTGTTTTAAGAACTTCTCATTGATAGTTCTGGATGCAAAATCCTGCAAAAATCTAGTACGGAGCCAGAAATTCTGTTACAATTCTATTTTTCTGTAAATAGCTTGGAAAAATTCTAAGCAAAACCTAATATTCCCTCACATGAATATTATTTTATCGACCTGGAAAATTTGCATTTGGAATCTTTGGCCTCACTTCTAGCTCCAATTACCTATCATCATATTTTCTGGAGGGCTAAGGGTAAAGAGTTTATATTGAAAGATTTATTAAGTATCAAGTACCTCTATGTATGGTTGCAACTTGCAACATTCCAAAAAGACCTTTCATTTTGTATAAGGTGCTTACTCTTTTCTTGTATTGATATTAATGTATGGTTGCAACTTGCAACATTCCACAAAGACCTTTCATTTTGTATAAGACACTTACTCTTTTCTTGTATTGATATTCATATATGCAGACGTACATATTACTTACATACAAATGTATGCCGACATACTTCTTGTTCTCATAAGTTGATGTTTAATTTATATTGTATAAAATAAATTTATTTAGACATTCACAAGCTCTTCTCAAGTTGATCTTGGGAATATTTTTACATCTAGCATATTAGCCACTTAAATGAGGTCATGGCCAGTTATAGAATTGGTAAGCAACAAATTTTAAATTCGAATAAATAGGCAACAATGTAGAATAGAAAGTTAGCCCTGTACCATACATTAAGAGTCCAAAAATAATCATACAAACTAGATCAAGAGATGATGCAATAGGTAAATGTGTTGAAGAAACAAGATATAGATTAAAGGGTCTGATGTTGTCTGTAAGTCTCTTTGACTTGGCTCAGCTGGGCAAAGATGTGGACGATGAACACATGGATGCCAAGGAACATGGATTCTTATCAATGCAGGATTAATCCAACAAACTATAGATTAAAGCGTCTGATGTTGCGTGTAAATCTGTTTGACGTGGTTCAGCCGGGCAAAGACACGGACGATGAACACATGGATGCCAAGGAACATGGCTTCTTATCAATGCAAGATTGATCCAATTATATATAATCATGTATTTGTATTAAGGAGGTGAACATCTCTAGTGTAAGTCATCTCAAGTTGACCTCCAGGAATGGTATTTCGAGGACATTTTTCTTCACATATTTTGTGTAATAATCACAAGCAAAGGGACCCATTTAGCACACAAGCACCATAAGCATTTGTTAGTAGGGGAAACAGTGAATGCGAATTTAATTATCTGATTATGGTTCCTCAGCCTCTATTCCTATTGGTAAAGCTTTTGGTTAAGCTTTTGGAGCATGTAGTGCCTTATGTATGCATAGTTATTAGGAGATAGGTATGGGTACAGGTACTGGTACTGGTATGAGGAGATGGGGACAGTCGCACCATTCTCAGAAAAATAGGAGACAGGTTTTTGGAGATAGCAAAACAATATACATGTAAATTTTAGAGAACAATAATATACAGCTTAAGAAAAATAGTACCACCTTTTCAAAATTAAAGTATTAGATGTTGACAAAGGATAAACATATTTATATTGATATTTATGCTTTATATCTTATCATATCTAACAAGGTCAAACGTACTATATATATATATATATATTGAAAAACACTGAAATACAAGTCTATGAGACAAGTACTAACAAGTACCAGCCTCTGATACTTATTTTTGGGAGGAGACGAGTCTCCGTGCAACGCTGTTTATGTCACCTTTGTCTCACAATTCTCACCAATTTGGAATAACCCAATTACAGCCCAAATCGACCATTTTTTTATAAGCAAGGTGTTGTTTATACAGTTTTGATCCTAATTCGTATATCCAACATATTGATGGTCACACCTTGATTGTGATCTTATATGTTGATGACTTAATCATCGCGAGCAACCACACTGGTTTTGTACATGTTGCTAAGCATATTTTGAAGAGGAATCTTGATATGACAAGAAC
This sequence comes from Taxus wallichiana var. yunnanensis, assembly GCA_018340775.1. NCBI lineage: Eukaryota > Viridiplantae > Streptophyta > Pinopsida > Cupressales > Taxaceae > Taxus > Taxus wallichiana. Next base: position 787,754,459 of record CM031235.1, on the reverse strand, counting down.
GTGGCTTCTTTATTAGTTTCTTGGAATGCAGGTCTGGCAGCTAAAATAATAGGATTTCCATCTCTCAGAGCAAATATGCTTTGGACCTAGTGAAAGTCTCCATATGGAGGATTATAAACCAAAAACTCCTTTTTAGAAAGGGGTCAAGTTGATTGTTTATCGCTTTTGATGAAACTTTGTATTGATGGTTAAGTTACTCTCCCTGCCTCATACGTTGCCCAATATTGCTTATGTTGACCGTCTCCTCTTTAGATTCATGTAAGATCCCAAGAAACCCTGATTGGATTGAAGCTAAGCGCAGTCATAGGCACGTTAAGGGTGCGTTCTCTTTTGTCACTGAATATTGCATTCGAAATTGATGCATGGGCGAACAATTCACCTTTAATATTGCAGGGAAAAAGATCAGTTGCCAATATCTTCCAAAGGCCTTAGACGAAAGCCAAATTCATGAAGGACCAAGAAATGCTTGAGCCCAAAGTTGACATTAGGGGGATGGCTGTGTAATGCCTCCGTGCAGTCTTTAACCAAATGTTTCTCTCTCCCAAGTAAATATTATCTGGGGATGTTAGCTATAATATTTGCTAGTTTATTGCATAAGTAACGAACATAAGCCTTTCTATCTATATCCGATTGTTGTAAGATTTCTTACCCATTTTTTTATTTTTTTTTTTTTGAGTCTTTTTCGTCACGAGGAATCATCCACCATGCTTGCATTTGTGCATTCTTCCACTTGATCGTTGCTTTCCTTTTGAATCTTTTACTTGTAACTTACTTATTGAATACTTCACTTGTACTTTTAAGAGGACTTATATCTTATCTTCAAGTCTATATAGTGAAAGAGCATTCTGTCATGGTGTTCATCTTGGATACCTTACCTTTGAGTGGCCTACTTGTGTATATACTCTTCTATTAAATATATTTTTCATTCTGTAAAAACATATTACATTTTTTTTTCATTTTGTAATAATTTTTATTGATCTCTACAAGCATGGCTGTACAAATCAGAGTTAATTTTTTTTTTTATTATAATCAGTTCAATTAGCTATAATAAATCCCACATGGATCATTATGGCTGGAATTTTACCAATTGGGGGTAATTAGGATCTAAATAAACCCAATGGGGTTCCGGGTCTTAAGTTTTTTTGTATTTTAAAAAGAAATCTTTTAAACCTTATATTTTGGATTTTATTAGAGCTACTTATACCCTGTTTTGAGCGACATAAATGAACAAGGCCATGTGGTGGCTGGTTTTTGTTGTGTGTTAAATTGGGGGTTGTGTATTAGTGGTTTTTTAATTCTTTTAGTCTGGTATAATGTCCAATAACATGCACAAGGAAGCTTATTTGAAATAGGAAGTCAAAAGTAATATTTTTACGAGCTTCTCGGAGTATAATAGTAAGCCTAATAAAATTTATTTGAAAGAAGTTAAAGTAATTTTAATATTTTTATTAACTTTTGTCCATAAACTTTTCCATCCAAGGTTGATGACTCCATGGTGTTGGCTTAATTAGTTTCGACCATTGTTTACGAGGTCTAAGTTGTGGGTTCAATTCTCAGATTCAACTGTGGTGTGTGGTCTGTTGCCTATTGCTCAGAGATTATAAAGACCCTTCTTTTGTGTTAGAACTCCGTAGCTTTGAGTCACTAGACATAACTTTGATTTATTCTAATACAAAATAAAATAAAATGTTTGTGGGGGGTTTGCCCATTAGTTCCCTAGATGCACTCTCATTCAAATAAGGTTCTTTAAAATGGTCACTATGAAATTATTAATTGAGCACTTATGCTATTTTCTATGCTTTTCTTACAATCAATGGAGGAAATATTTGTGTGAGAAACCCTTTATACATAGCGAATAAAATATCATGTTTTTTATTTGCTGCTTTGATATTGCAACTATTTTTATATTGCAAATATTTTCTCTGTCACTATTAATTGAGCACTTATATCATTTTCTGTAGTTTTCTTATAATCAATGAAGAAAAAAATTGTGTGAGAAATCCTTTATATATAGTGGAGGGAAAATTGTGTATAAAATACCATGATTTTTACTTGCTACTTAGATATTGCAAATATTTTTCCCTTAGATACTGCAAATATTTTTCCCTTGAATAATTTGTAGTCTGTCATTCAATATAGAAGATCAATTATTTTCTGGATCACGTGTTTGTACCTAATTGTTAAGATTGAAGGGGATTGTCAAAATTACAACTTTCTTAATAGGTAAATTATGAAAAGGCCCGAATCTTTTAAACCCACAAAATGGGTATTGAGGCAACCAAAAGCTTTGATTAAAACTACTATTGATATCAATATCAGCATATTCTCTAACCCTCTTGTCAACGTTATTATGGGAACTTTGGTCAAATGTTGTAATTCTCCCATGATATGAATGTATACAAAATGTGGAATTCGTATAGGAGGCATGTATATTTTTGACAATATGCCTTATTTGATGCATATTTTTCAAGTAAATTTGATTTTTCATTAAAAAAATTGTCATTAACACACATTTGAAAGGATAGTCTTGTTTTTCTCTTCATTTATGTATGTCATCATCTAAGCATTTGAAGTTGAAAATGAAGTTGGATCCAAATGAATTTCCAATAATTTTGTGAATTTCATTTCAAAACCTTGAAATGCACCATTAAAATAACAATAGGAGAGAGAATTTATTTTATGCATCTAATGCAAAGTTTCAAGCTTCAAATTTCAATCTTTAAACATCATGTCATTTGCATAGAAACCCACTAAAAACATAAAGCAATTTTTTTTAAATGTAGGATATCAGGGCAATTTTTCATTTGATGTTTAGTGGCTAAAAATAATAAATTTGTTGTGAAGAACCATAATTTCTTTAGAATTATAGTTAATGGAGAAACTGTAAACATAGAATCAAAAATCTATTTTTTCCCTTGAGCTTGTAGGTTTAACTTCCATATTAAGGTTTGGAGACGAAATTGTATTAGTGTTAGACTTTGTGTGGGCATATATTTATCGTATGGTAGTTAATTATTATGGTGCTAGTGTATTCATGTGCTTAATAATCATTGATGTAAGTTTGGCTCTTATTGACATGTTTTCCTTGGGGTTAATATAATTTTTCTTTATTTTCTTGAGCTTGAATTTTTTATTTATGTTATTCCACATGTCCCATGATTTGGCTTTTGCCCCTTTTAGTTTTCTCCCTCTATTTATTATTGTGTTTGGTATCTTTTCCCTTATGTCGAAATGACTATTTTCTCCTCACATGGAAATGACAATTTTTGGCCCAAATAGTCCATTTGCTCTTTTGGGCTTTTTTACTCGACCACTGTTTTCGATAGAGTTGTATTTCTTTTGTCGGCATTTTTTGCTAGTTGGCTTGCAAGTCAATAAGACCTTAATTTTAATTTTAACAAGTCTTTATAAGCATAGGTGCACTAGTACATCTAGGGAAAATTATATAAGGAAAATGTAAGGTATATTTTGTTCTAGCATTTGGAGGAGTTATATTAATTCATATTCTATTTTTGAAGCACTCATATACCAAAAATTTAGGTCATGCATTAATGAATTCATTCTAGACTATACTATTTGTTGTCTAGTAAAGAATAAGAGTTGGGACATTGAAAATAATTTGGAGGAATAGTACAAAGATGGTTTCACACATTAAGGCATCTTACAAGAAGTCAATTTAAAATTTATTTTGCATATCTTCACCCTTTACCATAGAAAATGACCATTTACGGTGGTATGGAAATAGTTGTAGTCTAATGGAAGTGATGTCTTTACTAATGATTTTTGGGAGTTTGCTTGTGATGATCTATAAACCTAGTTGTGGAATTCATTTATCGCAATCATTTGTAGAAACATATGAAACCATGTATTCTCCTTCTAAACCCTAATTGTCCTTTATTGTTTTCTTATTTTGTAGAATTTTATTATTCTTCATTACTACGTCGATAGGCATGCCCTCAATTGGAGGAGGGTCTTTGGCTCCGAATCTACACAGAGATTGATGATAGATGCGGGGAGGACACATGCATTGGCACATAGATCAACAACCACCATTTGTGTGGATATTAGTTGCGCATTCACACCGCCGTGTACCCTCGTATAGGATTGAAGATGATAAGTTCGATATTGCCTTGGTGCATTGCGGTGAATGACCATTATATGGCATGCTACAAAGTTTATGATTATTTTTGTTACGAATTTAAGGTTTCGAGCAAAATAGATGTAAGAAAATCATCCTTTGCTCATCTAGTTGATTAAAACCTTGGACTAGGGCATTTGTGTTGTAGGGAGGCCCATATCCTTGAATCCATGCCTTGGTGTTTGATTCTTGCTTGGAGTGGTAGGTATGCATTGGGTGTTCGATCTTGCATAATCGTACTCTCTCGTTCTTAGTTTGTGTTTGTAGGTGTCCCTAACCCTAAATGCATTGGCTCACTATTCGAGTGTGTAGGTAGCCTTGGACGAAAACAAAAGCAAACCCCTGCCCAACCCTTGCAAATGGTTGAACGCCAACAACTCCATCTAGTTGTTTCATTTGCCTTGGATAACACTCCAAATTTGCTACCTATTAGCTTGCCTTTCGTTTAGAGCTATGTTGGGATTTTACCTTAGGTCTAGCAATGTCTTAAGCTTCCTAAAACAATAACATTGCCATTTTTGGGTGAAAAATTAAAACACAACAGATGATATCAATATTTTATTATATGCATTGCCAATTTTGTACCACCGCATATCTAATCATGGTAATGTAGTATATCATATGATATTGTTAATTCTACAACAAGCAAATCAACTTATGATTTTTGAATGTATGTACACATGTGCCCTCTGTAGTAGATCTGTTTTCTAGAGGAACAAGTGTTATTTTGAAAAACACTTGGTTTGGTAACATAACAAGAGATGGGTATGGTCTAGATTAGATCTTGTTTCATAACACACTCGGTTTTTATTATTTACATGATATCTCATTACATCTCATTTTGGATTAGGAGATTAAATGGATCACCTAGAATTTGTTTCTTTGATATGTAAAGTCTTGTGTAATTAAAGAAAGATAACCTTGAGATGTCAAAAAACCAGGTAGATGAATTAGGTTTTTGAAATCCTAAAGCAAGGTGATGTGAGAGCTCCATGTTTTACAAGGCTAAAGCCCTTGAGGGCTACAAGCAACATGTGCATGGAAGGGGATAGACAATATCTATGTCAACTAGAAGCACAAGGCTCCACTTTCATGGTGCCATTTATTCAGGGTTCTTCACAATCTTACAACAATGTTGCATGATTTATAGGATTTTCTCCTTTAGCCCAACCCTTTGTCTTGTCAAGCCCATATATTGTACAAAATTTAGGCACGAAGTGCTCGCTTTAAAGATCAAACACATAGTGGTAAAGGAATTTTATGAATCCCTCAAGTCTTTGGCTATAATATGTCGGTTTAATGGATTTTGGCCGAAGGTTGCAGAGAGCTTCATCGGTGGGTTTATTCTAATTGGTTCTCAAGTGGTGATGTTCTTTTATGTTCCAAAGGTTTCTTTATAATTCAACTCCATACAAAAGAGAACTACCATGAAGTTTTTGAAGAAGGGCCTTAGTATTGAGGAAGATTTGGAATTTTCATAACCCTTTTGGTTTCTAGATTTTAGCCCTTCCACTATGGTAGTTTCCAAAATATTGGTTTCTAGATTTTAGCCATTCCACTATTAGCTTTTTAAAATATGACATTTAGGTTGTCATCAAATAGAGCATCTTCAAGAAACATGTCCTTTAGCACAAGGGCAACCTAAAAGGAAAAAAGGGTATTTTTATCAAACCTAGAAGTTGGTAGCCCTATGGTAATTTCCAAAAATTTAGTTTGGGTCCAGCTCCCAAATTTGTCTATTCCTTTTTAGCATTAACTTGTCATTCAGGATATTGGAAATACTTTGGGATTTTTTTTTAAGTCAAATGATGAGTTGGTTGCATAATGTGTTTTCATCTATGCTCGAATCTGTGTGGAGATTGACATTAGTAAATGTATACTAGATAAGTTGATTTTAAAGTTAGGCAAGTTGAATTGGTCCCAAATATTGGCTTATGAAAATACAACATTTAGGTGTCGGTTTTGTCATCAAATAGAGCATCTTCGAAACATATCCTTAAGCACATAGGCAAACTAAAAGGAAAAATGGGTATTTTGTTAAACCTAAAATTTGGTAGCATGTTGTCATGTGTTTTTGCAAATGAAAATCAAACTTGAAACTCCGACAACTTAACCCTAGTGTCGATTTTTTTTTTAAAACCCTCCTAAACACCTCTTCGAATCATCCGCCTTTGTGTCATGCCTATCCTGATCTTGCAAGTACTCATGCGTGTTGTACAAACCTTCCCGAGTGTTTGGAACATTGTTATAAGGTCATTTAGTTCTTTCGGTGGTGAAAACTTTGGTAATCCTAGAAAGACTATTTTTAGCCTTTTCTCGGATAGGCGTGCATCCCTCGGGCGGATTGGAAAGCTAAAAATCATCCATGAGTGTTGTTGAAGACTTTGTAGAGTAATGGAATTGGTTTAGGAAGATTCAGAAAGTTTCGGAGGTTTAGGGACAATTGTAGCAAAGCGGGGTTTTCAAGGTTGAGGAGCTTGCAATCTAAAATGGTATGCGAGGCTTTGACAAATGATTTCTGGAGCCCTGTAAGGACTTAGAGTCAAAAATTTAGTCATTAAAAAGCTAATTCGACCCTCTACAAGATGGAACTTTCACATTTTCCACAAGACCCAAGTACTTCTCGGGAAACTCGGTTTAACAAACACACCTTGTTGTCCCGAGAAAAAAGAGCTATTTGAGGAGGTTGCAGGTAGAATTGGAACTTGATAGTCATCCCATTGATCTTGGAATGTTTTTGGGAGTATAATTCATATAAGGGTTCATAAAAAAATATCTCTTGGAGCTCCGTCAACGTCATCAACAAGTTTCTCTCATAAGGTATGTCTCTCATACTTAGCCAATTTTCAAGAGGACACATGTCACCTCCAAGTTGAGGCGCATTTTTGTGTCCCTCCTATCCCTTTCCCAAGGGGACAAGAAAATGTGCCCCACCCCAACTTTGCCCCCTGGTTCTTCACATGACCCTACTAAGCACTTCACAGGCCCTTTTCACCTATCTTGAGCCCCTCCCACCGTGCAATGTCGTTGTGCCACTTGTCATCACCGGGCGGGTACAATTTTTGTTCCTCCTATCCCTGTCCCAAGGGGGACCGAGGGAACAAGAAAATGCATCCCACTCTAGCCCTGGCTTTGGTTTCTCATGCGATCAAGTTTGAGCTCCACAATGCTAAAACAAGCTATTCTATCTCACCTCCGCACCAAATTAGATCTCGCCACTTGTCATCACCAGTAGCAGGCGCATTTTTTTGTCCATCTCGTCCTTTTCCCAAGGGGATAGGGGACAAGAAAATGCGCCCACTCCAACCCCTACCATGATTCCATATGTGACCCAGTTTTGGCCCTCCAATGTGAATTGCTAGTTTCTCCCCCTTCCTTCATCGTGCAATCAAATGACACTACTAATCAAGCCCATATCAAGGTGCATTTTCATGTCCCTCTTGTCCCTTTCCTGTCCAAAGGGGACAAAGGGGATGACAAAATGCACCCCATACCAAGATGAGCCAAAACCACCTCTCACGTAAGCCAAAAACACTTCTATGAGTTCTAAAAACATAAAATAATCTCTCCCCACTTCATTTTTTTCATAAAAACCCATTTTTGCTTTGAGAAAAAACATCTAAGAACCTACAAATTATCTAGAAAGTGTCTGTCAAAATTCCTTTAGGGTTGTTGATACACCAAAACAAGAAAAATTCATATCTTCCAAACATGCAATCTGTTTCCTTGATTTTTTCACAATTGTTTCTCATCCAAGGTGCATACAAGAAGATTGTAATAACATAAAGCAGATGATACCCAATTCTTAATCGTATGTGAGACCCTAGTTTCATGCCCTAGAGAATGGTTTTTCAATTTCCAAGCATCGACAGGCGGATCGAGATGAAATTTTGAGCACGGGGTCCTGGAAGCAAGCTGAATCTAGTGAAGGTGTTTTTGTTATAATCAAATGTGGATAAGTGTTATTTCATAAAATATTAAGTATCTAGTAACCTCACTAAAAATAGTAACTTACCTAAAAACGAAAGCTTCCTCAGATCAGTGCACTCAAAGAACAATGAAGATGACAAATTAGACATTTTTTTCCCAAAAAAGTATCTTAAACATTTTTTTCCCAAAATAGTAGGGTTTAAGACACTTAATATCACTTTTTTCCAAAATAGTAGCTCTTAAACCCTAACTACTAAAAATAGAAAGTGTCTTATTCAAGAAAGTTGTTGTCATCTTCATTTTTGCTCATCTTGTTGATTTTCGCAAAAGAAGTTCAAATTTTGTGGTGTTGAGCCCGTTTCGCCCCAGTATCGGAATCCTTAGATGTGGGTGATAACGATGTTACTCATATGGACTTGGAAGATCTCAAGAATTGAATGCTTGGTGGTCCTAAAGAACCACTGGAAGACAAAGTGTTCACAAGCGATTTGTATGCAACATGTCTTTGTCATCTTGTATTTGTTCATAACATAAATTTGGTCATGGCATGTGCTCATCACTACGAGCCAGAGACAATAATCATAAGGGCGAGATGATAACTCAATTTTGGTGGTGCTCACTCCTAAAGGAATTTCTCAATGTATGCAAGATTCCGACATGGAACAACATGGTGATCATCATGAAAGAATTTGCATCGGGTGAATGGTCCAAAACAAAATCATATCTTCAAGGCCTTGCATTGGGGTCCTAGTTGAAACCCATATCGCATGCCAAAAGCTTTATCTAGAAGTGAATTCCACGAAGGCTTTTCAAATGCAATCATCCTACTAAGCAAGGTGATGGGAGAAGAGGCTATAAGGGATTTTCAAGATTGGATGACACAGTTCATCCTTGTTGTCATTGAGGGTAAGCAGATGATTGATTGGGGGAAAATAATCAGCGATAACATCCATCAACAATTGCTCCAGTTGTCGGCTACGAAGAAGTTTTCAATGACATCTTACTTGGTCTATGCTCTTGCGAGCACAAGACCGTTCAGAGGACTGACCCCCACTCAAAACATTTCTCGAAGGCTCCTGCCTATGAGAAAGTATCCATAATTGACCTTGAAGGAGAGAAATCACCATTTTGCAAGAGTGAACGATATTTTCACTATGCTTGTCATATGGTTGCTAGAGGAAAATCCCGAATCAGGGTTGTCTTCACAAGTTGTTACTTTGATCAAGAGGTATGGGTCTTTCTTCACATAGTTCTCAATTTTTTCATACATCAGAGTGTACGGGTTTGATCTTGCTCCACATAAGTGCCAAGGTATCTCAACGACAAGATCGTGATGTTTGAGCTATGTAGGCAACTCTGTTCACATCAAAGGTAAGATTAAGAATAGAAAGAAGAAAAATATTTCATTTGCTATCTTCCATGGGATATTCTCTTGCAAGAATGATAATGATGCCACAAATTTGGAAGCTTCTTTCATTCCTTTGAATCTCTACTCATACATTCCAAGGGTGGATTTCGACATTCGAGCACCCAAAACATTCTACCTTCCGATTTGCACCATGTTCCAAGCAAGTAGAGATTATTGGGTGAATTGTGTAGATTATTTTGAAGTTAGGGAACATCATTATATGAGAATGACAATTGGGCGATGAGAAAATTCAAGTTTAATTGAGTACGAAGGCGATGGTACATGAAATTTATGATTCTCGAGTACCCGGTGAATCAAGCAATAAAACAGAGATCAAGGAAATGGTTCAAAAAGAAGAAAGAGACCCTTATCGCATCGGAGGTTTCCCAACTCTCAAAAGACAAGCATCCCACCTTTCCTCTTCAAAAGCAACTGAGAAAACTTTAAGCTCTGCTCACTCAAAAAGGAAGTTAGTGGAATTTGAGGCCCCACACTACAGGAGATTGCACAAAAAGAGAAGAGCAACACAAGATCCTATTGAAGTTTTGGAACAAGGAGAAATTGACCCAACTCATCCATCAATTCCTTAGTAGTCTCAAATTATCTCCTCCTCTACACCGCACCAGCTCTACCAAAGTCAAGATGTGCCATCTAACTCAGTGCCGGAAATAACAATCATGCCCAATGTCAAGCCTGAAACAGTTGAGATATTCCCATGGGTGCAAGAGATGATCGGGGGAGATGCCCACGTGGTTAAAAATAGAAATGGTTTTGGATTTTCAAGCTATATCCACAATGGTGAAAATGAAGAAAGGAAAGTTAGCCCAAGTTGCTTCCCTTCTTTAGTGGAGTTTTAACAAATCAATACGTGGAGGTAGTCCAACTGAAGGTAATCAACCCTGTTGGTGAGATGAATTCGTCCAATTACAAAACAAGCACCATACTGATGAACAGAAAACTATTTAAGTCCACATCTGAAGACTTATCTCAAGTTTGGGATAGAAATGTTGTTGCTCGATACAAGATGCTAAACCATGTTCTTGATGAATTGGAATCGTACGAGGAATGTACTTCAAAGATGCAAGAAGATATCAATGTTGAGGTACAAAAACTTGGAGTACCCGGTGTGGATGAAAACACTTCAATGGATGATCTACTAAAACCATTTGAAGAGCTTGTCAAGAAGGAGGTTGGAGATCCATTTTCTTTCAATGAAGACACACTGGAGTCTCTTGTTGAGATAAGAGTTGTTATATCCAACACCACGAAGGAGCATCAGGCATGGTTCATGAAATGCAAGAACATCAATGCTATCTCGAGAATTGGCTCAAATCTTTGAGTTTTGTACACATTCCCTGGGTTGAGAAGGTGGCGCCCACAAGAGCTCGGTCACGATAAAGAGTTCAAAGGGATCGATATCTTCCCAGAGGCACTCTCCAAAAGTCCATCAGAAAGTGAATCAACATCGACAAGTGCATCATCCTCATCCGAGTAGCTATCTCCTCTCCTTTCTCTCTTCCCCACCCCCTTCCTCTCTTCTTTCATGTTCTAATTCTTCGTTGGGGTTTACTTTTCATTTTCGTCTTATTCATTAAAATGTGATCTATAGTTGTACTTTGTAATGAGTCTCCTCTAATTAATAAAAAGGGACTCAATTTCTTTCCTAGGAATATGAAAGGTCACATGTTGTAAAGGTTAATGAAAAGTCATGTGGGGGTAGGCGAAGAGTCATTTTGAGAAACTATATATTGTAATGACTTCCTCATTTCAAGGGGTTGTCAATTTTTTGAGTTCATGAGTAGATAGCTACAAAGAACAAGAAAAGATAACACTTCTTCTATTTCCTTTCCATATGTTTCCTCTCTCTCATTTGCAGCTTTGTGAACATGTCAATCTTGCATGACCAAGAAGAGTGTAAAATATTTTGATGAGTGAATGAATGAAATTTTATGTTCATGGTTCATTTTGTCTTGTCATAACTAGCAAAGTTGTTTTTCCTTCCAATTGTGTGTTGATAAACTCTAGTTAATAATTGTAAGAATATGATTTAGCCTACTTGCAATATTAACCCCCTCTCTTAATTTCTCACTCCCACAATCTCACCTTCCTTGCAAATTCTTCCCTTGCACGAGGTGCAAACATTTTCCGTAGGTGTAATGGAGTGTGCTTGTTTTTATTTGCATACAATAAAGGGAGCCTCCCCTTTTCCAAGCAGGAGGGACTTAGTCCCAGAGCGTTGGTGAAAATCAACTAATTTGTCCTAGTGACAAATTATTTCGCCAACATAGTCCCATGCTTTTCCTCCTTCCGAAGCATGTGTTAACAAGAATACAATTGTACACACCTTAGAGGTGTAGAAAAAGAAAGATAAAGGCACATAAATCCAAAATGAGGATTTAAATAAGTCACTAGAGACTCCAAAAGAAGGGATGTCTGTGGAGGATCTTTCCTCAAGAGATTTAGTTGTAAAAGAACTTCCAGTAGGAGGAATGAAGAGAGCCCATGAATCTAAAAATTTTGAGTTTAATAAAGAGTAATCTTTAATTGAAATTCACAACTCAGATTTACAAGTGATTGTTGTAGGACCTCCTCCCGAGGGTAGTCGATGGTACAAAAGAAAGGTAAAAAGGCAAGTCTGAAGTCATTTCCTTGTGATGGTTTTGTTGCTTTCCTTTAGATTTTGTGTTATTACTTTGATGTGAGTTGGCCTCTTTCATGAGGCCTTTGTTTAACATTCTAAGGTGTGACTCTTTCCACCATTTTTAAAATATGATTATCATTGTACTATTTTAAATTTTATTAATAGAAGTGTGATTTTCAATAAAAAAATAGACTACCCAAAATATAGTGAGCAAGAAATTCCACAAAATGTTTGAATGATACTATTCCAACTATTTTTGCAAAATGGTTTGATGATTTCATGCACATTATTTAAGTTTTTGACAACACCCAACATGTCCAAAGGACAAAGGGGGATGGAAGTGTGTTTTACAATATTCATTTGAACCACACATAACAAAATTTGTAATTGCATGTGAAGTCTAAGATATGCATTATTATTGCATATTGACAAAATTGTCTTTCCTTTTATTTGATAAAGGTGACCATTTATAATCTATATTATAGAGTTGTTTTGACTAATGGCATTAGCTGCAATCTTTTAAATGTCTCTTTGGGGCCCCCTTGGCATTATTGTTGTTTTGATATTGAGAGGATCGATATAGGCAACACTTCAAAGATATTAGCTTGGTCTCTCTATAACAATTGCCCCACTTTGCCACTCATTTGCACAAGTACCACAGATTAAACTGTTGAACAACATTTGTAACAAACACCTTGTGTAACATGAGGTGAGTGCACAAAGATGTAGCTCACTTTGTGACATTTCTCATGATAGATGTGGAGTGTACTTTTTGCATAGAAATCATGGTCATAAGTGGTATAAAACAATTGGCCATTGATGTGGTCATATGTGGACAAAAATGTTACATCCGTAACACTTACGACATCCGTAATTATTACAACCGTAAGATGTTGGGGTTAGAGCATTTGCTTATATTATTAAAAATAAACAAAACTCCATCCATTATATCGTGTTTGGGTCAGTTCTAATTATTTCACAACTCAAGTAAAAAAATGTAGCAAATTTTGTGACATTGTGCGAGATATAGGTGAATCCTAAAAATGAGAGTTTTGACCTAATTTTGGCCCGAACCTATAGCTCGATACCACTTGTAAGGAAATTATTTAGATTAGTCAAAAGAGGAACAACAATATAACACCTAAGAACACCAAAATAGAGGTATAAAATTAGAATATATGAGTATAGATGACTTAGCCACTTTGAGGGGGCAATCTCCACACCTTACAATAAGACTCAAATGATGATCAAGTACTTACTATTACCTCCTATATATACCTTTCTTATGATATGCAAACAACCGTGTTGACCCTATTATCAATATGAAGCATTAGAGATAAACATTTGACAAAAAAATGATTATATTAGCCACAAGTTAGCTATACATAACCCGATACGTGATATACGTTAAAGGCACAACAAAGGCGCAATTTCTTGGGAGAAATTTAATTGTTTAGTTAAATCAAAATATGTTAAGACCCTATATGATGTAGTTCCTTTGTACTTTGTAAAATAATTATCTCATTAAGTTATATTTAGGAAAATTTGTAGACTATACTAATGTTTTGCATTATGGTAGTCCTAGCAAGGGCCTATTATATGACAAGGTTCGACCAACTAATAGGCAACCTCACAAAAATAAGAGGTGATCTTTTTTTTTACTCCTACATTTGAGGAGGTGGCCAAGCCTATTGTTGCAGAGAGGTCATGTGGGTGTGTCGGAGAGTGTAGCTAATGTGGCCACTGTGTGCATAATATTTCTTTAGATTGTATGGGAATTTGTTTTAGGTTTGTCATGATAGTTCATATTCAACTCCATATTGGTTACTAGATATAAATGACGATATGATGTGATAGTTTTTAGATTATGGATCCATAATCGCCCGGGATGTAGATATGAAGTATCGGTTTACAATGTTATTTTTCATTTACTTATCAATTACGTGGGTGTAGTCTTTCATTAATAATGAACATGTCATCCCTATTTCCTAGGTGCCACAATTTATAGATCGGACACTTGTAATTATCGATGAACATCAAGCGAGGCCTCACTCACATAATAATTTCATTTATACTTCAATATAATTTGTTGAAGGGTGTGTTGGTGATCCACCTAGTTTTGTACATGGAGGACTCGAGGTATGTTTAAGTGCTTATAAAAAATAAGAGTATTTTTTGTTGTTCAAAATATTAAATTAAAATTATTGATTTGTATTAATTTATACGGTTTGTTATGTTATATTTTCTACTTTGAGTACTCATTATAGTACCAAATCAACTACTACTAGAAGATGGCTGCAATTGCATCAAACAAATTAAACAAGTTACAGTGTAGTTTTCAAAAAAAAAAGTAAGAGTTTAGCTCACGTCCATATTGGGAGGAGTTATCTTAATAATTCACTTTCTATTGTTGCTAAAAATAATGAGCCTTATGCCGCCACTAAACAATTGGAAAGACCTTAATAGTCAAAATCTGAAAGCAGTTTTTTTACATAAATTTGTAAAAGGCCTCAAGGTTTCATTTTTACTATTAATCTCTTAAAAACCACACCTTATTTACCAAATATCTGGCTTAAATTTACCTTAAAAAAGCATTTTCTTTGTATGGTTCTACCATCTCTTCGTTATTTTAGAAGCAAATAAACAAATAACACTTTCATGACATTTTTATTGTATAATTTGTATGTTACATATAATTTTTTTTCTTGGACTTCCAATTAATTACTTAGGTTGTATTAGTTTCACTTTGGTCTTGCTACACCTTAACTTTTGAGAATGTCTTTTAGAGTTCATATTGATATAATTCTGGATTACTAATTATAGAATAAAACATACAATACGGAGTTCACACTTAGTTATAAACCTAACTTGTATTTAAAAAAATATCAACATTAGTGTCAAATTGTTATATTTAGAGTGAAAAGAGAAGCTATATTCAAATATTCATAAGGAGTTACAAAGAATATTGTTATAATAAGGCAGTTAATATCAACGAGGGTCCTCTATGTGAAGAAAACAAGTTATCAAAAAGGCCTTTAGCTTTAAAAGAAAGGGATGTTTGGGGCCACTGTTTACGAATATGAAGCAAGTTATTAAAAAGAGGCCTTATAAGGTAAGGGGATGTGTTGGAATGGTTGTATATGGATAGTTTGTGGAAAACTAATTCTTCCCAGTGTGCAATGTCCTTACTACCTTTGGAGGTTACTCAACTTGAGATGAGATGTTTACTATAGTTGGTAATTTAACTAATGTAAATTACTACAAAAGTAAATCGAAAAATAGATTGACAACTTGATCAACTATAAATGGCATATGTAAATTAGTTAAAAGTTACATTGGTAGTTGGAACAACTATAAAGGTAGGGATAAATCTCATCTACATTTTTGGACAATATATTTCATTTTGGGTATTGGCTAAAATCTCTCGGCCTTAAATTCATCTATCATGTATTCGAAACTCAAATTTATTTCTCTCCATATCCTTGACATCGCTTTCTGTCAAGTTTTTGTATTGCAATTTCTATCGTGAGTTCTCTGTTGTTAAAATATGTAGTCATTTTTTTGCTAATTACAAGTGTTTCCTTCTTGAATTTGTCGTGGCAATAAATTGAACAATATATGCACAACAAACATCCCTATGCGATTGGAGATTTCCTTTTCGTGCACGGGTGTTGCACAAAAGACTTGGACATTCCATCAAAACAAATTATTAAAGAATTGCTTGAAACAAGTTATTGAAGAATTGCTTGAAATAAAATATTTAAGAATTGCTTGAAGAAGATTATTGAATAGTTGATGGAGAGAAAAAATGTAGAATATATTTTGAACGATGAAGACCATTCTTCACAATAAAATAATTCTTTTATGCAACAAGAAGGGTTGGAATGAAAACAAATTGGCTTTGCATATTCATGTAATATGTGACCACGTACTCAATCATACTAATGCACAAGCATCATTACCAGGGTTAGTCTTGGCTTATAGTAATTAAAGTTTTAGTTTTTTAGGACCTTAGAGGTGTCTTTGAGTCATTCTTGGTGTCCTTTAGGCTCTGGGATTCAAAATTTTGAATTTGAGGGTTTCCCTCGATTTTGGCCTATTTGAAAATGTGAAATTCTCTTAAGCCAATTTTGGCTTTCTCATTAGGTGTAGAGGTCTATCAAATATTCTAGCATGTATTTAAGTCCTTTTTGGTCATTGTGTGTCTTAAGGGCTCTCCATGATGTAAGATTGATCATGTAATTCAAAATTGCCACTTAAGCCCTTTGTTTGTATGCAACCTCCATGGTGACCTTGGTCATATGACCTAGAAGACAGTTATGAACAAACCATTCAAATGAGAAGGTATAAAGAGCTATTGTAATTGTTTTACCATCATTTATCAATCAATTGAGAACAAGTTTGGGGCTCCAAAAGAAAGTTAGAGGGTTTTAATGTTCTTCATATGCATACCACTGTGAAATAAGTTTGTAAATGGTTGTGTAAGACTCGGTAGGTAAAGACTAGGCAAGACCAAGGAAGGAATACTTGGTATGAAGGTATATTTAATCTCCTAGAAGTTGTGAATGAAAATATCAGGGTATTTTGAATGATTTTGGATGACTAACTCCGTAGGTTCTTTGTGAAACAATTGTGTGCACAACTAGTATATTTTTGAGTTGCTAGAAGGGAAGTAGTGTAACTACTAGTGCAATCATGGTCATGAGCAAGAGAAGACCTTTGTGACTCTATACAAGAACATTACAAAAGGAAGAAGGCTCGAATATAACACTAACAACTCCATTAATGAAGTTCCTCTATTTCACCACAGGCATGTGCAGTATAGACTGAGACAAGGCACGTGAATGCAAGGCTAGGTTACATTTTCTGGTAAGGTTTCTTATTTCTAAATATTTTCATAGACCCTTTCAAAGTGGTTAGGAGTGTTGGAAAGAACCAAAAGGAAAATGTAGAGAAAAATTTGGTTATCATCCTACCTCAGAATAAAGAAACCCTTAGGGTTTTGGAGAAATAAAGTCTTTTAGAGAGTTCCACTTCGAGTCAAGAACCCAAACTTGGTACAAATATTCCTCTTGACCATTGCATTAATATTCAAAAGGAAATTTTCAAGAAGAAGTTAACACTAAAGAGATGTTGTTGACAATCATCCTAAAGGCAATGTAGTAGAGACAATGTAAGGCTAATTAAGACTCAAATTTGTGATTTCCAAGCACTTTTTCCAAATAAGAAGGTGACTAAACTTTGAACCTAAACCCTATGCCCAAATGGGTAGTTGAATTATTAACTATAGGGAAGAAACAATCTTGCAAGTGAAAGTTGTATTGGGATTTGTATTGTGACAGGCTTAGCAAGGTATACTTAGCCTAGTAGAAGAGATTGTGAAGGAATAGACATTTGCACTCAGAGATGAACCTAACTATTTTGAATACACTTGTAACTCAATAAAGGGTATTCAAATCTACTAATAACTTCCTCATAATCCTTGTAGATTATCTCAACTCATACCATTCCATTAAATGATTTTCTCAAGAAGCTAAAATGAGCATTTTTGTAAAATGGAGTAAGTTGATCAATTTTTATGATTTCCAAGGACTAAGATGGTTACGCTAGGTGGAATAGGAGGTAATACATTTGAATGAAGCATTGAAGACACTTCCATTAAGATTATAGGCCATATCGTAAAATTTTGTTGTTTTCCTTGCATTCAAGAATAAGGTGCATTATGCAAGATACAAACTTAATTGGATAGGATAATTAATACATCTTGTTGAGAGTGTGAAGATCCTAGGTGTACTACATCACATATGTTGAAATGAACAATCAAACTCTAGAGAGTCTCGTAGTTTCTAGAAAAAGCACTCGCATGAAGCATTGGTCATGCGTTGGTTTGACATGTTATATTGGGCATAATTTTGCCCGAGTCAGGCCTCTTTGAATCATTTTTAGAACTTACTTGGTGGAATTGATCAACTTAGATCATCACAGTGACGAATCACAAGCACTGGACTCCGCAACGCGATCGTTTGAGACTCCCAGTGCGATTGCACAACATGGAGCTTTTCCCAAGTGTGGGACCTTGCGAAATCGGAAAAGCTCTCCGGATGAAGGCCGGCTCCTATTCCTCTGTTCAGATGCGTCAATAAAACGCAGAGGTTTACCCCAAAACCCTAACCTAACTACCAAGGAGACAGGGAGAGAGAAATGCATAAAATAAACCTAAGCTAAGGAGGTGATGCACCGAGGAATGAAGAACATATGTTTTATGCCAGCAAACACAAACCAATAAAATGTAATGCAAAAGATATGCACAGATAGCCAGATTCACAGTGAAGATCGGAAGGATGCAAATAAACACGTAGAGGGTTGAGAGAACATCCACAGATATGCATTAATTTGCTCCAAGGGGTGATACAACACTGCAAAATGCCAAGAGGCAAGGTTGCATTACGAATTCAAATGGGAAGGTCTGAGCTCCACAACTCCACCTGCCAAAGAGAAGAAGGGAGGAGGCACAAAACAAAAATGTTCGACCTTTTAAAAACAGCCCTCCTTACATTTTATATGGAGAAAAGAGAGGGAGAAGAGAGGAATTCGAACTGCCCCAACCACCTCCAAAGCTGCATTTAACTCTTCAACAACCATGGTGGTAGGTGAGATCCCCAACGCCTGTCGGGTTCGGAACTTCCTTGTGCATCTGCATCGGGCTTGGAAACTAGCTCGACATGCTTCCTTTTCATGCTCTTCCGACGTGTTTTCCCGATCCGGAAACCCGAATTCCTTTGCTGTCGGGTTTTGAAGACCCCCCGACATGTATTCGTTGCGCCATGTCGTTCCGCCCCCGAAACCCGATTTCCTCTGTGCGTCGGATTTTTTAACCCCTCCGGCATGTCCTTTGTTGTCGGGTTTTGGTGGGCTCCCGACATGCTCTTTCGTCATGCGTTTCCGACCCGAAAACCCGATTTGCTAGGTGCGTCGGGTTTTGGAAACCCGAAAACATATTCTTTGATTGGCGGGTTTCGAAGATCACCCGACATGTCTTTTGCTGTCGGGTCTTGAAGGCCTCCCGGCATCTCCTTTGGCGTCGGATTTTTCTGCCCCCGACATGTTCTTTCCCTCTGATTTTCCGCTCCGAAAACCCGATTCCATTTGCGTCTGCTCTGTGCGTCGGGTTTTGCGGCCCCTGCAACATGTTTCTGCGCCATGATTTCCCGCTTTGTTGTTCCGCGTTTTGCCCTGGTGCGTCGGGTTTTTGAGCCCTTCCGTCATGTTTCCGCGCCCTCTGATTTGCCCGACTCCTCCGCCTGAGATTTGCCCTGGTGTCGGGTTTTTCTGCCTCCCCGACATATTTCCCTTTGCGCCCTGCTCCATTCCTATCATTGTCATGCGGGGTGGGGAAATATATACAACAGATACTTGTTTTGGATCTATACACAATTTTTTTGTTTTGTAATAGAAGATTGGGTTAATAGACGCATATTCGTTTCTTAATGTACATTTATTTTGGTGAGACCAATAGTATGAAAATTGTTTTGTGTTCTCAAATTTTGTTGTTGTATATTTTATAATTTATTTTTAATGTTTTTGTTGTATGTCCATACCATTGTTGCTACACACATTACACCACCTTCTTAGATACTTTAATTTGTTGAAACCAATAGTGTTTAATTTGTATCATGTTCTAGATGTTTTGTGTATGTTAAGATGATGCATTTCATGGAGTAATGGGCATCGACATCCATATGCTAAACTCAACACCGCTATGTTATTTCTCTTTGTTTGTATTTTGATAGTATGTCTCTTCACAATTGACCAACTTGCATCCAAGACAACTTTTCTTAAATTCTAGGCTATTCGGATGGAGAGAGACTTTTTGTCTTCTATCTTTTCTATCAAGTAGGCACTATTAACTATACTTTCTTAATTCTATTGTGTGGCATGTAATTATTTACTATAAACACAATGAATCATTTCTATTCTCAACTAATGTAACATTCTTAATAGAAAATGATGCATTCCACCGACAACTCTTATGTTAGATTTTTTCCAATCTGGGTAATAGATCATCTACTTTGGTATTTTGTTATTCTCATGCAAGTAATTTGTACTTCATCCTCTTCAATAATGTTAAGGAAAACCATAATTTGTTTACAAAATTAATACACTACAATAACTAGTCATTATTGATTTGTTTTGTCTTCCTTATGAAGAAATAACATGTCCCTGTCATTGAATGAAAAAATCTTAAAAATGGAAGGAGAAGTAGAAGGCATATTATTGATAACTTCAATCAGTCTTAAATTTTGGTTGTGCTTTCATTGGGTTATGCTCTGTGCTATATATTTACCAATACAAACTTTGGGCTTTCTTCACATGGTTAATCGATTATGTTGCACAAAGTTCCACTCATATTCAAATTCTTGCACATCGATATCAAATATCATTAAGAATTGAGGAATATGTGAAATTGATTGTTTAGTTATTTAGCATATCCACTCGGAAAAAAATATGTTTTCAAACAACAATTCAGAGAATCAAGGCCAACTTCAAAGAGTTCTCGGTAGGCAAAAATGATTTGTTCCCACTTATTTTGTTTCCAATTTCTATTTCATCCAAAAATGAAATGATCAATAATAATATAACTACCTACCATCCTATTGGCATGATCACTACACCGATTTGTGCAATTGCTAGTTTATACTCGTTGGAGATGACATATTTTTGTACTTATTGAGATGACATATTTTTGTACTTATATGAAATGGTATATTTTTGTACTGTTCAAGATGCTTTTATTTGAAATTCGATGTATGCTTATATTTTTATGCATCCGAGATGTATTCATTCGAGATTATTTATGCATATGTATACATCTCAAATATTTAGGTCAGTTGTAATATACTATGATGGACAAGTTTTGAATACATTGTTGTGCATGATTATATTGCTATGATATAAGATGAATGTACTTCATAATAGTTATAAACAAAGATTGGTAGTGCTTTGGAGAAAAGGCAAATTGCAAAGCAAGAGGGAAACACATGGATGCTTTGTTAAAGGCCAAGACCATAGTCAAAACATGCAAGCGAGGATGGTGTTAATGTTGTGAAGGACAAGTAGCTAAATCGAGGTTAAAACTCCATGAAGGTGACTATCATGTGGATTTCGTGATGTGAGATTCAACACAAAGAGTTTGTAATATGATGTAAAGAGTGATCTCGTAAAACAAGAGAACACAATGATCAAACTTGAGATTTGTTGAAGGGCTCTTGATCAAAACCAAATATTTTTTTTGGGCCAAACTAGAATGATATGGTCTCGATATGAAAATAAGTGAGGTGTTCAATTGACATACCTACATGAATGATCCAAGCTTGAAGTTGAAATGTCAAAGTAAATGCCTAAACACTAATCTAGAAGGAGACAAAGGTTTTTATTTGTAATATTAAGGATGAGAAAAAGATCCTTGAAAATAAAGGTGATCCAACCTAAGGCATTTGAATTACATAAAATAAAGAAAATGCAATTCATAGATTAAAATTGGAAACCTACAATAATTATATTTAAGTTTGTCTATGTAACATGAGTGACTCGAACAAACTCTTTGAGATAAAATTATCAATGATAATTATAAATTTATATTAATTTAAAATAGAGTTATATTACTTAAAAATATTATAGATTATTAAAAATAATGTAGTTTTCATGAGATTGAATGAGGAAACAAAGCTCAAGTGCAAAGAATGAATAATAGTCAAGTGTATAGGGTTATAGGCTTGTGAAGAGCATGAACCCACAAGAAAGTGATAACATGCAATGAAAAGATTAAGTTGACAAAAGACCTATCTCAAACTCACCAAGAACCTCAACCCGTTAAATAGATGCTATTCAAAATCAAGAAAGCCAAACTGCAAAGCATTCAATAGCTTGATGGTTGTGAAACCAGGAACATAGGGTGACTTGGGATAAAACTTGAGATCAAAGCGTTGAGATGAACATTAAGTGACCACACCTGATCTTCAGATGTTACATAGAACTAAAAATCAATTCTTGAAACCGACATGCAATTTTCGAACTATCTCATCTTAGAGCTAAATATATGCCAAATTCTTCGCGTTAACATTGGAAAAATATATTTTTGGTGTCACGTGTCTTATATCTAAAAATACTTGCAAGCAAAGGAATGGAAAGGAAGGGTATTCCTATTGATAAGGATAATTTTTGGAGGTTCAATAAATTACTCATTATTCATTTGTAAGACAATACTAAGAGTGACACCACAAAGGGACGTGCATAATATACTAGAATCAAACAAATGAATGTCTCTTGTATCAAAATATGTAGAATTTTTGCAGAATTTGGTGAAGTCATATTTAATCAAGAAATGAACCAAGTACTTGGGTTCTTGTCAAATTAGATTATTTTAGTCTTTGGTATAATGTTGAACCTTCAAATTTTGCCTATTGAGTTGAATAATTTTATCTATTAAGGGTGGGGTTTTGAATTGCAATTCAAGTGCATTTTTAAGAAGTATAAGGGAAATATAGTTTTTAAAAAGTCATAAGCATCATAAATAGAAATTAGTGTATGGAATTCCAATATTTTAATAAGTATTCACCGTAAATAGAAATGAGTTGCCATATTGAATTGAAAACAGAGTTTTTAAAAGTCTTTAACATGATAAATAGAAATTAGTTAGTGTATCAAAATTTAATATTTTTCAATATAGTCCATCAAAAAGATATGTATGTGATTCCAATGGGAATTATACATTAGCATGAACATTACATAGTTGCACATATATGAAACTGAAAATAAAATAAACTAATGAAGGGCATCATGGTTTTTTTTGTTCTTAATACTACCCAACATACTCTCGTGGTCATCCAAATGCAGCTTCCATTTTTGTTTCTTACCACGGATTGGCAATGGAGTCAAGTGAAGGCATGTATAAATGAAAAGGTGGTTATATCGGAGAAGCTTCATATATGGCATACAATCAATAAAAATGATCGAGCCATCTCTCTACATTTACTTGCTTCAAGTAAGTACCCTCAATCATCATAAGTAACTATAGTAAGCAACTTTGAATTCAATTTTGTACATATCAATAAATAATACTTTTTTTCTTCATTGTTCACCTATGCAATTACTACAAAAATACGACCTAAATAAACACAATATTGTGATAGATCAAAGTAGCTACACCATCAAGCACGCACATAAGAATTATAAATCCAAATGATTTTTTTGTTGTACCTTCTCTAACAAATCCAAATGAACAATCATAATCAAGAGAAAAATGTGATCTTACACATCGACATCATCTTCAAAAGGAATTGTTGATTCAATTGATATGTGATTTCAATTGTACACATATTTGATAGTTATGTTTTCACATAAACTTGCATTTTCATCCTCATGTATGCAAGGATCCGAAAAATATAATTAACTCCTCCCTTTAAATGTTGTCGGGTATTTTGGATTGTAGTCATCACTTGATGAAAATCCCTCAAGCCAAAAATACTTCTACAATTGTATTCCCGCAATTGGTCAACATCTATTTTAAAACATTATGGATCCTTTTATAATATTGAAAAATAGGTCACAATTATACATAAATATTGCTAGATTTTATCTAATTAAATGTACATAAACAAAACTTTTGGTAGAATGAATTACCTTTCACTTCCCACAAGAATATTAAGGGAGAATTAGGAACTACTACTCTTTGAGCAACACCAAAATGTGACCTACACCAATTGACAACTTCATAGGCATTTACAAAGTGGAACTCAGTAGTGCCCACACTTTTTATAGCTCAGTAGTTGTTGTTTCTTTGCTCATAGACATGTTTTGACAGTGATTGGTTATAGCTTGGACATTATATTCAGATATTTGATCTTATTAGACAGGTGTGGACATTTAGGCGTATAGTGCCAATTTAGCTTAATTTCTATATTGTTGCATTTTCTTGTTATGTCATGGAAACTAATGAATATGATGATGTGTTTGGAACCTAATTTTATTGATGGATAATTATTGCATGGTGGGATTATATGTCACTTTATCATCTTGTCTAACTTTTGGAATATGGAATATAATTGTGCACATTGTCGCATCTTAATTTCAGTAGGATGTTAGGTTAGCTTAGAACGCATTGGTACCTTTACTATGTCATTGAATTATATTCTATTGACAAAGTGCGGTTAATGTGTGCAATGAGTGTGCAGTGACAGTTTACAGGAGAACGTGGGATTCGGCCAAATTACTCAATCTTGCACAAGCGGCTTACCACGGCCGAGTCCTAGCCATGTTCACCGTGTGAAGCCTTAGGATAGATGATTATTAATTTTGGGCACTAAGAGTGACCCCAATGTATGTAAAGTATTTTGTGAATTATTAATTTTTGTTTAGGGTTGCTAGTAAAGTTGTAAACTGGTTTTGGGAGTTAATAACTCCTCTTTCATTTAAATTGTTGATTATGTTTTTTTGTGTCTCTTAATCACAAGGGTTTAGGGTCACATGTGAGACCCTTGGGTGGTCCCCACACCCTCTACCCTTGTGCCATAAATGCAAAACCCGAAATTAGGGTATTTTGGACATTTTTGGGGACCCCTTTGTAGCTTGGGAGTCCCCCTATCACAAAAATGAGCCCTTGGACCCTACCTAATGGGTAGGGGGGCTTATTTTCAAGGCTAGAGGGAGTTTTCCCTCCCTTTTTACCTCTTGTTTAGTCACATCCATGTAAGGGATGTGGATTTGTGTGTGTATCAAAAGTTCCACTAATTTTGTCTTGCTAACATTTAAGGGAATTTGGGAGAAGAGGGCAAAAAGATAATTTTACCCTTTCTCTCTTTTGTTTTGGCATCTTTGACCTTGATGAGGGAGAGGGGTGACACATGTCACCCCCTCATTGGTGAGGATGCTTGCTTGCTCCTCTTCAAATTCCCATCCATGGGAAAAGAGAGGGACTTTTTTTTTTTGAACTTCTTGCTTTTGGATGCTTGGATAATTTGGAGCTTGTGATTTGCTTGGAGTGAAGAGTGGAAAAACTTGAAGTTGGAAAGCTTTTTGGAGAGCTTTCCTTGAGGTAGGCTCTCATGTCTTTTGTTGTGTTGTTGCCTTTTAGTTGCTAGATTGGTTGCTTAAAATTGTTATTTGTTGTATGTGGATTTTGGGTTGCTTGCTTGTTTTCTTTAACTCCCTCCATCATATGGCATGATGGAGTTTTGGAGTGTGGGGGAAGAGAGAGGGAATTTTCCCTCTCAATCCTCAAGGCTTGATGGACAAGCCTTGTAGGATCTTATTGTTTTTCCCCTCAAATGGTTGAGGTGGGGAAGTTGATTCATTTGGCTTGAATCTCCTTCCCCATTCTTGGTAAGGAAACCCCTTTTGGGGTTTGAAAATCCTTCCAAGGAGGACTTGGAGAAAGGGGAAGGAATAAAGAGGGTCTTGTTTTGAATAAGGAGCAATAAGGAAGATATGAAGATGTGTTTATTGTGAAAATAATATTGATGCATAACTTAGGAGAACTTTCTCCTCTCTTCCCCATTTTTGAGGATGAACATGGGTTCTCCTCCTTGTAGATTTTGGAGTCTTGTTTGTATGTGTCTTATCTTTGTATGCTTGTATTATTGTTAGTGTACCCTTCATCTTGTGCAAGTTTTGGTTAGCTATCCTCTTTCCCATGGGCTTGGGGGAGGCTAGCATGCATCCCAACCTTGGGATAGGCATGTGATGATGCCTATGGTTGGGTGGCAAACAAGCTCTTTTCTTTCTCCTTGCATGGTTTTGGGAAGACATGGAAGTTGGCTCTCAAGTTGGAGTGGGTGGCCTCTTGGGCTCTTATTGTTCTTTTCTCTCCTTATGAAAACCTATTGTATTGTAACTCCTTTGGATATGGTTATGAGAATAGTTTCATCTCCTTGCAAATTCTCCATTTTGTATATCTTGCATTCACATGTAAATTTGAGATATGGTGATTAAATGAGAAATCTCTCTCCCAACTTGTAAGAAACTTGTAATGGAAATTTTTGGTTGTTTGCATATTTGGAAATAGTTATGCAATACCCTTGTAGTCTAAGTTTGTGGAAGAGAGTAATGTATCAAATGTTTCAGTCAATTGTATCTCTCATATTTTACTTACAAAGAGGACATATTATTTGTTAAATAAGTCTACATGTGTGTAAAACTGAAATACTCTTTGGCATTACTTTTGGAATGAAATTTATTTGGCTATATGAAGCTTGTTTTGTTTTAACATTGGTAGATACTACTATTGGTTTGAGTTGTACATTTCCTTGTAGGTTATTTTGGTGCTAGAAATCTGATTTTCTTTGTATTGAAAGGAAGGTTACATATTCTTGTTAAGAATCTCATTTGTTAATATATATATATATATATATATATATATATTGTTGGTTTTTATATTACAAAAGAAAAACTGTATTTCTCTTGTTTTAGAAAATGAATTATCTTGAGATAGAATATAGTCTTATTTTAATATATAGATATATACTTTTTTACAAAAGAGGTATGTTTATATAAATCTGTAATGATCCTTTAAATATATATATTTATATTTATATATATGTATTTATAATATATTATATATATGTTGTTTAAACATAGACTTTTATTTATATGACAAGATATATTTAAATTTAATGATATATATATATATATATATATATATATATATATATATATAACATATCATACATGAAATATTCTAAACAAAATTAAAAAAAAAAAGGGGCGGGGGACGGGGTTCGGCCCCCACCCCTGCACCCCTGTAACCCCATGGGGGCTGACCACCGCACCCTGTGCTGCTTCGGGGCCCTGCCCTGTTACCCCCACGTTTCCCCCTTCCGGCTCTGTCCCCTCCTACTGCGCTGGCCGCCCCCTCCCTCCGACTGTCCTAAGCCGCCGCCGCCCCCTACACAGATTCCTCTGCCCGGCGCCGCTCCTCCCTCACCCGCCAGCCTCTACCTTCCCATGTGCGCCGCGCCCTCCACCTGTCCCCGCGGCCACTCCAGCCCCGCCGCCTTCCCACATAAACCCTTCCACCTGCGTCTAATAACAACAAATCCGCCCCACCCATCCTTCATTGTCTCCAAATTAAAACAAATAAGTAAATATACATATAAATACATAGGAAAATAAACAAGTTTTCCCTCCAACCCACCTCTCAGCCTGCAAGTAAGAAACTAAAACAAAATAAAGAAATTAAAATGTCTCCTCCCAACAACATGCAAGAAGAAACAAACCCAACCAAGAGGGAATAACAGGTGAAAGCAAATAGAGGAGATGATAAAGGCAAATTAGGGTAATATTAGGGCAAAAAGGAAACCAAGGGTTAAGGGGGAATTATTCCTATTTTCAAATGAGTAGTTGTTTTTCATGTGGCTTTTCTTTTTAGATTAAAAGAGAGAGACATTAAGTGTGTAAATATAAAAGATAGGTAAATAATTAAAGGCGGGTTTAGACTGGGTATTAGTGTAATTAGGTAAATTAAAATAGCATCCAATTAGTGGTTATCAAGAATGGGTTAAGAGATGAAATAGTATTATTTAAACACTTCAAAAAAAAATTACCCTAAAATTTTAGTCATGATTGGTGTGTTTTTTTTGGTGTCCCTGGAGGGGCATTACAAACTCCATCATATTTGAGGAGTTACCGCAAAATGCACGTTTGATATAAGCACCTACACCATCGTGCCCCCTTTCGATGCCCACTCTTGAAAATAATCGACAAATGTTGTACACCATGCTTATAATGCATATGACATAACCAATTGAATGTTTTTCATGACTTGAACTGGTTTGTGCACCCATCTAACTACACACAATCTTCATTGAAGTCGATATGATGCTCTTTAAGAAACTCGAAAAACATTTCAAAACAATAAGCAAAATAAAATCTATCACGTCTTTTGTCATCATTGATATAAATATGAACATCTTTCATAATCACTCGATTGTTAATTGTACTTTGAAGCCCACCATCATCATCTTGTTGTTCATGCCTATAAGACACACCATCATGGCCATTAATTTTTGTTAGTGCGTAATCATAAAACCCCTAAATGGGCTCTAAAAGATTTGTTTTTCTAAGACAGCTCATTTGGTGTGATTGCATAACATTGAATTTTTCATAAGGTGTGGGACCTTGCAAAATGGGAAAGCTCTCCAGATTGAAGGTTGGTTCCTTATTCCTCTGTTTAGGTGCATACGTAGAAACTTGTAGAGGGTATGTTCTTAATCCTAATCTAAACTTTACCAAGGAGACAGGGATAGAAGGAATACAAAAATGAAAACAAAGCTAAACTATGAGGTGATGCACCAAAGGAATGATGAACACTTAGTTTGCCTTCGACACAAACCAATAAAATGCATACAATAAACAAGCATAGATAGCCAGATCTATAATGAGAGACCAGATAGAAGCAAAAGAAACAAGAAGGATCTAAGATCGATCACAAACGTATTTTATTGCTCTATAGATTGATACAGTTCATTACAGAATAGCCGAAAGGCAGAAATGTGTTACAATTTTAATGGAAGGCTTGAACCCCACAAATCCTTTGCTAGAAGGAGAAGGGAGCCTGTAAAACTAAGAATATCCAACCCTTTACAATGGATCCCGCCTCGTTTTTATAGATTCGACCCGAGGGAAGAAAGAGAAAGAGAAGCGGGAAAAAATAGGTTGCAGCTCAACCACCATTGTTAATGCCTCTGATGAAATCTGCCCCCAAATCTATCTTTACTGCATCGATCCTTGGTTCGGCATCTTGGAGGGAGAGGAAACGATGGAAATAGATCGAATCCGATCTGGTTGTTGAGACTAGTGGATCCTGCATTGAAAGCTTGAAGATATTTTCCTCCATTTCCTTTACTTAACCTCCTCAAAAATAAAGTCTCAGACCTCCATTGTGTGGCGAGGCCGAGATCTTTCCAATGGTGTCAGATTCGCAATATTTCGAGCCCTGAGTCGAAAGATATGCCCCTTCGAAGTTTGTATTGAATCATACAAGTGGGCGGGAAAATCATTTTGAAAAACGGGCCCCTCTTTAATATGGGACACATGGCAGTCTTTGGTTGGTTGGGGAGATGCGCTCCAACTTTTTCCTTTATGCCTTTTGAACGAAAGGAAAACTTTCACTTTTTTCCCCGACTCCCTGCCTTGGCTTTGACTTGGGTCTAAGTGTTGAATTTTTCCCCGACGGAGTTGCGGGCCATTTTCAACTTCTCGGCTTTTGCTCGGGAACCTTTTCTCCATTTTACCCTTGAAACAATGCCCTTAAGACACTTGGCAGCCTCCGTTGGTCTCGCTTATGCGTTGACTATTCAACTAACCTTGCCCCCTTTGAGGTACACGTGGAGGCACCATGCTTGTTTACAAACCCGACCCAAAATTGCCTTTGGAGGAGTGCCGAGTTGACACTTGTCGGCCTCCGCTACTCTATGGACTTTTCAACGGTTCCTCTCATTTTTAGGCTTTGGGCTACATGGCGAGCTCGTGCTCATTTGGGTTCCTCCCTTTGGATTCACTTTGAGAGAAGCGTCGTTAGGACACGTGGTCTCTTCCACTGCCTCCTCCATACCTAGTTGTTTTTGGGCCTTTCTTGAGTCAAGCTTGAGCCCGAGGATGTCAAATCTTCGTTGTTTCTTCTTCTTCTAGTTTCTGGTTCCTCTGTAACATCTCCCCTTTTGTCTGACCCTGCTATTCCATTGTTGAGTCTACCTGTAACTTGCAGAATGAATTTAAGGCGTAGAAACGGCCCGACAGAGTCGTTTCTTTCTACAGATCCTTTGCTCTTTCTTCATCTCCGCCACTTCATTGTTGAATCTTTTTTGCAACCAATTTGTAGGATTGAATGAGTTATCTCGGTTCCTTTTAAGCGGGTCGTGATTCGATCCAATATTTAGCTTGGGGCGAAATATGGATAACAAATTCTTAAATGTGTGTTGCCCAATTTTATTTTTGAACGGTTTGCTAAGAAATGTCTTTAAAACTCATTGTATTATATACAAAAATGTTTACGATGGTCTTTCCTCAAATTAAGACCAACCCTAATTTGTAACATGTCCTTAAAATTGGAAAAAACATGAGTACAATTTTTCCAATATTCAACAATAATATCTTTTATATCATTAGAATTTTTTTCTTCAAAGAGATCTCGCATATCAATGCATAATTCCCTTCCATACAATCATCCAATTTAACCTTATTTTTACATACTTGTAATAGTTCTACCTTTACCAAGATCATTTACAATTATTGTGACTGTTACTTTTTCGTTGTTTCCACCCACTAAGGTAGTCAAAATAGATCTATGTGTTGAAGAAAGGTCTTTACTACAAGATAAACTACCAATAATACTTAGAGCATCATGCAAAGTTTGTACCATGGTATCTTTCATGTTATTTCATTTTTTTGAATCAACTCCTATCAACTCATAAACATGGACCATATCTCTATGTCGAAAAAGTCTTGCTACTAACTCGAGCTTTACAAATAAGAGGTGTATGACTAAAATTATTTTTGTATATCTCCACCGAATGGGCCTTGATTGGACTTATGGGTATGAACTTACTTTCTTCAATGTTAGCAAAAAAACATCTTCATCTATTCTAGATTATGCAAGTTTGGTAATCCTTCATGTTAAGGTAATCCTTTCTCTTCTTCCTTCGCTACATCGCCTTCTTCTTTCTCTCCTTGGGCATATTCAACATCTTTCTCTATTTTTATTCGCTCATTATCTCCTTCAACTTCTTGAGCTGGGAGAGCTTCTTTAGCTTGGAGATCTTTTTTTAGCTTGAAGAGATTCAAGAATTGCTTGTTCTTTTTTTTTAACTTTCTTGCTTTGCTTTTGTTTTCATTCTATTGTCTCTTTTATAGGATCTGTGTTACGATTAAAATTACTCACCCTTTTACATTTTTAACCTATCGTACCAAATTTTCTACATGCTTTGAGATGGACAAATATAGAACTGTTCTAATTGCTCTATTGAATAAAATATAGAAATTCCCTACTTGCCTACTTTCCCGCTTTCTTCTTTGTTACTCGCGCTACTTACTATGCTCTCCCTACTTGTGTTGCATGTTTTCCTACGTTCCCTACTTGTGTTGCCTACTTTCTTGCTTTCACTACTTGTCTTACTTGAAAAACATAGACCCACTACTTGTGTACCGCCATACACCCCTTCCTTGGCCCACTAATTAATTGAGGAAAATTATTGAAAGTATAGAAAATACATAGAATATTCTCATTTTGGACTTATTGAAATTGATTTAAATTTCATAAAATTGATCAAAGTGTACAATTTCTTTTATCAATATATTTCTCATTTTTTCATTTTTCCTAATATATTTATCCCAGGTTTGTACTAAATTCCTTAGTTGTATTCCATTCCATAAGATCCAATAAATTGATCTATTTTATCAAAGTCGCAATTGATAGAATTAAGATTTCACATACATAACAAAGCTATTGTAAGTAAGATCCTTGAGTTTCACATCAAATCAAATGTTTATTTAACATAATTTTTCCAACATTTAATTTCTTAACATCCCAAATCTTTTTCTCTTTCCAGGGATTTTTTCTTGGATTTAGGATGTAAAATGCTAATTCCATTTTGGATTAACTTATGCCCATGTTCATATTGAGTTGCATGTTCCACACTATCATAAACTAGGTGAAAGCCTCTATGTTTCGATGGGTTTTAATTAAAAAGAAATATTGAGTGATGATCATTAACTTTGAATATTTTCATAATTTATGTCTTTATCTCGA
Source organism: Taxus wallichiana var. yunnanensis (assembly GCA_018340775.1). Taxonomy (NCBI): domain Eukaryota; kingdom Viridiplantae; phylum Streptophyta; class Pinopsida; order Cupressales; family Taxaceae; genus Taxus; species Taxus wallichiana. The sequence goes on along the minus strand of CM031235.1, from coordinate 787,722,544 downwards.
GCTATTGAGATTTGGATGTCTATGATGCACAATGTGAATGATAAACAATTTTCTACAAAATTATTTTTCGCATTATAGTTGTTTCACGAAATTGTCCATGTAGGAGTGTCAAGTGGTACTAGGATGCTTGTTTGGAGCCTATCGTCATTGTAATAGATAGCCGAGAAAAATTCACCTCATCGTGAGAAAAATATGAAAAGATTATAAATTCCCTTTAAAAAGAAGCACATAAGTGAACCTTGTATAGTTCAACTACTTTGAATATTTGACATAAACGTATCATAATAAAGGAGATGCTACATAGTTTTATTCAACATAGGTATAAAAGACTCTTAAGATCATTTGTCAAAGCATATAATTGTCCAACATTTTAGGATTTTTGTACCATCAACAAATATGTCCAACTAAAAAAACACAAGTCATGATTGTAGTCGACATTTTGTTGTTGTATAACAAATCCAAACTCGGTTATATGACATATACATTGAGGGATCCCTTCTTAGATTACTTAAAACTTTTTGTATACATGGTCTAATGTCCAACCGGAGACATATTAGGAGAGCTTCTTAGAGAAAAATTCAAAAATACTATCCAAAAATCTTAACTTCTCGTATCAAACAAGACACTTGAATAGACAAATATCCTAAGATGCCCCCCATGAACCTCTATATTAATATTATGTTTTTGAACAATTGAACAAAGTTTGAGTGTAAATTTCAACACTAATGTGAGTGTCAATTTTACTTGATCTTATTACAAAGCAACTTTACAAATAGAAATAATAACTACAAAAATTAATGCCATTTATTATAATATCAAAATTTACACCAAAGAAAGTTACACTTATAAACCCTAATGCAATTACACAATGGTTTGGTAACTTTATCACATTTTCTTATTATTTACTAAATTTGTATATTAATATGTATTTCTATTTGCTACACATTTTAAGTTCAACTACATATAAAAGAGTTATTTCAATATTTTGATTTTTTGATAAGCTATTTTGAGAAGATCAACTTTTTTATATAATTACGCCGAAGGTGTTTCCCTATGGGAAAGGCCTTTGCAGACGTTTCTGCGAATGTGTTAAATTTGATGGTTTGACACCATCCGGACGTTTTCATATTTTCCCACTATTTTTAACAATGAAGCCCAAACAGCTTCGCCACTCCAAGAATAATTAAGGCTTTATCAGCTCCTATTCCTCTGGGATAACCACCTGTTTCACAATCATGCGGGTCCTCGTTCTTATCTATCGGCACAATGAAAGTCATCATATTGGGACTGAAATTTGCAAAGAAAAACGTGAGACAATAAATCGCAAGAAACCCAAAGCGATTCTTATGCATACATTAGTGTTTTTTTAAAATAAAATTTGATACATCTGTATATTACGTACTTCGTTATATTGTCGTTAGTTTTAAGGTTTGCTGAGCTTAAGTCAAAAAATATGCTATTATAATAGACACTTCTTTCCACAACTCTTTCCATTTAACTATTAAAACAAATGTTAAATACATATAACATCAACGGTGTACGACCTTAATAAAATTTGCAGAGATTTTTTAATTTAATATTGTAAAAGTTGTATTAATTTATTAATTTCTTTTATTTTATTTTGCTGATATTGTAACGGGACCTTTAATATATATAATTTGCAAAAGTTTTGTTTATTTAATAATATAAAAGTTGTTAAATTAATTTATAATATTTGTATGGAAATTTTATAGAAGTATTTGTCATTAAATTTTAAAAAAGACGTTCACCATTTGCTGTTCAAACTGTAGCAGAAAATGTTCATAAAGGGCCATAATGTAGACGTTTACTGTCTGCTCTGGATTTGACGCACACCAATTGTGGTGTCTTAATAGAGACTAATATTTCATCCTACTATTTTTAACGGTTTTTTGATCCTTGCATACTCTACTTCGTTCATGGTATGTTTGCCCGGTTTGTTGCTATTTCACTTAGGTCAAAAAGCGTACCTCTGTACACCATCCCGAACCCTCAAAATGGTGGCCGATCATTTAGGCCCACAAAGGTATTTAATCACTGAATTTTTTGCTTTAGATTCATTTTCTGATGCTGTAAATGTCGAAATTGTGCTATGAACAGATGGGAATAATCATGGATGGCAGAAAAGAGTATACGACCATGGATCCAATGGTGGCTTACAGGAAGGCATTGAGTACGTGGGCAAAGTGGATCTCGAAAAACATGGATCCCCAAAAATCTCGTGTCTTCTTTCGCAGCCCTTCACTGAGTCATTACGACAGGTTCAACAAGTCTGTTTCATAAATTTCAATCCGAATAAAAATTCAATTTTTAATTTTTTTTTCTCTGGTGTTGAAATCCGTGATTGAAATGGGAAATGGGTCAGGTGCGAGAAAGAGACGGAGCCAGAGATTGAGAAGAATACGGTGACATACAATCCTCCGATGCCTCCTCACGTGGGGATATTGAAGCAGCTGTAGGTAAATTATTATTATTAAGTACATGTCAGAAAATTGTGAGAAACTTCACAGTTGAGCCCGTTGGAATGTTCGTATAGATGAGCTCCAAAGGGCTTAGAGCCCACGGTGTTTGAGAATAACGCGGTGAAGAATATTACAGCTCCTCGTTGTTTGTGAATTAAAACGAAATTATATTTTTGAGTAATTTGTGGTGTAATAATGGTGGATCCTGGTATCATCTCTGGAATGGTTGGATACGCCATTCAGGTGGCAGCAAACCAGATTATTGCTCACATCAACATTGTTGTCCAGTGCAGGAAAGAATTAGATGCCAATTACCACACTACCATACCGTAATACCGTAAGGCTTACCACCCAGTATCAACATGGAAATGCCCAGTGAGAATTAGAATTTACTCCATCAACATGGAAATGCAGGAATACCGTAAGGCTTTGAACTCTGGCAAGATCCGTACAAACTCTCTTTTCCAGTGATAGCTTAATGCTTTGGCTTACTGTTTCAAAAACTCCCTCTTTCAATGCTCTCAGAAATGATCTTGTCAAACAAATAGCTCTTCGAATAAATAAAAGATTGGACAGTAAAGAGGAAGATGAGGTGAAAATATGGTTAAATGAGAGGTTGATCGAGAATAAGTTCACTCTGTTTCTTGATGATGTTTGGGAAACAAGTGCAAATTCCTTGTTAGCCGAGTTATGTGTGCCTCTCATCTCTCCGCACCACAACTCGAACATCATCATTGCCACTTCCAGAAGTAGCAGTGCACTGTTATAGGTGAGAGTTCCAGCTCCATCCATCATCCAAGTGCAAGAGTTGAGGGAAGAAGACGGCAGTTGTTCTATTTGCATGCCTTTCGACACAGTGATGGAATTTTACCGACGAGCATTGATGAAGAAACAACAAGGCTTGTGTTCAATGAGTGCGTGGACTTCCCTTGGCTCTCAAAGTGATTGAGCTATGACGCTTTGGCCGATTTTGACGTTGCTTTGCAGTTGTGCTTTCTCTACCTCTCTACCTTCCCGAAGATGAAGTTATCTTTACTGGATATGTCAGTCAGTTATGGATTGGAGAAGGGTTTGTGACTGGACAGGATCCTCTCCAAACAGGACAGCGATTCGTCAATTTGTTAGCCGATCGCTGCCTTATTGAGCCGCTCCTGAAGGATTTTGACGGAAAGGTAGTCTTTTTCAGGGTGCATGATATGTTGCATGATTTAGCGCAACAAATTGCTGAGAAGGAAGAGAAATGCTTCTTTCGTGTAGGGAGAAATTTGCAAGAGTTTCTAGCTGATGATTGTTCGACACACTTCAAAATTTCATTGATGGGTAACAATTTAACTAATGTTCCAAATACTTTTGAATCTTCTCATAACCACTCCTGGTTAATGCGTAACAATCCTGATTTGACAAAAATTCCCCAACAGGTGATTGGGAGTATGATCTCTCTGAGGGTTTTGGATTTGTCCAAGACTCGTTGTCCTGTCATCGTTAAAAAGCATACGATGTTTGAAGCATTTAGTTTGCCTCAGGTTAGGCTCTACCGCCATCAAGAGACTCCCCAACTCTATCCCTGCTCTTACAAACCTTCAAATACTTGATCTTAATAGCTCTCATATTACAGAACTCCCATCCAACATTTCTAAGTTGACTTCCCTAAAACTTTTGGACATCAATAATTGTGAGCATCTGCAGTCCATACCTTATGGGATTTCACAGCTTTCGTCTCTGGAATACCTGAGTGTCAATGGTTGTCCGAATGGTTTTGGTGTAGAGACGGGAAGGAATAAGTGCAGAGGACGGCTACTCTCAATAAATGATTTGGGCACCTTAAAACAACTCAAAAGGTTGGAGCTTGAAAACAATGGCGAAACAATTCGACAAGGAATGTTAGAAAGAATGAAGGAAATGTACATGTCTCACTTGAATTTGTATTCAAATATTACACAACTAAGTTTTATCTAACATCCCTTCTAATGTATTTCACAACATTTGTTCTGACTTGGGGAAACGAGATTTCGACATACACAATAATTGGAACATACCTGTCGTTCAAGGGGTATAAAATGTATTCATGTTTAGTGAAAATAAAATTGCCCACAAAAGGCTACCATTCATGATATAAAATCTGTAAATGTACAAAGGTCTTCATGTATACATGTTTAGATCAAATGTAGTGATATAAGATTTGCAACTGTACATGTACGAATTTGTAACAAATTTAAATGTACACATAGAACAAATCAATGTAATGTTTCATCTATATTCCTACACTACCACTATCAATCCCACCCGTTATCGACTATACAAAAATGTTTTTTCAACAAAAGACCAACCAAACAACTGATGCAACACTAGCATAATTTCCCGAAATAATTACAAACCACATCAACTATAAAAGTAATTAACTATCCAAAAAATATCAAATGTATTCATGTTTAGTGCAAAAAAAATGGCCACAAAAGGCTACCACTCATGATATAAATCTGCACATGTACGAAAGTCTTCATGTAACATGTTTAGTACAAATAAAATTGACAGAAAAGCGCTACCACTCATGATATGAGAATTGCAAATGTATATGTACGAATTTGTAACAAGTTTGAAATGTAGAGATGGAACCTTTAAATGAAGTGGTTCATCTATATTCCTACACTTAACAAATTCAATCACACCCATTATCAACATCAACTACACAAGTAATAACTATCCCTCTAAATCAAATAACATATATCGTTCGGCGTTCACATTGCATTGTACACATGCGATTGCTAGTTTATAACTTTCTTAGGTATCATGAACAATAGACATTCGTCTATTTCATTAAAGCATTGTATAAGTATGGCTTTCTTATAGTTCAATGGTCATGGAAAGCAAGTCTATCTTGTTTTTAGGTATTTGTAACTCTAAATATCTAGATCTATACGTCTTGGACTTGATTTTACAACTTTTGAAACTTTTCAGTCATTCTCAAGCTCAACATAAGTGTCCCGAGAATACCCTCATGTGGATGACTCTAAGGCATGAGGGAACATGAAATAATTGCTAGGGCAATGACTAGGAGAAACCAACATCCAATTATGTGTGTCATTCCATTTGTGTGTTCCTAAATTGTGCCTATACAGTTTGGTTCGCATTGTGAAAATTGTGGTGAGGCATTAATGACTTTGGTTAGAAGTACCATGTTCAAAATCATTTCTATTACAAATTTCTTAGGATATTTACTCGATAATAGCTGGTGGACTGCAACAGTAGTTCTGAATCTAGAAAAACATTTCAATATAGAAATGTAAACAGTATATGAGCAGATATTTACAAGAATTGCAACTCTTCTCCTTTAAACTCAATACACAGTTTCTAGTCAATTGACTGAATCACCCTTGCTGACATTTCCAGCTTTTCTTTTATAAAATATGCTTATGGAATTACATCAATTTTAGGAATGTGGTCTTGAGGTCTTCTGTTATTTTAGTCACGTCATGCTATTAGTACTCAAAAAGAGATCAATTACAATCATAATTTTTTTGATATAAACCTCATATGACAGGTATAGTTTTACAACATTGCAATCCTTCAAAACCATATCTGCTCCCATACCTTACGGGGCCAACTCAGATGGATGACTAAAAACTACAAAGCTAAAATATGAACTATAAAAGAATTGACCTCAAAAACCCCGCTTTTTGCTCCGGTGGCCTTATTCGTCACCCCAGAAAGGAAGGAATGGAATTCCCCTGCAGAATAGAAAAGGGTACTGGATCAGTAAGATGGTCTATGTGCACAGAGTTTTAGTTTATATCCATATCCATTACATACAATAATACCTTTGGCTTTTTTCCTCCATGCCTATGCACGAGAGTTCAAAAGCTTTAAAAAAGCATGTTTCACACAAAATGTAGAAATTATAATAAACTTTCTAGCTTTTAACATATTTCAAACACTGAAAGGCTAGCCAAATATTGGCATACTAGCAAGCTTCGTTATGATATTGCCAGAGTTAAAAGGGTGCACACACCTCGTCCAAACAAATGCAATCTGTAAGTACCTGTACCCAATACACAACTGTCCCATACATATATTTTGAAATTTCTAGTATTTTGTATATAGTTCATGTTTATATGTATAAATTTTGTAGAAACATTCAAAACACATCCTACCTTGTGGACCCAAGTCTTGGGGCCTCACACCAGGTGCTGCACCTACTTTTCACCCCCTTGACTTCAGTACCCTTGGATATTACCTAGTTTGCTGATTTTCCATCAAACTCATTGTTCTCTAAGTCTAAAATGAGGGTGAAGTCAAAAGAAAAGGTATGTGATTGCCAGTCAACCTACCATATGTTTGTCATATAAAGCACAGCATTTTTCTAAACTTTAAATAAGGTATAATTATAACAAAGCTTTGGATCCAAAGATACCTAAGTTATTCATATGTGAACTGTTAAAGTTTCTTTCAATATAAAGGATTCTGACTAGATTTCCATATGGAATATCTGATAATCTAGTAATGCTTAAGTTAATGGACAAAACAGACACATACTAAATGAGAATATATGAATCTCCATAAACTCCATCTGAGACAGGTTAAATTTATAGCATCAGGCAAATACTTCATCGGTAATTTGCAGCTTGCTAACATGAGCTATTTCTAAGTTGGAAAAAGAACTAAAACGTAATATCTAATATCTTAAGACCAAGTTTCTAAGCCAATATCATTAGAGACTGTTGATCTTTCATGTTGAAGACTTGAAGTATAGTGATTGGAGTGTTCTGGATCATCAGTCAATCAGAAAGCTATGTTATCCATCTTCCTAAGATCTGAATGGTGTGGTCAGAAATTAAGCAGATAAGGGTCTGCAAGCTAAACTATGATTCATCGTACAATGTTGAGCAATGAAAAAGACATGAAAACATAAGCTTCACTTAGCATTCACATCAGGTCTTAACAGATTTAGAGCATTCCACAGGACTCTCCAAAAGGGAATTCTCTATCCTCACAATCTAGGGGACTTGGACTAAAATTAAATTTCCTACAATTTTTAAAATTCTGAAGTCCCAACCTCCAAGACAGTAAAGGAACTTCCCCCAGGTTTGAAGTGCTTCATTTATGCAATGAAGCTATGTGATAGAGGCCTTATGGATTAAAAATATGAAAGAAAATATTCGAGGTGGCGATTGGAAGAATGGTTGAATTGGTACACTTTTTTGGTACGCCACCATAGTTTCCAAGTCCAGAAAACCAGATCCATTCAGGAGGGCAAACAAATCCGAACCTTCCCTTTTCAGGTATTTTTGGAGATCCAAATCATTTGGTGTTGCCGTAAATACCATTGTAGGTTGTAGTTTGTAGGTTGTGCCTCAATGCGTATTAGGATATTTCTTATCCATAGTCCATCACATGAACTTAATGCAAAAGCAACCTAAATCAGCTTCATGATCCAAAGGTTTTAATATGTGGTATTACTGAGACACACCAGTCCCTCTGTAGGTTAACAAAGGCTACATAGATCCAACAGGTTTATATGTCCAGAGTATTCCATACCTTGAATGCTATTTCCAGTAGGGGTTCTAAAACGAGCGGGGTTAAATACTCCTTTTGTGGTGTTTTCTTTGTGTGCATGAAACACTAGCCAACACCCCTTTATACAAAGAGATGTAAAAACAACATTAACAACGTAAATATTAAATGTTAATATATTTAATATTCATTGATTTATGAGGGTGTTGGGAGTCTTCTTATTGCAAACAAACTGAAAAAAAGAAATCGACCCAGACTGAATTTATTCGGCTAGCTGAAAGATCCGGATCTGCGGATTTGGTAGCTATGCACAATACACATGACTTACTCGAACAATGATATATTAATAAGATATTGCATGACATTGATGAAATGATATCCAAAAGTGATAAAATATAAATAGGAATACAGGTGGAACGGTTAGGGTGGCCAACCTGTTGGAACCACTTGACTAACAAAAAGTTAAACAAAACCCTACTTCTAATCCATCTCCGTACAAACATAACACTACTTTTATTTATTATTATGCCTTGGATATGTTGTTTGCATCTATCCCCCACGATTAAACTAATTCTTTAGGCCTGACAAATACCTGGTATAAGATGAGAGAGGTTTGGAAGAATTGCTACACTCACTCAAGATGAAGATTGAAAAGCTGAAGTTGGAGCTGAGGTAGGAGACATAGTAGCAATAGGAAAGGCAAGGGGCCATGGTACTTGAAATGTTTTAGAGGAAGGGTAAGTGCTCATTTCTCCAATTCATTTCAGTTCTTTGCATGAATGCATGTGCCACAATTGTCTTGGCATTGTTGTATTGCTTTGAGTACTCCGTCTTCCACTCCGCTTCCTTTGCTTTCATCTGCATCCCATTTTGCCTCTTTGTTCTCATATTTTGCCATCTCCAACTCTAGCATGGAAGCTTTCCCTGAGGCTTCCCCAACTTCTTTGATTTTCTACACTGGGCTTCAAATATGTCTCCTAAATTTTTTTTCGGAGTGTTTCTGCTAAATTTGATGTCTCCTAAGGTTGTCATATGCTTCTTCCAGCTGCCTCCTTTGTTTCTCTGTGCTATATGCCATGCCCAAGTTCCATTGGGAGTACAAGATGAAATAATATAATTGATCAAGTATAGGGCGGAGGGGTGCATCCTCAACTAAATTTGCTGACATTATGCCCCTCCGAAGATCCCTCTAATACACATCTGTCCTCAGTTACGTATGAATCTCATAGTGGTTTTCATATCCTGTATGTCTGATCCTTGGACTTGGCCTTGTTCTATACCTCAAAGATCTTAGACAATGGAGTGATTCCTTTCTTAAAGAGCATTCACTGTTCAATGTTGCCCTACCTTGAGGATATTCTTTTATATCATAGTATATTAAGGATTATGGTACATTGGCATGCAGCATTTCTCATGTTCTGTGATATTGCTCTATTTGGTTATATTTCGGCATTATTTTTATTATTTGATGTTAGGATCTTATGATGAGGTATTAGAGAGGCAATATGGGTGAGGTGGGAGATGGTTTTTAAGATCTACAGTTTACTTTCTGAAGTTTTCAAAATAATCAGTCATACTTGGAGGACATTCTCTAAACATAGGTGCCTGCTTGAAGTAAATCTTGAGCCATCAGAAAGTACACATCAAGAGCTTTCTGAAAAGTGGTCATAATCGAAATTCCAAGCATTATTGAGAGAGCAGTGACAACACAAATTCGGCCTTCTCTATTACAAAATTGATGTTCTTTGCAATGGCAACCCTAACAGTAATAGCAGGAAATATTCATATCTCATTATCTGGATAAGCACTTCAAGAGCCATTAATTTGCATTGCAAAGAAAAATTTCAGATCTACAAGCCTACATGGTTTTCATTTTCCTATTTTTAGTATGAAGTGAGACCCACTGAAAGCATATAAAACCTAGTTTTTACTTAAAATTGAAATCAAGGATATACCTGAGTTTTCCAGAGAGTATGATATTGATACTAGAAATTCGTAATTCAAGTTTTAAGGTTAAAGTATGACTTTTGGAAAGTAAATTGTGGATTGGAGCTTTCTATAATGCCTTGTGGGTAAAGCAAGGTTTGGTTTGGAAGCTTATGGATAATCATCTTAGTCATAGTAACCAAGTATGGAAATCCGGATCCATTCAGATTGCAAAACAAATCCAAAAATCAAGAAAACTTGAAAAAGTTTGGAATAATCTGGTTCGAAATATAGACATATTTGAGCTTAATTTTATAAATATGCAAAATTGAAAACTACAATGAATTTTTTTACAGCCTAATGTAAAATGTTATATTATTTAGTATTTAAAAATATATAAGGTTGTTAGGTGTCTTGTTTTTGCAAAAAAACTACAAAAATATATAAGGACCAACCCAGATCGAAATTATCTGGGAAGGCTGAAAAATCTGGATCTGGCTGGATTTGGTAACTATAATCTTAGTTAATCTGTAGAAGAAACAAAACACACTTTCTTTGATATATGAGAGCAAAAATCGAAGGAGCAAAGTAAAAATGAAGAAGGTGATGAAGCAGAAGCAAAGGAAGAATTGAAAACATTACCTTAAAACTAATTAGAGGTTCAAATGTTTTGTTTCAGATCAAAGAAGCTTCAACATGGCAGGTTTGTGGATGCATTCACAAGGAATGTGTCCATAAACCCTAGTCGTGTGAATAATTTCATCAGGATTGACATGGCTGCCTGATTGCATGTTCAAGAAAGGTATCTTGAGGAGGTACAAGTATATGGTGAAAAGACTCAGAATTTGACATGGCTAAATGGTTGAATGTTCGAGCAAGGGGTATCGAGGAGGCACAAGTATATGGTGAGAAGACTCAAAATTTTGATTATTTGAAAGTTGATATGGACAAATATGTTTACATTCATATTTTTATGTTGTACTTGTAGATGATTTGGATGTTGTTCTTGGTTATTGTTGGCTAGAGACTGTGACAATAGTGAATAATAATGTGCAAAAGAAGTTCATGAAGCTTTGGTACAGGAGAATAGAAGGTGACTTTGCAAGATATTACAAGCATGAGGAACAAAACAAGATTAAGGACCAAAAATCTAAAGAAGAGAATGAACAAGAATTTACAAAAGGGTGGGAAGAATAATTTGAGGGTGAAAATGAGGACATGCGTGCAAGTGAAGGAAATTCAGACCCTTCAAGTACTATAGGAACCAAAGTATTCCTGTAAATAGTGAAGGAACCTCAAACCCTTCAACAAGTCGATGGCCTAAGGTACTAGTGGAAAATAATGAAGAAGAGTCAAAAGAAGTGGAAGAAGAAATTAGAGCTCCAAAGGTTGCACTTTATTGTCATCAACATCACAGTGAGGCAACAATCATGGAGACATAGGGTACAGCATTATAGAAGCAGCAGTTTTGAATATACTTGGAAACTGTGGTCACAGTTGGCATCAAAGATGCAACAACCATAGATATACACATCATGAGCAATCGATTAGTTATGGACATGCCAGGAATCAAAGTAGTGCAAATGAAGCATGGACCCATCAAAGACCAAAAGCTTTGAAGTTCTCATGTAATTGGACAGATAAACTTGGTTAGTACCAATTGTCATCAATTCTCAAGAAATTATATTATTTGGACTCTCCTCATATTTTGGTTATGAAACATGTCAAGTAGGGGTGGCTTGTAATGTACCTAGGTATGTGATATTATGATGCAAACAGGTTGTGTAGTCAACTTTTGGTGCACATACTCACTTATCAGACATCATAGTATCTACCCACGACTCCCATTGTGCTCAATAGGACCTTGAACTCCACCTGTCATCTATGCAACTGGACGAAGTGCTCACAGATCCATGTTCATGTGCTAATAGTAGGCTTCCGCTCTTTCCTCCTGTAAAAAGAGGTTGCAGCTAGTACCATCTACTGCTCTATCTCTGTCTGATAAGTCTTAAGTGGTGTGATGCTAAGCATGTGTCCTAGATTTTCCTAGAGGTCTCACTTCATTCATGCTTTGAGTACACTAGCAGCTCCTTTGAGTGGCCCTAGTCTCTACCGTCCTTGGGGGATGTGCCAAAACCAATAACTTCCTCCTAAGGCTAGGGGTCAAACCCAATAACTTCCTCCTACAGAAATGAAGGTAAATTGCGAGATTAGTTGGTTGTAGGAAGACAAATTCTGGTGCAGAGAGTCTTTGAATGAGCATAGCAGAGGGATGATTGTAGTAGCATCCTCTATTTGAGCTCTTTGTGAACTATTTTTCCCAAAAGAAGAGGAACCTGAGGTATTGCCACTTCCAGCTGTTTTTCCCACACTGGGGTTTCTGAGTCAACATTCATGGGTCAATTTTGTAGTGGCTACTATTTCTTTGTTTTTTAATCATGATTTTTATCCCAATTCTTGAAACTGAAGTATTATTTTAAATCCAACAACTTAAGGAATTAATTCAAGCACAGTTTGCATTTTGTTTACTGTCTTTAAAAGTTAATTCAAGCAGTAAACAGCATGGTAGTTCTGTAAATTCCAGCCAGGAATTTTAACCTCATAGTTCATACATTACAGATCATATTGGTATCAGCACAAGTTCCGTCTCAGGGTATTGTGGATAGTATGGTTGTGACAAGATCAAAGAAAGAAGAATCACAGCCTTACTAATTAGAGATTTCTACGAGAGGTTGGAATCAAGAAGTGAAGAAGATTCCAAGAGTAGGAGAATAGAACCTTGCTACAATAATTTCTACATTAGAATCAAGCATAGAGTATGTGATGAAACCTCAAGATAACATCACCAAAAAACAAGAGCATCCACAGACATGGTTGTTTGTGCTCTTGCTAAGAAACTTGGGTGGAAGAAGAGCAGCTCCAATAAGTGTTTGTGGATGAAATGGAGCGTCTTACAAATGACAAAGGAAAAGTTAAGGTAAAATCATCCGACCATCTCCCTTTCAAAGTTAAAGCAAAGTTCAAAATTTAGACTAACAAAAGGGCAAGTAAATACTGAAATAGTGAGTAAACGGTTGAACCTAAGTCACAAGGTTCGAGTTCAAGTTTGATGAGGATGAAATTCAGTTCAAGTTCGTCCAAAGGATAAAGTTTGCAAAAAAATCATCATTAAGTTTGAATAATAGAAATACATAAAAAAATGTAAAATAATTCTTGAAATCTAAAACATGTAATACTAAGTTCTTAAACTTCATATGAACTACACCCTATAGCCTTAAAAGTAGTGTTACCGTGTTACCTAAGGCTCTAAGATTTAGCGGGAAAGGGTTTTCTAGACAGCAAAAAAACCCTAAATTTTGGGGGCAGCAAGCGAGACAGCTGATTAAAAAAATATATAAAATATAGTGACTAAACTATATAAATAAGCTGAAATAAAACCATTTGAGACTTAAATAAGAGTAAATAAAACCATTTAGAATTTAAATAAGCTGAAATCATAAATATCAAATACATTTAAATTATTAATTATAAATAATTTAATAAAACCATTTCAATTTGAGACTTAAAAATTAAATAAGCTGAAATAAATTATAGAACCATTGTGATTGATCAATTGACAATATCTGATATTCATTGCATTAATCTGAAATTCAAATATACCAACGATTGCCAATATTACAAAAAGAAGACGGCATTTCAGCCTAAAATTCAGAATCAACATCTGAAACAACATCCATGAACTCTTCGCTGGAACTATCATCCTCGTCCTCAAAGGAGAGCCCAATCAATCCCGTTGCATAGTATTGTCCTCTTCTACCTGCCTCAGCTCCTTGGGATCTACATCCCACCGTAATGTTGGGGTCTTCTTGTACTCAATTGTCTCGCGATCCATTTTAACGTCCCTAAAACTATTGATTTATTATTTCTGAGAACTAGGTAACAATGGTCACAGTAGACACGTGATATTATTACTGTTTTGGTTTGATTTAGCATCTGACATGTTTAAAAACAGTTGTCATCTTATATTGATCTTGGACTAAATGGATTAGTGATGTGAAAGTACAATTAAAAATCATTGCTATGGCTTAAATATTGTTATGATTTATTATATCTAATAGTTAATGCACTGGGTATTGTTGTTTGTGCATGTGCAGGTTTTATCTGAGGGAGAGAAAGGGTATCATCGAGGAGCATTAAGGTTCAGCAATGGGTATTGAAAGAGGGATTGTTCCTGTGCAATTCATCTCTCTGAGAATGGTGAAGAAAATGCAAAAAGAAGAAGCGTTGGAGAGGAGAGGAAGAAAAACATTGGAGAGACAAGAAAAATCTGGAGGAAGAAGTTAAGGCAGAGAGAGGAGAGTCCCTGCGCAAGGAGAAAAGTGAGAGCACAGCCTGGTGGGAGCATAGCCCCTGTGCAAGAGGCAAAGAATGGGACAGGAGATTAAGAGAGAGAGAGAGAGAGAGAGAGAGAGAGAGAGAGAGATACTCTTTCAGGAGGGACGACTCAGAACAGAGAGGAGATCACATGTTTTACAAAAGGAAGAAACGTGGAGAGCAAAAGGAGAGAATATGCAGGAAGAAAAGGGGCGCAGACCAGCCCACAAAATCTCTGCAGATAACACTGATACGGATACACATATCTTATCTCCCGCAAAAAAAATGCCAAGGAAGACAGCAAAACGAGGTTTTTCACATTCTCTTTTTTATTGAAAGAATAATTGCTTTACTCCCTTATATATAGTATCCTGTCATGAAATGATAAGTCAGAGGTTGCATAATATGAAACACTGAAGAACTAGGAAAAATTATGTTTTTGAAGCATACACTCCAACATATCGGTGACCACTAAAAGAGAAGCTCCTCCTGGATAATTTAACAAAAATTATGGTTCATCCAAATCACTCAGTTCATTGACTTCAAAATGAATCCAAATACATTCCATAGACAGTATGGACAACCGTTTATTTTGGGCAATATTGTCAATACACATACTATTTAAACTTATTGCTTTAGCGTAGCATGCAGTATTATGTCTACGAAAAATCATCTTTAATTATTTTCAGGAAAGGCCATATCTATGAATAATAAAACCGAACACATTGCAACTAAAATAATTTGTTTTGCTCATACAAGTAAGTTTACTCAAAATATCATTTCAACTCTATTAAAATCAAAACAAGACGCTATCACTGATTTCTCTACCAATGAACTTTTATTGCTTCTCATACAAGAATAAATTTCACCTTCATAATGAATCTTCAATTTTTAGTTTGGAATGTCTAAATTTACATCTTGGAATTCAAGATATAAGATCCTTTCTTTTTGGTGATGGACCAAGGAATAATTAATTGGCAAAGGCCTAACGAATAGTGCAAGATTGTTTAATTGTTATAATTAGCTAAAAATAGGAAGGATTATTTACTTATTTTATAGCAAGACTACCTATTAAATCGTATAAGACATTTGGTTAATTATGTCCATCAACAATGGGATAACCAATAATACCATGTTGGTTTTATGTGATAAGCCGCTTATCAAGCCATATAAGGCAAATAATCAATTCTAGCTAATGTAAAACTTAACCATGATAGTCGTGGAACCATAGGAAATAATTGATTAAACTTGCCAAAAACATGAGTGGAAATGGTATTAAATGTATGTTGAACTATTTATTACACCATAAAAGACAAGTGAAACAAGGAAACTTGGTCACAACCAACAAGGTCATAGGAAATGAACCTATTATCATGATAATGTGATTTTTATGCAAATAAATGATTAAACATAGAATAAAGAACATGGTATCAAAGGTTTAAGGTGATAATAGAGTTGACCATGATGTAAATAAGAAACACGAATGGAACCGTGTTATGATGTGATCTTGAAACATAGAGTGAAAACCATGATAGGTGAATGAGTTAAATGGAATCTATATATAGCTAATACAAATATCTATAGTCCTTTGCATGTGATGAACAAACCAGGTTTAGGATGCCTATAACATTGATCTCCTTAAGTGGTATAGGACACCTAAGGAGGTTACGATTTCCAGTATGTTGACTATAGTTTGATTGTATTGTTTAGGGGAATAACGGACTCGGATTAGAACCACTTTAACATTTTGGGAACGAGTGGTATGGGACATTGGGAATGGGGTGTTGATTGCGTTCTAATCTTAGTTTGCCCAGTTGATTAGCCTGGAGATAGAGATGCCTTGCTGTAAATTGTCGGATGGGATAAAGGGTAGAGTTTGAGAGATGTGTTAAGACTAGGGAGTGACCTATATGGATAGGGATAGACAACCTAGTACAGTGGTTCACATATGACAATTTCTAGAGGGGAATAGGGTAGATGATGCACATAATCAATGTTTACTCATGCTCTAGCTTATTGTCGGATACCAGTGATAGGGGGAATTTCCTAGGGTATCTTAAGTCTTTTGGCCAAAAGCTATATCACTACTTTATGATTATAGAATGTATTTTACTACTATCCTGCCTTAAGTCTTCCAGATGGTTAGGTGACTATTTCAGACATGGGACTCTCTCTCCCTCTTGCTTTGTTGATTGTTGCATCTTCCTTCTCGTGAAGGGAAAGGCCACTCTCGTGAAGGAGAGGAGTGCGGGATTCATGAGGCTCGTGGTTGGAGGCAAAGCGCCTCAATGATACTCTTCCTCTCGTGGCGCAGCTTTACATTAGAGTGGATCTCTTACGATATGTAGTGTTGGTGTTGCAGTTTGATGATGGATTGATTTTATGAATGTATATGAACCGACATCTATTGTAATGTGATTGAAGTCCGAAAAGTACTTTTTATAAGCAAAATAAGTGATTCATTCTCAGTATCGGTTATGTAAAGATCCTATGTACGTGAAGGGGAACATTGAGAAAACCTTTATATATATATATATATATATATATATATATATATATATATATATATATATATATATATATATATATATATATATATATATATATATATATATATATATATATATATATATTAGATTGTTAAGATATTCAGATACTCATATTTCCAAAATCATATATATGATTTTGGAAATATGAGTATCTGATATCTTAACAATCTAATATGCATCTTGATTGTAAATGTGAATTAGGATTTATGAGAAATCTATATAAGTAGAGTAGATGGATGTATTTCTATTTAAATTAATGGGGAAGCCACGCATGTTAAATACAATAAATGGTAATGCCATTAGATTGATGGGTTAATCTATTTTATATGATATCTTAGAGATTTGATAAATTAATACTTTTGCATAGCTAAATTCAAAATTGTTATTTTCAAAACCAATAACAACAATGGTAAATTTTAGTTTCATAAAACTTTTGTGTGCTTGTATGATATAAATGATATGGATTTGACACGAGATTGCATGTTTTCAGTAGGACTAGGAAATCATAAGTATTGATTTCCATATTCGGGTGGAAGGGTGATTGTAAAACTCTATAACAAAAGAATATTGGCGTCCTTTTTGGTCACCAACAAGAGTTTGCTACAACCATAAGACGCAAAATACTATGTACAACTACAAGCTTCTCTACTCTCTTAGAGGTAAGCCTATTCCTCTTAACAAAGTGGATCCAACCATATGTAGACCAATTCCTCTTAGAGGCAGAGGAGCTAGAAACACTGGGAAAGGAGGTGAATTGCAAGTGTTCGCAGCAGTCCTGGATGCCCATACAAATCACCACCAACTCATCGCTTGTCATATTACCCTATCCATCTTCGTTGAAGTTTTGTACCCATCAAGTTTAGTGAAGTCGAGCCACTCCAACTTGATTTGTGAAGTCTCCTCTGACTACATTTTTGTGAAGTTCTTCATAAGACCCTTCTTCACCTCATCGTCATCTAAAGGGATAACACTACTTGACCTCTCCACATACCAATTGGGATTCAATCCATATACAACCATATGAAGTGGGGAGTTCAACTTGTCCCATCTATGTTGAATGATGGTCCGACTATGTTCATGGTAGAACTCAAGAGTGGGGTCCCTTTCTTGAACAACTACCTTCATTTGTCCAAGCATGCTGCCAATGCACTCATACATCTCACTAAAGATTGGGGCTGTTAGAATCTTGTATTGGATGACGCTAAAGACTAGAGTTATAATTGATGTGATGTAATTCACTATAAGCTAAAATATTTCCCTCACCACCACTTCCTTCACCAAAGAATCCTGGACGCCCATATTGTCACCACCAACTCACCAAACTTGTCATGTGTTAATGTTACCTTGTCCATCTTCGTTGAAGTTTTGTACCCATCAAGTTTAGTGAAGTCGAGCCACTCCAACTTGATTTGTGAAGTCTCCTCTAGACTATACATTTTTTCTATGTTGTCGGGAAGCAGGCACGGGTCCGAAATGTGGAAACACCGATTTTCAAAAAATTCTTTGGGTATGAAACGTTACCGAAATGTTTGTACAATATATTATAAAAAAATTTAAAACATAAATATGTATTTATATATATGCATAGTACTCATTTTCAAAATTTTAGTCCATGGACCATAAGAGATAAAGCACTCAAAATATTTTGTATTCATTGAAGTTCTAAAGATTCATCATTCAACATGGTTACAATTTCAATGTTTCATATAAACATGATTATAATCTAGATTCTAGAATATATCGTCTAGATTTTCTTCATAATCATCTCATCATGCATCCATGTTTCAAAAATTATTTTTGTAACCTGCTTCATTGTATTCATTTGATTGAGGATTCCAATGGAAAATTCTATTCTAAGGAGCAGTAATATATTGAGTCAAAACTTGCTTTCTAGCCTAACATTTCTTGGTTTTTGCTAGATTCTTCCTACTTTCTTTGGATTCTTATTTCCGACCCAACTATCTTTAGGCTTGTTTAATGTGCCTCATTGTTAGCATAGTTTTAATGTTATAAGACTTTATAACTGAGCACACTGTAACTTATTCTTGGGTTTGGAAAATTCTCTAAGCAGAAATATAGGCTATATTTGAAAAGCTTAAGTGGAGTAACACAAACAATAAAATGGAATAAACTCTTTCTTATAATATATAAGCCGTGAAATGTCCCGGAAATGCCGAAAACTTCTGAAAACGTCCGCGATGTTTTCGGAAACACTTCAGCGTTTCTAGGGCGTTTCATACCGTTTTATGGAAATGTTTCAAGCTATCTACAAGGGGCGGGGGTGTTTCTTGAAACATAGCATTTTTTTAAAGGCCTTCACAAGACCCTTCTTCACCTCATCGTCATCCAAAGGGATAACACTAGTTGGCCTCTCCACATAGCAATTGGGATTCAATGCATATACAACCATATGAAGTGGGGTGTTCACTCCTCCCATCTATGTTGAATGATGCGGCTGAATATGTTCATGGTAGAACTCGAGAGTGGGGTCTTTCGCCTAAACAACTACCTTCATTTTCCCAAGCATGCTGCCAATGCACTCATATATCTCACAAAATATTGAGGCTATTAGAATCTCCGTATTGGATGATGCTAAAGACTGGAGTTATAATTGATGTGATGTAATTCACTATAAGCTCAAATGTTTCCTTCATCACCACTTCCTTCACTCTTTTCCCTTGCTTTTTCTTAGATTCACACCACCTAGTCCAATCTTGTGTCATAATCATAACTTGCAAGGGCTCCTGCAACTAAAGCATACTATCTAACAAAAAAAAGGATGCAAAGCGGGTGTCAACTAGTTTGAGGAATTCCTTCTTTGAAAAGCTTCGAAAGAGTGCAAATGATGTGTGGTGATTACGCATGAACTTCTGCACGTCCCTAGCTTCATTCATTATCTTGTTGACCAACTAAATCTTGTTTTTAGTGCATTGTTCATGGCATGCACGCAACATGGGGTCCAATAAATATGATTGTAGGCATGCTCCACTACTCTTTGTAATGTCCCTTTTCCTCCAAAATTGAACACAATTGGGATTTCCGGGCAGACCTTCTCCATGGCTAGAAAGAAGAATAAAGGAAGAAAATATAATATAGTTTTTATTATATTTTGTATGCTTTTATAAAATAAAAATAAAACTTAGGGGTCGGCCAAAGTAAAAGAAAAATAATAATTAAGGGGTCGGCCAAAGGGGAAAAGTCATGACTCTTGGCATTTGGCGCCAAGCATGAAAAGTATTATAAATAGGGATGTTGGGCTTCATTTGTAAGGTGTGGATTTGAATATTGAAATCTGAAAATTGTGAGATTGTTTCTCATCAATTCCTATTGGGACGCAAACCCCTTTAGAGGTCTTATTCTTGGGACGAAAACCCCATTGAATCTGACTTTAAACATTGTAATCATTGCATATTATTTGAATTCCAAGTATTATATACATTCAGATTTATTCTGTGAATTCCAGTGGTACGACTTGCATTAGAATTGAAATAATTAATTGTATGTGGCAAAATATTTCATAAAATCATCCAAATCTGGTCGCTTTGATAAAAGAAGACATAAATATCAGTCTGCATGCAAATCGAACCCATTTCCCAAGGCTGCAATTTCCAGAATTCCCAGCTTTATAACAGCAGTTCGATTTGGTCAAGAATCAATTCGATTTGGGTTGAAATCATTTGCTGAGTGTTTGATAATTGTTGATAATCATTTCTAAATCATTGTTGAAGATTTTGGGCTCTCTTTTCCATAAGAATCCGCTGCTGCAAATTAATTACAGTCTGCTGATATTTTTATCAGAATTCTGAATTTTGCCTAAGTCCCAAAAAGGGACATTACAGTGGTATCAGAGCTTTATCCTCTAAGGCCTGGAAGAAACTAGTAGATGATATCATGGTAGGACAAACAAATTTCAAGGAAGCCTTGGATCTAGTTATTCGAAATCTAGATAATCTGAAGCAATCCTTTAGAACAGCTCGAGAAACGAATTGGAATCTCACCTCTGTATCCAAAGATGAAGTCATTCCGGAAGAAGATCTTGAAGCTAGATATAAGGAATACATGGCTTTTTCCAAGGAAATTCGTGAAGCCATATCATTTACCGAATTCGTAAAATTGAATAGTGGAAGATCTAGGCCTAAGCCTAGACACACTCAGCCACAAAGGAAGTCAGAGGAGAAGAACTTCCAAATTACATTGGAAGAAAAAGAAGAAGAACAATTCGAAGAAAGAGCCAAAGAGAAGAATGCATCAGCTCCTACCTCTGTCAATTCTCCAAAAGTAAGTATTAATCAGTGTCACATTAATCATGATAATGTTGCATTTGATAAATTAGAAGAAAGCATGGGATGTGAACAAGCAGCAGTAACAATGGGTAAGGATGACACCCATTTCCAAGATGAATGTGATAAAAGGCAGCCTTCTGGTCCATTTGTAACAGCAGACCCTGAAGAGCCTAAAGATGAAGAATTAAATTGGGAGAAGAGCCACCATGAGGTTCCAAAGGTGTGTGAACAAGGAGTGAACGAAGAAGATAATAAAGAAGAAGACGAAAGATTTGTTGAAGGTCCGAGGATCGGATACATTTCAGATTTCTTGCTTCCTAGAATTAAGGTAGAAGATAATCTTCTCTCCAAAACCATGAATTGTATGTTAAGGTAACCAACTCCTCTCCTAATTTGGTTGGCCATTCTTTTGATATGCTTTGGAGTTGCGATAAAAATGGTTCTTTTAAGGCACGGAAAAAGGAGAAAATTCTTCATAAAGAACATGAACCATATCAATCATACAAGCTATCTTTGGGAATGCACATGTGGAATGAATACTATTTATTTGATCCGGGCATAAGGAATCATTTATGTCAAAAAAGAATCCCTCTTATTTCATGGGCAATAAAGATCTCCATGCAAGGTATGAGTCCTTTGATATTTGTTGATGAATTGTTAACAACTAATGGAGGGTTGCATAATAATGAAAGGGAAATAATGAAGAAAAGGTCTAAGGGAGCAAAGATGAAGTTCCTAAAGTATGAAGCCATTTATTCGATGTCCAAAGGAGGTGTCTCATCCACAAGGAGTGCAGATTTAAACTCAGAAATTCTGAGTATTGAAGGCAGCCTAAGGTATGTTGTGTCTCATTTACCTTCTTCCTTCATGAAGAACCTCAACAAGGGGGACTTGGGGCAGCTAGCCAAGAGAAGTAACTTGTTTAAAAAGATGAAGGGATTTATTATGGCAGCCACCAAAGGTACACACTATGATAACAAAAACTTGTTATGTCATCATACTTGCTTTGTTCATCATGGATGTTATATAAGCAAAGTAAAGGATGCTTCTGAGGCAGCCCCATATCATTGGCAAAGAATCCCACACTCCTTAATTGTCAGCCATAGATATGAAGCATGGAAGAATTTGTGTTACAAGGCCCATAAAGAAACCACAGAAGAAGGCAGCACCCTTGCATCATTCCATGAAGAAGGAGCAATTGGTAAGTTTGCTGATCTGTACATAGCAGCTGAACAATTGAAGCCATTTATTATGTTTTCATCTCGAGACATGAGCCCCATGAATGTCCCATATAGCTACCAATCAAGGAAATATGATTTCAAGATAAAAGATGCCTTGTTGAGGGAGAATTGCAAGAAGAAGAAGTCTGATTTTAAATCAGAAATTTTGTGGACAAGAGAGTTAATGGGCAGCCTGTGCAAATCACATGGAAGTAAAACACATAACGTTATTCCAAGGGCATCAGATAGATTACCATATTGCAAATTTGAGGCAGCTTTTGATTGGGTAAGTTTCACCCACTTATCTTCAATTGTTTCATCATTCCTTTGTATGCATGATGAGTATGTTTCACAATGGGAGGATTTTCAAGAAAGCATTGTCAAGATAATACATACTTGGCATCAAAATAACAAGATATATGAAGAAAGGAAATGCTTGAAAGGGACAGCCATCAAGTGCCTAAAGGTTGCACAAGCAAAAAGACAATGACAAGATTTCAAGGAGTGTTATTAAACACTCATGCTTTTACGAAGGAATTTGCTCCTTGTATGGATACGCAGCGAAGACAACAAGGATCACATGGAACCCAGTGTTTGTGATTGCTTGAGGGCAAGCAATCTTGGGGAGGGAGGACTGTAATGTCCCTTTTCCTCCAAAATTGAAGACAATTGGGATTTCCGGGCAGACCTTCTCCATGGCTAGAAAGAAGAATAAAGGGAGAAAAATATAATATAGTTTTTATTATATTTTGTATGCTTTTATAAAATAAAAATAAAACTTAGGGGTCGGCCAAAGTAAAAGAAAAATAATAATTAAGGGGTTGGCCAAAGGGGAAAAGTCATGACTCTTGGCATTTGGTGCCAACCATGAAAAAAAGTATTATAAATAAGGGTTTGGACATTCATTTGAAGGTGTGAATTTGAATATTGAAATCTGAAAATTGTGAGATTGTTTCTCATCAATTCCTATTGGGATGCAAACCCCTTTAGAGGTCTTATTCTTGGGACGAAAACCCCATTGAATCTGACTTTAAACATTGTAATCATTGCATATTATTTGAATTCCAAGTATTATATACATTCAGATTACATCTGTGAATTCCAGTGGTACGACTTGCATTAGAATTGAAATAATTAATTGTATGTGGCAAAATATTTAATAAAATCATCCAAGTCTGGTCGCTTTAATAAAAGAAGACATAAATGTCAATCTGCAAGAACCCATTTCCCAAGGCTGCAATTTCCAGAATTCCCAACTTTATAACAGCAGTTCGATTTGGTCAAGAATCAATTTGATTTGGGTTGAAATCATTTGCTTGAGTGTTTGATAATTGTTGATAATCATTTCTAAATCATTGCTTAAGATTTTGGGCTCTCTTTTCCCATAAGAATCCGCAGCTGCAAATTAAGTACAGTCTGCTGATATTTTTATCAGAATTCTGAATTTTGTCTCGAGTCCCAAAAAGGGATATTACAACTAGCTTGCATGTTGCTCTACACACATAAGTTGCATTAGTGATGACCTACACAACATTTGAAGGTCCAACCTGCTCCATGGAATCCTTCAAAATTTGAAATTAGAACTCGGTATCTTTTCACTTCCCAAAACAATCAATTGCTCTCAAAAAATATGGTCCATCTTTGAAAGAGACAATGATATTGATGAGTGGACGATATCTAATATCCGTCCACCCATCCATGATAATGTTGTATCCATGTGACACCCATGTGACCTTCATCTCTTTTATTAACAAATTAATCTTGGAATAGTCTATATCCAAGATTGGTGTCCTAAGTTTGGTGTCTCGAGGAGGCACATAACTTGTATCTACTTTTGCTACCTTGGTTGTAGCCTCCTTGTAATAAGGAGAGTGAGTGGCATGAAATGGGATCCCAACAACATTAAAAATTCCCAATAGCATCATTTGCCTCTTCTTTTGCCTTTGAATCAAACAACAATTGGATTGGGCGCTGCCCCGTGGCCTTAACTAACCAAAGTATTCTTGTCAGTCCTAAGAGAGCTCAAAGGAGTGTTAGCCTCATTGCTAGTACCACAAACTTTTGGAATGTCGTTTGTGGTATTTCCATTAAAAAAATTTACCATCTTTGCTCTCTGATCAAGTGAAAGAGCCTTACAAACACCACTCCCCTTCCTGTAAGGTGCAACAAGTGTGCATTGGTCTTGGTGATGCTACCATGCCAAGTCTCTAAACATATATTGCACTTCCATAGTTTACTCCCCCTCTAGACTTGGGGTTCTCAAGTATTTGAGCAAATTGTTGCAATGGCTTCTTATCAAATGGTCCAATGGCAAATGTGGACAACATTTGAGAGGGGCAATTGGTAGCACTACCAGCTGAACTACCAATTGCCGTTGGCACTATATTTTGTCTCACTTCTTCACCTCCCCCGTTTTGTCATCACAAACACTTCCACCTATCTCACCCCTCTCCTCTAATTCACAACCACACTCGAAGAGAAAATCATGGTGATGATTGTTGGGGCTACAATGAATTAAAAAAACAGCCATAACTATATGCAATGAATTAAAAAAATGATAACTATAGGCAATGATTATAATTTTAATTTATAAACAAGTAAAATAGCCATAGCTATATGTATTATGCAAAGATTTAAAAAAACAACGATAACCATATAGTATATGCAATGATTAAGAAAAAGTAAAACATCCATAACCATATGCATTGTGCAATGAATAAAAAAGTTAATACAATCATAACTACAAGTACGTGCAATGACTTAAAAAAAAAACCATAGGCTATTGAAAAACTGGTTAAGAGTTTTAGCAAATTAACCCAATAATTAATCTCCAAAACAAATAATATTGTTGTTGCACCTTACATTCATCCGGGATATTACATCTTTATAGGAATGTCATTCGTATAATCATGGATACCATATCTCTAGCAATATCTCAATCATATCCCTAAGAATACTCAATCTAACAAATAACTTATATGCATAATATTGTTGTTACACACAACAATATAACTCTCAAGCATTCTAACTAGCCAAAATATAGCTACACGATTTATTATTATAAATCACTTACAAATTATAATAGAGCACTAACACAATATTTTCCTAACATTCCCCCTTAGTGTGAACATGGTAAAAACTTTCACACTCTCAACTGCAATATGCTCACCTCTATGTGGCATGCCCATCTTCATGGCTCATGACCTTGATATAAATGAAGGGAGCTCTGCTCAACCTTCCATGGTTTTCAACAAGTTTACCACGAACCTGGACGTGAACAAGTCCCATCAACTGTTCACCTCATGTGGTTTTCTAGATCTCCATGAACCTTTTCAAGATCCATGAACTGCATTAGTGCTTTTGCTCCCTACAACATTTTTACATCAAGGGATAACATAGGAAATTATGCTCACACAGAAAATATTTCACATTACATCACATAAGAAGACAATGTTCTCAAATGTAGTGACTGTTGTTGATCACTGCCACCCGATATCAAACATAGGAAATTGCCACTGCAACTAGAAGTTACCCTTGACTTTAATTGATTTGGTGTAGAATGGAAATAGAATATTGGTGTTATATTCCACCCACAATGTGAAATTTCCACTTATTTAGCAATCCATAGGAACTCAAAACCCACAACGGAAACCAAACACATTGAACAACTAAAAAATGTCACCACATCTGAAGCGGCCCCGTTGTTGGTGACTAACGAGAGTTCACCGATAGACCTCCATCTTCTTGCTTTCCTCTCGTCCTCCAATGTGATGTTGCTAACTCAACAAAATGTGCTTCAAGCTCATTTTGAAAAACACCCAACAAATTGGACACTCTCAGTCTGTACAACCGATAATGCGTCCAAGAGAAATGCGGGCATTATTTTTATTTTTCATACTTTTACAATGACTCAATTTTTGAATCTTTTGACTTAAAAAAACAAAATGATCCTTGACTCACAATACATAACAATGATTTTGACTAAGGGCAATACAAATAAAAGAGACTTTTATAAACAAATGACATAATGAGACACATTTCTGAAATGATAATGATTCTTAAATTAATTTGTTCCTAAGACATGACACACTAAAACCTTTATAACCTATTATACTCTTTAGGCTATATAAGCCATCACGAATTGGGTATCGAGCTCTAATTACAAAAATCCAATTAACTATCGGATTTTAAACATGGCAGATTCTGGGAAACGAGCTTGGTATCCACTGTGCCGAATGAGTAATTTGAGTTGTATGTGTCGAGGGAAAGATTTGAATAGCGTCAAAATGAAAACACATTTATCTTTTGCAAAGACTTTGAAGACTGGGCATTGTGTTTGTATGGTTCGAGCCATTTGAACAGGTGGAAGTTGTGTATGCTTCGTGAGAGGATGGATTTCACTAGAAATAAGATCGGACATTCAATACCAACCAATGTGGCTATTTGGTTCAATTACGAGATACCAAGGAAGTCTAAGAGCTTGGTTGAATGACAACACCGAATAACAAAGTATTAAATTCTCCTTCTCACTCAAACTGCAATGAGTTCTACGGCTAGGGCAAATCAAGCATTCATCTCGGCAATACATCTTAAGCTCCTATGAATCTGCAGCACCGAAAGGGATCTTTATGTAGTTGAAACACCATGGCACATGGCAAATCGCCTAAATCATACAAAAGCATTGTTATTTTTGTATCCTCCTTTCTACAAGGCCGAACTATTGTATGAACATGGTTTTGTATTGCAAGTAGTCCAATCTCTCAATGGAACGTGTTTTTGTCGGCATGTGGAGCGTCTCAACCCAAGTTTATGGATCGGACGAATGTGGTAATATATGGCTGGACTTTCACATCAAAGGGCAAGTTGAAAACTATAGCACCGCCCCATACAAGATTCAAAATCCCATCCTCAAATTGCCCTTCTTTGATACCAAATGAAAAAATGGTTCAAAGTTTAAGCAAATTAACCCAGATAATTAATCTCCAAAACAAATAATAATGTTGTTGCACCTTACATTCATCCAAGATATTACATCTTTATAGGAATGACATTCCTATAATCATGGAGATCATATCTCCACCAATATCTCAACCATATCCCTAAGAATACTCAATCTAACAAATAATTTATATGTGTAATATTGTTGTTACACACAACAATATAACTCTCAAGTATTCTAACTAACCAAAATATACCTACATGATTTATTATTATAAATCACTTACAAACTATAATGGAGCACTAACACAATATTTTCCTAACAGCTATCGTGTCCATAACTATATGCAAAAAAAAATTTTAAAATTTAAAATATTAAAAACAAAACATAGATACCAAAACATCAAACATGGGAGCATTAAGTTTTTCATTTTTGTATCTACATTCATGTGTATCGAAGTTTTTGCATTCCTAATGTTATTGTTTCGAGAATGTGCATTATACTATCATGGTAAACCTTGCCAAACCTATTCAATAAATCAATAATCAAGAGTTTTATGTTTTAAGATTTAAAATAAATATTTTTTTAACCCTAACAACCAAACCCTATGCAATATGCATTTTGTAAAATCCTACAAACTATAAACATGATTACATTGTGAATGTAGATACAAAACTTAAAAACAACCCCTAAAAAATGCAAATAGAAACTAAATTTTGAAAACTAGAAACCATTATCAAACATTGTAAGCAAATAAAATTTTAAATAGCTTTTACTTGTTCTTGCTCTTGCTCATTCTTTTGCGAGTTACCCATCTACTTCCTCTTCCTCTTCCTCTTGCCCTCCTCTTCTTCTCTTTGCTCACTTTGCTCACTTTTCTCAAGTGTAAATATTGAATGTGATGTGGAATGAGGCCATAGAGTCATTTTATAACTTAGAATGTAACTTTTAGGGTTAGGGTTATGTTGTTATGTTTTTTTTATATTATTATTACTTGCCATTAAAAAAATGTCAAAAAGTGTTTTTTTCGAAGTAAATGTTTTAAAAAAGTGTTGTGCCATAGGGGATGTCCAGTACATACCTCATCGACTCTCAAGGATGCTCGATTGTCACAGAGATGTCCACCACACCTAGCATTCCCGAAATGTTTTGTACATCCCGAGATGTCCCCTAACATTTCTGGACATCCTAGAGACGTCCCCACCACCATGGAAATGTCGGGGGATGTTCCCCGTCTCAGTGGTCCCTAGGTCATCCCAAACACCTTTTTTCAAGGGGGACGCGTCCCCTGCATAACACTTCCTTAAAGGCTACTTGTTACATCAAAAAGTTCCATATCAGCTCAGCCAATACAAGCTATAGCCTTTATAGCTATTTGCTACATGAAAAAATTACATATCATCAAGAGCACTTGGCTCATCAACATCATCATCATCATCACTAAATTCATCACAAAGTCGGATCCTCTACATCCTCCAAGTCTATCATGACAAGTTGGGAATGCAAGGAGACATAATATTATTCCATTTTTTTCATACAAATCTGCAAATTGCTACGAACATAAACAAGATCTCTTACCTTTCTCGATAATAACTTGTTTCTTTCCTTATAAATTACACGTGGTCAAAACAACTCCAATTCCTTTCACATGTTGATACATTTGCTCCTCGACTCAAAGTTCGAAGAGCATAACGGTGTTGTTCCTTTGCACTTGATCCATAATATTTCTACCATTTCTATCCCTTAAGCATTGTCCTATCATCCTTGTCTCTTTGTTTTGAAAATATCCCTTCTTCTCCGTCTTTATGCCGTTATTTGGTGTTGAATTATACTCACAAGGTTACAATTTGAAATAAACTCATCAATAACTTCATAAAGTCCATCCATGATTTCAAAATCGCTCGCTCTATCTATATGAAAGAGCCTAGGCTCTAGATAACAAATTGTTGCATGCAAGGGTGTGTGCATCATTTTTCATCTTACATCAATCACATCCCATATTTCTTTGTAGTCAGTCTCCACATCATTGAATGCCTTTTGAATGGATTCCTTAATATGGTCCATAGCCTCATAAACCATGCCAAGGCAAGTGGTGTCACCATCAAGCATGTGAAGCACATCCACAATAGGTTCATACATTTTTAGAATATCATTTGCATTTTGCACATTCCTAGAAGTAGGGGTTTATAATGATTTGTTTCTTTGGCGTCCCCTTAGAGCTTGATAAAAGTGCAGATTTTTACCATTTATCGCAACAAATCACTAACCTTATCACTTCTTTCTCTTCAACCACTCTTTTCAAAGTGATAAAAAAAGAAGCAAATCTTGTTTTACAAAACCTCAACATTTCCGTAGATGCATGTTGTCTATAAATGCTCAATGTAAGGTGATGGTTCCTTACTAAGTTTGCAATTGTCCTCCCTATTGAATGGCTTCATGAACCCATGAAATTTTCCCAAGACCTGAAGTAGAAAATTAAAGCAATGCACTGCACAAGGGCTCCAATTAATTTGTCGATATTTGTCCATAATCATTTTTCTAGCACCTACACAATTAGTGACATTATAAGTGATAACTTAACCTACATTTTCTTCACCCACTTCAAGATTTGCTTCATACAAAATTTTGAAAATAAACTCTGAAATCTTCTTGTGGTTCATGGTGTCAACCACTTTCAAAAAAATATTCCTTGAAGGCATCGCACGAGTCATTAAATAAGGGCCTTTGACACATACCAGGACCAGCCATCACTTAACATAGTGCACACTATTACACTCCAAAAGGCCTTGAATTTTGCCATGTTTTCAATCACCCTCTATTTTGACCTTTCCAAAAGGGCAATCCTACGCCTCTCGTAACCAAGTGGTGTGTATCCTTTGCCAAATTAAGATTTTTTTCACTTTGCATTTTAAAAAAACGAATTCCTTGCCATGTTGAATGGAATGACACTTCAATAAATCAAATATATTAATATATCATCCACATCTTGCTTTTGTATTGCCTTCTAAATGTCGAGAAGTGCTCCACCGCTGAAGTGTTTTTTTGACTTTTCATAAATGATGATAACATGCTTGTAGAAAATCCCTTTGATGTGTTCTTAGAAATCGCTTCTTCAATTCTCTTTTCTTTTTTTGCATTGTCATGTGTAATGTCCCTTTTTCCCACTTGAGGATTATTATTTGGACTTCTTGCCATTCCTTCTCCATGGCAAAGAAGTAGAAGAGTTGGAGAAGAACATTGAGCTTCCATTTGCTTTTGTTTTTCTAATTTTTATATTTTCTTTTTAGTGTTTTCCCTCTTATAGCAGGTCGGCTGAGTTAAAGTCAAATAAAGGAAGCTAATGAAGGAAAAAAACATCTCTTATGGGTCGGCCTTACCTTTTCAAGCTTTGGCGCCAATGGAGGAATATAAAGGAGTCTTGAGACATCATTTGAGCATCTAGTTTTGGCGCATTTTCCTAATCTTGAGCATTGAGAGCTTGTTGCTCCTTGTTCTTCCACTTGAGGATGAAAACCCTCTTGTGTGGCTTCCTAGAAGGACGAAAACCCTTCTAGTGGTTTGGGTGAAGGACGAAAACCCTTCATCTTTGCTTGGTATTGAAGTAAAGGGCAGATTTGTGGAGAGAATATTCATTTTCAGATTGTTATTTGCTTCCTACATGTGGAGCGACCTACCTTGGTGTAGGGTTTGAGGGTTAGTGAACATAAATTTGCATTTTCAGTTCATAATCTGATTTGACATATTTATTAAGGCCGGAATCTGCATTTTCATGATTTTTGGGGTTTCTAGACCCATAATTCATAATTTTGTTGTGGCTGCTCTTCGCTGGACATTTATTAATTTCCAGCAGTGTGTTGATTCAGATTTATCATTGTTTATGGTTCTATTGGATGCATAAAATATATCTCTAATTTGTGGCAAGCTTATTTGAAGTAAATTTGGTGTTTGGCATATATTTTATATTGTTGCTTGAAGAATTCAGTTCGCTGGTTTTTATTTCAGTCTATTGGTTATAAAATCAGATTTGGTTAATTGGTGATTTGTCTAATTTCCTTGGTTGTTGGCTTAATCCCGTGAAAGGGACATTTTAGTGGTATCAGAGCTCGGATCTTCAAAGGCCAAGGGTTTAATGGAAAAACGAAGATTACAAAGAAGAAAGAAGATGGCAAGGAGGACTAGCCAAAGGAGGAAGGAAGTATGGCTGATCATGACTCTCAAGCTAAAGTTGACAAATTAATTGCTGACCAAGGGAGACTTGCAGATACCATGGATTTTCTTGCCCTCTCTCTCCAGAGAATCATTGAACCTAGGGTTCAAAGTGGTGATGGTAACTTTACTAGGGCTAACGGTTAGCACGCCAAACTATGGGATCAGCACGAGAATCGATTACAAAGCCATTTTCCTTCCTAGAGGACGAGGCCTTCCAGAGGAAGAAACAAGGCCCATCACTGGACGGAACATTGCTACAAGCTATGAGGAATATATGGCTTTACCAAGGGAGATTTGTGAGGCTATTTCACTCATTGAATTCATTGGAGTGAATAGAAGAAGACCTAGGCCCAAGCCTAGACATCACATGCCTCACAAGCAACATGAAGAAAGCATGAAGCTTGTTGAAGAAGGGACCAAAACCCAAGTTTGTTGGGAGATGATGGGCCTAACAATTTCCCTAAGGACAAGAAAATGGATGATAAATTGCAGCAGCTGGTTATTGAAAGGGGCAGCCCTTGGGAGGGTTAGAAACCTCTAATCCTCTTGCCACAATTGATCACTTGGCTGGGTCTTCTAACAACACCTTGGTGACACAAGGGTTTGATGACATAATGAAGCACGAGCCAAGGAGGATGAAGTTGCAGCCCTTACTCCCACTCCTATTCCGGATATTCAATAGTATGAGGTAATTGTGGATCATGGTTTGGTTAATACTAATTTTCTTTTAGCACATGATGATTTAGGCTTGAGCAAGTGGGAAAAGAAGAAGGAAACCTTTGTCTGAATAGATATGAGGACAACAAGCTTGCTGGACTTTTTATAACAACGGGAAAAAGGGAGCACAATGATGAAAATTTGAGCCTTGGTAAGGGCCACAAAGGCATCCCAAGCTCAAACAATCAAGATATGGAGCTAAATCAAAAGAGGAAGATCATTTGATTGGAGAAACAAGGACCAAAGAGTGGGAACACCTTGATGGTAAAGGGCACATACACCCTCTCATGCAACATCCAAACCGGGTGAAGACCGCTTTATGTGCATGGGCCAAGATAGAATTGGTAAGAAGTTCCCCCTTCCAAAGACCATGGTATGCTTATAAAGATAACCAATTCCTTTTTCCATTTGATTTATATCTCAGCTGTTATGCATGTGCCTAGAAAGGAATTTTGGGGTCATAGTGATGAATGCATTGAAGATAACTCACCCAAATTGATAAGGTCAGAAAGAGAGGAAGAATTTTTCCATGGAAAACCAAGGATTGCAATGGGTGAAGTTGCTGGTCTGTTATCTACAGCAGTCCAACATGGGAGAACTACCAATACATTTAGCCATAACAAGGTTCCATGCATAAACACCATTGTTAGCGTGAAGAGGCTAAAAGATAAAGTGAAGGTAAGCAGCTCTGGACCTAGAAACAATTCAGATTTATTGTCCAACATGTTACTATACCAAAATGATGGACATCATGAACAAAGGGGAAGGAAGGAGGACTATGTACTCTTTCTTATGTTGCTGCCATGTTCTCACCTCCACCATCCGCAAGGCCAATCTGTTTTGCAAAGGGGCCTCAAGAATGACACTTGGAAAGCAAAGGTTCATGGAGGTAAGGTGTTTTTGGAATATTTTCTAAGTGTTAGTTCTAACTCAGAAATTTTGAGTTTAGGAAGGTTAAGGGCAGCTCATGGCTCAAAGGGGTTTCAAATTCATTGCTTACCAACATGCCAAAACAGTTTGGGTTTTCAAAGAGGTATGATAACTATATTACATTGCTTTACTCCATGATATTGCTGAGTTTTTACTCTAATGTTCAGCCTATGCCAAGTAGAAGGAAGATAAGAAGTGAATGGTGTAGCCAAGGGTGCAAGGATACTTGGGAACAACACCTAAATTGTTTTAGCACATGTATGGTTGGTACTATGGTGAGCCTTAAAAAGGGAAGAAGTTTGATTGCACGGTCACTTTGATTGGTAATTCCATCTTTGAGTGTCTAAGGATGACTCACATCTTTGCTTTATGGATCAACTCTCATACATGCCAACTCTCACGGGGCTGAGCATAATTAACTTTGGAGGCTTCAAGGTCACCAATAGCATCTTCATGTTGTCAAATTTCATGGAAAGGTGCAAGGTATGTAATGTCTTTTTCTAAATTAAGCCAACTGAAGTTAATGTTGCTTGGGGAATGCAATGGTTCCAATTTTTGGGAAATTTTCATTATGATACTCTTCTTCACTTATCAGCCCTTCGAAAAAATTATTTATGATTGGGCATATGCAAGTTCAACCACCTAGGAGAAAAATTAAGTTGCTGATTTGGGTTCAGTCAGATTATGAGTTGTTTCCAATTTTGAACAACTATAAGAATGTTCCTTTTGAAGCTACTAAATCATGGGGTAATGGTCTTGAGGTTGTTGGGATGGAGGAAGGTAGTAAGACTACCATATTTTTTGATTCCAAGAACGCTGCCATAAGCTTTTATGTAAGCATTTCCAGCCCTTTCTCCAAGTTTTTATCAGTTGTAACCTTGTGGCCAGCTCCCATAACATGGATAGAAGGGGAAACTTTGAAGGTATGTCATGATTACATCTATTGTACTCTCCTTTCTACTGTTGTTCACAAATTTTCCAGCTATTTGTTTACTTATAAAGTACCGAGAAAGGAGCTTCTAATCACATGGTTGAAAAAGTACCAAACACTTCATGGCTGTTGTAGTCACTATACAGCCCTCATTCAGTCACTATGGTGCTATTTCTCTCAAGGAATCAATGGCCTGAACATGGGAGAAAGTTGGGATGGAAAATACCTTGACCCAAGGGTCAAAGTGAAGATGGTTCCACCAAAGAGGTCTGTTATTTTATTCATTTTCAGTTTGTTCTTCTTGAAGTCTTGGTTCATAGAGACATTTTTATAGCCGGGATTGTATTTTTTACACAATGACACTCTTGCACTATTTTGTGCAATTAAGGGTGGGATTCTAGTTCCCCTCATCCTGATTTTTGAGGAAGAAGAGCAAGATTATATTGGTAATTGGGACAGCAGGAAAAAGATGGTGGGTCACCAATGCTTGGATGGTGATTATACAAAAAGAGAGCAGCTGAAACTTGTTTGGGATCCGGGCACTTGCAATTGCTTGAGGACAAGCAATTTTGGGAAGGGAGGACTATAATGTCCCTTTTTCCCACTTGAGGGTCATTATTTGGACTTCTTGCCATTCCTTCTCCATGGTAAAGAAGTAGAAGAGTTGGAGAAGAACATTGAGCTTCCATTTGCTTTTGTTTTTCTAATTTTTATATTTTCTTTTAGTGTTTTCCCTCTTATATGCAAGTCGGTTGAGTTAAAGTCAAATAAAGGAAGCTTAATGAAGGAAAAAACATCTCTTATGGGTCGGCCTTACCTTTCCAAGCTTTGGCGCCAATGGAGGAATATAAAAGGAGTCTTAAGACATCATTTGGGCATCTAGTTTTGGCACATTTTCCTAATCTTGAGCATTGAGAGCTTGTTGCTCCTTGTTCTTCCACTTGAGGACGAAAACCCTCTTGTGTGGCTTCCTAGAAGGACGAAAACCCTTCTAGTGGTTTGGGTGAAGGACGAAAACCTAGGTAGGCTGGGTACGGCCCCTAAGGGCTACGGGGTTCGGGTCCGGTTCGGCGCGGAGTACGGGTTCGGGTCCGGTTCGGTGCGGAGTGCGGCGGGGTTCTCCTGCAGCCCCGGCATGCTGGCCCGGCCACGGGCCACAGACGTATTCCGACCGTCAGACCGGGCTGCAGGAGAAACCCCGCCTGCACTCCACGCCGAACCCGTCACTTTTTGACGCGTTTTTAAATTTTTTTTTTTTTTTTTAGTCAAAACAAAGGTCAAACCGACTTTCTAAACATTAAAATATTCTTATCAACCCTAATTTGTGCGCCCAAACTCTATAACAACAACAAGTCATTTACCTCACATTTTCATTCTTGCCTCTTATTTGCATATTTGACTCTCACCTTCAATTTTTCCACTATTTTCAATTGCTTAGGGTTGATTTCAAGTGCCATATAGTTGAAGGAGCTTGCAACAAGTGACAAGGAGTTCAAGGAGCTTGCATTATTGGTGTTGGGTGTATTGAGGTAAGTATTTTGTGATTTTTTTAGTGTTTTAGTTTGTTAGTTGTATTTAATATTTTATTATTTTTAGTTGTTTTTTGTTATTGTTTTAACTTTTAAGCTTCATTTTTCTACATTTGATTTCATTTAAATTTAAATTTTAAACTTCCAACATTTTCTCAAGACTAAATTTGTTTTCATTTTTTTAAATGCATTGTGCAGTTAAAAACTTAAAATGGCTGCGAGTTCTAGTTCTGTGGGTCAAAGTAGTAAAGGTCTCCTTAACAAAAGTGATCCATCCTCCCCCCTTTGGAGCTATGTCAAACAACTAGAACAATTACCAGGTGGAGGGGGTTTTGTTTGGGTTTGCTCACAATGTAATATGCAATTTAAGAGCTCCTACAGTCGGGTGAAAGCCCATTTGTGTGGGGCTATTGGCCACGGAATTAGAACATGTGGAGGGTTGGATGGAAAGGGGTTGCCACGTGCAAAGACCCTTGCATACATCAAAGAGCAAGAGGAAGCAGATGCAACAATGGCATTAAAATCCAATCATCCTATGGCAAGAAAAGGAAGATCACATACCATTAGCAAGCCACCTGTTTCTCCTTCTGTTGATGTTGTGGCCCCAGATCACCCATTTTTGTCTACACCTATTGCAACTGGAGGGGAAGAGGATTCACCTCTTTCTCACAAAAGAACAAAAGATGTAGGCCCATTGGAAAGGGCATTCCAGAATGAAAGCAGGGACATAGCTAACAAAAGTGTTGGGCGCTTTATTTATGCATGTGGTGTCCCATTTAATGTTGTTAGATCACCATACTGGCAAGATATGGTGAGATGTATTAATGAAGCTCCTAAAGGGTACATTAGCCCAGGGTATGAAAAGGTGCGCACCACCTTATTGTCAAAAGAAAGAAAAAAAGTTGAAGACTCACTGTTACCCATCAAGAATCAATGGCTTGAAACAAGAGTATCCATCGTTTCGACGGATGGAAAGATACAACAAATAGGCCATTGATCAATGTGGTCGCCATGTGTCCTAAAGGGGCAATGTTTCTCAAGGCTATTGATTGTGAAGGGCAAGTGAAGGATGCCCAATTCATTGCCAACATCCTCATAGAATCTATTGAGGCGGTGGGGCCTCAAAATGTTGTCCAAGTTGTAATGGACAATGCAAAAAATTGTAGAGCTACAGGGTTGTTGGTTGAGGCACGGTATGGACACATATTCTGGACACCTTGTGCGGTTCATTCCCTCAACTTAATGTTACAAAAATTGGGCACAAAAATTGCTTGGATCAAACAAGTATATGAGGAGGCAAATAAGATTCAAATGTTTGTCAGCAACCACTACATGTCCCAAGCCATCTTTCGTAAATTCTCAACATTGCAGCTATTGAAGGTAGCCCGTAACATTCTTTTTTATTTTTAAAAATAATTATTAGTTTTTAAAATTCATTAAATTAATTTTATAAGTTTGTAATTTGTAGAATTTTGAATGTTTTAAATTTACTTGTCTTAATTTTATTTCTTTTGATTTCTTATTAGGTTGTTGAGACTCGATTTGTCTCGCACACGCTCGTCTTGAGACGGCTTGTGAAGGTGCGAGAGGCATTGAGTGGCATGGTTATTAGTGACCTTTGGAGTATATGGAGGCAAGCAAACAGTGAGAGGGCTAGAAATGTGAAATTGTTGATCCTGGATGAAACATGGTGGGATCGTGTGGATTACTTGCTTAGTTTTACTGAGCCCATCGTGAGTATGTTGAGATTTGTTGATATGGATCATCCATGCATGGGTGAGATTTATGATGGAATCGACTCAATGATTGAGTCAATTAAGACCATCATAAATGCCAAAGAGCAAGATCCTACAGAGACCTTCTTCAAGGAAGTGCACTCACATCTCATTGAAAGGTGGAACAAAATGACTACTCCATTGCATCTTCTTGCTTTTGCCTTGACTCCAAAATACTATAGCGCAGAGATCCTTTCTTTGCTTGTAGAAGGGTCCCACCATATAGGAATGTTGAAGTTAGTGAGGGGTAATAAGGCAACATTTTCTAGAATCTTCCCGCATCCGTAAGTAGAAGACATGGATAGAGGCGAGTTTGTGAATTGCATATCCTCCAGGATCACTCCATTAGTGCTCTTCATGACAAATACGTAATGGATGCTTATTCGTGGTGGTACCGCCATGAACAAGAATACCCCTACCTCATGCCACTTGCAATAAAAGTTTTATCACAAGTAAGATTTTAATTTTTTTAATTTCTTAACTCTTTCTTTTTTACTTTATATTTATAAGTTTAAAATTTTAATTTTGCATTGACTTTGCGGCTTGCCTCAATAGGTTGCGAGTTCTTCTTCAGCTGAGAGGAATTGGGGTACATATTCATTTATCCACTCGGTTAACCGCAACAAGTTGGGAGCAAAAAAGGCGGAGGATTTGGTCTTTGTGCATTCTAACCTGCGCCTTCTATCACATAAGAAGGATGAGTACAGGAAAGGGCCAACAAAGTGTTGGGATATAGACCCAGAGACTCCAAACTTGGATGTTCCCATTGCCCAACTTTCATTGCTAGACCCGGACCTAGATAGTACTTTGCGTGAGCTGCAAAGTGGGGCTAGCGGGAGCGGCATTGCTTTGATAGTTCGTGTCAGATTCTCGGTGCTTGTGGTTCTAATGAACCACGTGATGGTAGTGATGCTCTCGTCAAGACATTGGAGAAGATGCAGAGCCATTAGACTATTACTAATTAGAATGTTGATGTATCTTCATTTTTGTGTTTACAATGTCAGATAATGATAATACATTGTAACATTTTGATTATAAGTTCGAACAATGAATTATCAATATGTTTTAACTTTTGTCGCTATTTCACCTATGTATATTTCAGATTTGTTTAATCTATGCATGTGTAAGGCTGAATTTTGCTTATCTTGTTACTTTTCAAAAAAATTAATATTTGATATGTATATTGTCTGTTGCCACCCAAGTGCCGTGACTGGCCTCCACAAAATTGCCGTGACTTTACGTTGGAACCCCGTACCCATACCCGAACCGCACCCACATATTCGCTACCTAGACAAAAACCCTTCATCTTTGCTTGGTATTGAAGTAAAGGGCAGATTTGTGGAGAGAATACTCATTTTTAGATTGTTATTTGCTTCATACATGAGGAGCAACCTACCTTGGTGTAGGGTTTGAGGGTTTAGTGGACATAAATTTGCATTTTCAATTCATAATATGATTTGGCATATTTATTAAGGCCGGAATCTACATTTTCATGATTTTTGGGGGTTTCTAGACCCATAATTCATAATTTTGTTGTGGCTGCTCTTCGCTGGACATTTATTAATTTTCAGCAGTGTGTTGGTTCAAATTTATCATTGTTTATGGTTTTATTGGTTGCATAAAAGATATCTCTAATTTGTGGCAAGCTTATTTGAAGTAAATTTGGTGTTTGGCATATATTTTATACCGCTGCTTGAAGAATTCAGTTTGCTGGTTTTTATTTCAGTCTGCTGGTTATAAAAATCAGATTTGGTTAATTGGTGACTTGTCTAATTTCCTTGGTTGTTGGCTTAATCCCGTGAAAGGGACATTTCATCATGTCTTTCAACAAGTGATTTTTTCTCCTCTCTAATGTCGTTATGATTTCTAGAGTAACATTAGGATATGCTTTAACAAACCCCACTAAGCCTACCGAATTTGCCAAGTAGGTGGTCCATTGCCCTAGTTAAATTGACAATAAAAATTTGCTAGATGAGTTATGATTGATTTCATTCCTTATGCCTGTCCTTGTGGCATGTTGCCATCCCTTAGCTTTTAATTTTTAGAAGCCATGGATTTGCCATTTTAAATAAATTTTTATGTCAACATATACACTTTTTGAACAAGGCTAAAAATATGTAATTAAATAAAAATTAAAAAATAAATAAATAGATTTAATATAAAAGATAAATTTTTAGTCAAAAATAAATATAAAAGAAATTAAATATTTAAAACTTTCAAAAAATTTAAGAAAGCTGAAATATTAATAAATATTAATTAAAAAAACAAAATTAAAAGCAATTTTTAAAAAAGCAAATTAAAAAACAAAACAAAACACAAAAACAAATAAACCCTTTGACCCTACTTGGGATATGCAATGCCTCTCAACAAAAGCGTTGAATAGAGCGATCCTACTCAACAGTCTACTCCATGCCACATCAACTCCCAATTGTTCTACGCCACAACTCGCAGTTGCTTCACGCCACAACTTCCGTGCTCCATCTACTCTACGCCACAACTCCTCCCAATATCTTCGTACCACAACAACTTTGTGTCCACGAACCAAGAATGAAGCAGGAAGGTCAATGCACAAGACTCCAAGTGGAACACAACAATAGAAGCCCCAAGGGGACGGGAAGCAATACGAAGATATGCAAATCCAGACAAAATAAGCATACAGAAAATGAGGCTCTTGGAGGCAGCCAAGAAGCCACCTCGAGAGATTGCCTCCAAAAAGAGTCACCTTTCAAACAATACCTGGTACATAAGTAACTAGTGTAGAGGTTCCTAAACCAAATGTTCCTAACATGCAATGTAGCCTAAACTCATAGAGTTGGCCAAGAATCTATATCTTGTAGAGGAAGGAGTATGGACCCTACTAACAAGGTGCTACAAGAAGCAAAGTCTACAACTATTGAAGATCCCCCTTTGTATCAAATCCTCTTACAGAGGAGTGATCGAACCCTTTTCGGATGAGGAGAGACCCCAAATTAATTTGAAATTGAAGATATGTTGCTAATCTTACAAATGAGTGGTCAAACCCTTTGTCAATGTTGAGTGAAGAAAAACAAACATTAGCCAAGCTTGGTGAGTGTTTGAATGGAAAAGGCAAAAGGTGTGCTAAGATGACCAAATAAAGAAAAAGCTAAAAAATCAAGGAAAATGATAAAATAAAACCCAATCATGGACAATTGATATAAAAGGAATTTGACTCACTCAATCTTAATAACATTTCCAAAGCAATCGGTATAGGTAAAAGTACAAGTGCCTCCAAGGACATACCCAATAACATAGCCCATAAGCATTGAACTTTGATCATGATCCAACAAAAAAAGAAATTCCAGCAAGGTCCAGCCATAAGGGTTATAGTCATTGGGCATAGTCAAGTGAAATTACTCAAATTTAGTTTGGGGGTTAGATTTCTTACCCCTTAGGTCTATTGGTGTTACTTTGAAATCCAAATTCGATACTTTGTTGGGAAGGTTATTGAAAATACCGAATAATTCAAGCTTCAAAGTTTAAATCAACAATTGCAACAACTTCATTATCAGCAACCACCATGAGTCAAAAATCAAAACCATGTGACAACAAAAAGACAATGGTGGACAAGGGCGTAACTTCACATTGTAAAGAACTTCACACATTCTCCAATATTTTTCGTGAGGACCACCAAACGTTGCCAATTTATGTGAATGCAACACAAACACCACAATCAAAGTTGGTATAGTTGCACACTACTTTTATGCTCCTAACCAAACCTTGGTGTGCATCATAAATAAAGCCAAAGTTGAGGTTGGTCAAGCACAAGTCGATGGTTGAGAAATATGAGAAAGGAGTGGTGGGCAATGGAGATGGCATGCATTATTAGGAAACGAGTGCAAATGGTGTTGGCAAGAGAACCATTATTTTGATGAGTTGAAATCGATTTTGATACAAGCTAAAGTGGGTAAAGTCATTGAAATATCTCATTTCCCGTAAAGGAATTTGTGCGACCATGTTCTAAACTACAACCGAGTGAAGCGGATATCAACATTTGAGTAGGGGCACAACCAGTGAGTTAAATGGACTTTTTAGAGTTTGGCGTCTCTTGGGAGGGCAAACCCTTGTTGAACACATCAAGAAAGCTGATAGTAGACTTGGTCGCCAATTATTTCATGGATGATTATTGTATTTCACATTAAACAATGATAACTAAGGAATCAAGCACTTAATGAAAGCAAGAAGTGGAAAACTTGTAGATTTAACTTGTTCTCAATTGGCACGATCCACTAAGGTGCATAACTCAATCTAGCTTACTAAGTATATGGGCGGATTAGCAAAACGATTGGTCTCCCAAACAAAGGTCTTAGCAAAACCATTTACAAGAAAGCATATTTTGCAAGCACAAAGGGTTTTCTTATGGCACGACATGTGATTGGGATGTTGTTATATGTGGCCCGTAGTGTTAAGGCCAACCTTAAGCAAAGCTTGCTCCAAAACCCTTGTGGGAATATGATGACACTACCAACTATCTTCATTCGAAACATTTGGAAACAACAGTACTAGTTCAAAGAAAAGTGAGGCTCTATCAACCGATAAGCCTTCACCTTAGAGGCAAGTCATTGCCAACAGATAAGCCCTCACCAAGAGGCAAGTAATCACCTAATCAATCATATTCTCCCTATCCCAAGTCCAAGAGTCGGAGGAAGCCAAAAGTGATTTTGACATCGTGGAAGAGAAGTATCAAAGTAATTCACTATCGGGAAGGAAAAGTGATTGAATCAGGGAAGGACTACAAATGGGAATTGCAAATGACCATGCCAACCACAACAACCACCGAAACCACCACAACAATGCACAAGTACCCCTTGAATCTCAATCCTAAATGGACAACACCCCTTACTTCCATTATGATTTCTCATACTACTTGTGTAATTAGTAGCTAATCGCTTGTGTAACCCCCTCTAGATTTTCCTACACCTTTTGAGTTGGTTGTAGAGCCACGCCACCCTTAGAAATCCCGACATCTATTGAGTCGTTTGTGTTTAGTAGTAGTCGTTAAGTTACTATCATGTTCTCTATTAGCCAACATTGTTTCATGTACTTTGCCTTTCCTCACAATGAACTTATGATGGTTGGGTATGTTTTAGTTCCCATTTCTCTAACTACCACTCAAAGCACTTTTTGGATGATTTAGACTTTCTAAGGGATGCATCAAGCCATGAGATTCAAACAAATGTACTAGTGCAAAGTGCACATAGCTAATGCTGCAAATTAAAGCATGATTCAAATCACTCAAGAGCTAAAGTAGGCCCATGTTGACACGAAATCAAAGGACCTTCGCAATGATGTAGAAACAAGGGGATGATCTAGAGCATGCAAGCGATAATAATTTAGAGGTTTTGTATGATCCCACTAATGAGGACGGTAACAAAGAGGACAATGAGCAAAGCCAAAGGCAAGGAAGGGAGTGAAAAATCAAAGGATAAGGATTAAGCTCATATTTATAACCCTCATACACAGGCTCTGCCCACATGATACATTATCTCGAGACATAGTTAGAAAACTTGGCGAGTACTCGCCAAAGAATACACAAAACGAATAATCGCCGGAAATACTCGCAGAAAAAGACTCACCGAGTTTTGTCGAGTACTCGCCAAGTTAACTCGGCAAATACTCGCAAAAACTTGGCAAGTCTGAGCCATTAACTCGCCACTTTGCTATGGACAAACACAAAACACTCAAAAACACGGATTTTTCCCTTTATAAGGCCCCAAAGCACTTCATTTTCATTCACACAACCATTTGAGCTTGCATTGCATGTGTTGAACAGATTTGTGAGCGAATTCAAAGAGGAAATTTGGAGAATTGCATTTGGAGGTAAGTTTTTTTTTTTAAATTCTTTCAAGTTTTTGCAAATTTGGTATATATTATTTAAGTTTTATATATGCATATTGTAATTCTAAATACATGTAATGTAAAAGTGAATGCTTTTAATTTTTAATAGTCATTTGCAGCCGGAGGTATGGTTTTTTTTTTTTACACAAATTCGTTCTAAATTATTTAAATTTTATATATGCATATTGTAATTGATTCATCGAATATGTTTTGTAATTTTAAATGTGTTCAATGTGATTGCGAATCATTTTAAATTTTTAATACTCATTTGCAACCGTAGGTATGTTATTTTTATTAAATTACGGTGAAATATGGTTATTCAAGCACGTTTTTTTTTAAATTTAATTAAGCTTACATTTTTTTAATTTTTTAAATGTGCATTGTGTTGCAGATTAGAGCTTAACAATGGCATCAAGCTCGGCATCAGGTTTGGCATCTGGGTCAACATCACTAGCAGGAACCATTCCTGCGAATGCCGTACCCTCGCTTGGAAGTATGGTGTACGTGGAGCAGTTCAAGGAACAGTTGTTTGCAACTTCTGTGGCAAAACATTTTTGGAGGCATCAATCGTCTGAAGTATCACCTTGCATGTATTATTTGTCGGGACGTTGTGGTTTGCTCCAATGTTACGAAAGAGGCAAAGCGAGAGATGAAAGCAAAGTGACAGAGCTAGAGGAGAAGAAACTAGAGAGGGAAAGGTGCATGCAGCCATAACACAAGCTAGTTAGACCTAGGGCTGCAATGGCAGAGGATTTAGAGGATGATGCGGCAACAATTGTGGGCTCTACTCATGGTCCACGCATACGAACCGGAAGAGGCACATCTTCATCATCAGTTCGAGCAAAGGCATACATAGTTTTTTTGTGCCAAGGAACATACCTGGAGCACAACCTTCATTGCAAGGTACACCTGAACAAGGATATGCACGAGGAAGCGGATAAAGCATGTGCAAATTTTTGGTACTACAACAACCTTCCATTCAATGTGGCAAAGAGCCCATACTGAGGAGTACTTGGTGACAACGTTGACAGTTGCAGGAAAGGGTACAAGGCACCCTCTCCAAAAGATTTGAGTGGGAAATTGCTCCAGGGTGCAGTTGTAGATGCCACTACAATTCTAGAAGAGCAAAAGAAACAATGGCACAAATACGGATGCACCATTCTTTCAGATGGGTGGACGGATGGAAGGAACCGCACCTCATTAATTTTTTTGCGGCTTCAAATGGTGAGATGGTGTTTTTGAAGTCTATTGATGCCTCTAACATAGTAAAAAATGCAGAGAATTTGAGTGTTATGTTAGAGACGATTGTATTAGAGGTGGGTATATAGAAAATGTTGTGCAAGTTGTCACAAACAATGCAACAACATATGTGGCGGCTGGGAGACTACTGCAGAGAGACATCCATCACTCTTTTGGACTCCTTGTGCAACTCATTGCCTTGACCTTCTTTTGGAGGACATAGGCAAAATTGATTGGGTGAGGCCGGTTGTAGAAGATGCAAGAAACATAACAAAGTACATATATAATCACCCTTGGGTTTTGAGCTTGATGAGAGAACACACAAAGGGGAAAGAGCTTGTTCGAGCCGGTGTCACAAGGTTTGCAACTAACTTCTTGACGTTGCAAAGTATTTCTAGTTTGTTGACATCATTGAAGCAAATGTTTGTGAG
Source organism: Taxus wallichiana var. yunnanensis (assembly GCA_018340775.1). Classification (NCBI taxonomy): domain Eukaryota; kingdom Viridiplantae; phylum Streptophyta; class Pinopsida; order Cupressales; family Taxaceae; genus Taxus; species Taxus wallichiana. The sequence continues at coordinate 787,677,648 of CM031235.1, read as the reverse complement.
TCAAGCATGGCTAGACTCACAATATTCAAAGAAAGTTGATGGAGAGAGGGTTACTAAAGATAGTTTTTGATGATATCTTTGCAAAGAGAGCTATAGAGATCATCAAGGTAATTTCAAACTTCGATTTATATTTCAAGTTGATTCCTTTATTTTAATTTGTTAAATTATAAATATATTGTTATTTACTTTTTTACTTTATTTGTAAGTTTGTAACCTTACATTTTAATTTGTGTGTAGGTGTCGAGTCATTGGTGAGGGTTTTGCGTTTGGTTGATGGGAGCAAAACCTATGGGGTACATTTATGAGGCCATGGATAGGGCCAAAGAGTCTATCCAAAACTATTATAGGGGGATATCATCAAATATGGTCCCTTTTGGGAGATTATTGATCGGAGGTGGAACAATCAACTCCACCAACCTATTCATGCAGGGGTACTACCTCAACCCCAAGTATTTCTTCTCCGATGGCTTCACAGATGTGAACGAGAGGTTATGGAGGGCCTTTCAACATGTATTGAGAGGATGATACCAATGTTGAGATGAGGGACCTCATTATTTTAGAGCTGCAAAATTACAAACATGTTAGGGGGAGGCTCTTTTCTTCGGTGTTAGCTATCCGAGGGAGAACCACACAGACACCAAGTAATAAAAATTAGAATGTTTACTAAGTTACTTATTAGTTACAAATTTGATTTTATTAATTACTTATAAACTTTTGATTATCTTGTTTGTAGGTTCTTGGTGGGAGGATTGGGGAGGAAATACCCCGCATCTTCAAAAGCTAGCCCTCAAAATTCTATCTCAACCTTGTAGCGCTTCTGATGTGAATGCAACTAGAGTTTGTTTGAGGCCATTCACACGAAGAAGCGCAACAAGTTGACTCAAAAACGGCTCAACGACTTGGTTTTTGTGCAATACAATCTCCGGCTTCACACAAGAAAAGTGGAGGCCACATCAGAGGAGCTTATTGATTTGGATGAGATAGATCCATACAATGAGTGGATTGGGCAAGAAGAGGAAATCCCTGCATTCACAGAGGATGAGATTGCTTCTTTTGAGAGGGAAGCTATGGAGGGAGAAGCACTAAAGAGATATTGGATTGGATGACATCTTTGGAGGTGATCTCCAACATGCAACAGAGGAGCCACCACCATCTACTACCAGGTTGGAGCCGCAGTCGCAGCCTTCTAGGAGGAGCGAGGAGACGCAATGAGTGTGGGGACTAGTAGAGGCACTAGACCCTCTCCCCAATATTTCTCTAGATTGGGGAAGAGGAAAATGTAACTTATTGTATATTGTAACTTGCATAGATATGAAATTTATGATGATATTTTTCAATGACAATCATCATAAATTCATATTACTTATCAGTCAGTATTCGCATGATGATGATGATTTGTATTGTATTTGTATTCAAATCTAATAGAAAACACTTCTCCAACATTTTATGGACTCATTTGATACATTTTGTAGCTATATTTTGCTTAAAATTTATGTTTTTAAAAGAAATTTGCATATTTTTTAAGTTGTCGAGTATTCCCGAGTATTCGCGAGTCTTGCCAAGTTTTTGCCAAGTCAATTTTTTTGGGTTTGCCGAGTATTTGCAAAGTACGAGTATGTGAACTATGATCTGAGATGCTTGAGCTTTTGGTAGTACCACCTGGTCGTGCTTTACTTGAGGTGTGCAAAGAAGTACATGGTATAGACTGACTCGGGTGGAATGAAAGAGTGAAGAGGCGCCAATGCAAGAGATAGGCACAAATTGCCAGTCTAGCACAACACAGCAAGAGGCCTAATTTTGTTGCCTTCTTGCAAGTAAATTGTGTAGTCGAACTTGGGCCCAACATCCAAACCAATAGATTCTGCCACGTCCCCAACAACCCATTCATCCCTCTAATTTGAATAGATATAAGCTGCACTATCTTGCCATTGATTCCAAAAATATGTTTATATGTGCCTGAAATGCATATGAGAAACTACCACATGCTCATGTTGGATGGAATCAGACATATGTTGATTTTACTGCAACATAGGCCTTGGTGTGTGCAGAGCAAGAGAGTTGGCAGACAAAGAGAAGGTGCTCATAGCATAGAAACAGAGTTGGCAGTAGGAAAGGGAGACACTCATGGCTGAACATTAACATTTGAAGGTTGAGATCTAGCTACAAAAGACCAAGAATGCTAAGAATGGTTCCTTATTGGAAGCCAAAACTGCATACTCTGAAAAACAAGGAGCTAGAACAACTCCAATGGCATTTAGTGGTAGAAAACTGAGTTGGCACAACTTCACCAAAAGATCAAGGACCATGAAAGAAGTGTTGCAAGTAAATGCATCAAGCATTTCAAGGAAGAAGATTTGGAAAGCAAAAATAGCAAAGAGATAAGTCTGTAAGCAGCACTCGAGATACTAAATACTTTGGTTGAGGGTTCCCCCACATCCACTACAAAATCAGTAGTTAACACTTCACAACCAGAGCAGTTGGAGCACTCTGCTACTTCCAACACACCTCCTCGCCTCCTCCATTGTATTCCTAAGTGTCGGCATGTATGCCACCCAATTTATGGGAGGTCAAATTTGTACTTGGGCAATAATCTTGTAATAGACTGACATTTTGTGTTAAGTTGGCTACGGTCATAAATAATTTAATGTTTGGGAAAGAATAAGTTAGCTTAGTCTCATTTTATGGTCCACTATTAACTTTTAGTTAAGTCTTGGTTGGTTAAATGCTTAGTGATTGCAAACACCATACTCATTGTAACTGACACATATTTATGGTCAAGTCTTGGACAGAGATGGGAGCTCTCATGTGGCATTCTCCCTAAAGTTGTGACAATCATCTAATGTACATTGTTTTCATACAAATACAATTGTTATTCCAGATATCCATGACATTCCTTATTTTGCATTGCTTGTCTGTTATACTGAAAAAAATCTGTTATCATAGTATATTCTAGCTAGGCAACCTACAGTAACCTCAAACACAGCAATATTAAGATAGTGTCAACCAAAAGGTGCATCGGTTTTTGACAACCCCTAGATGGATGGACCTCAATTAACCAAAAAATAGCTACATTGTTCGAGCACCACATAACACTAGCCATCTAAGACATTTTATTCTTGTGTCTCTGCAAAGTCATTATAATACAGCTCAAACTATAGCAAAACTATGTGTATCAAAATTGATGCCTAAGGGTGCAATGGAATATAGAAAAATGAGGTCCTTAGACCCCCTACAACAAGAAAAATTGGATTATATAGAAGAAGATCACGATACGTGGCAAAGAGAAGATGAAGAGATAAGTTTTCTAGAAGGACCTGAAGCAAGGAACCCCAAATTGTACAGAATTTGGATGTTGCATTAGGAAAACAATGTTTTGAGATATACCTTGCAAGAGATTAGGGAAGGGACATCAAGCACATTAACACATAGGAGAACACCTAGAACTAGAGAAAGAAACAAAGAAAAGACAGGAGCGACTAGAAGAAACAATAATAGAGGAATAAAGAACCAAAATGCCTCTCATGGTTGAAATGGGAACAACAAGGGATAACATTGAAAGTCCTAAAGGACCTAAAGGACCCTAAAAGGCCTAGATAACTAAGAGGTCCAAAAGGACCACATGGCCCAAATAATACAACATTAAGGATTATCTAGCAAATTGGGACGCGATCACAAAAAATCAAAGAAATCAAGGCCTAGCCAAACATCCGATGATGCAAGAAACATCTAGACTAGAATGGACAAATGAGGGGTGAAGCTTTGGACTGGTTGATGAAAGTCAGCCCATATCATTGTATACCGCTAAGTTGCACGCATTCGAATTCGTGTTCGAATTCAACGATGATTAAATTCATGAAAAATTCGCTGGTAAAAAAATCAGTGATTAAATTCGTGATTAAATTCGACTATGAAAAATATACATTTTTATTAAATATATAAAAACGAAAGATGAATTCACATTTCAAAAGAGAGAGATAATATCACATTTCATTGATTTCATAAGTAGCTATTACAATAATATGATTGAAAGCAAAAACTTCAAAAACATGTGCTCGCATGTTGCATGAAAGTCTGGCGCAGCCGTGGGACGATTAGTTCGAGCATGGGAGAATACTTGCCGAGAGTTTTGGAAAGCTATCTAGTATTTTTAATTACTAATCTGCTACAAAGCGATCAAAGCTCATGATTCTTTTAGAAGATTGCAAGAAGTTGCTTGGTCCAAAAAGGTGCAAAAATGGATCTTATAAAAATAAGAAAAATATTGCCATCAATGCGTAGAGTTCAAGAAAATATGCACTTTTAGAGAAAACGACACTTGAAATGGAGCCACGAGAATGAAGGTTATGGCACATGCAAGTTTTGCGACTACATCTTCCTGCACCCTTTCCAAAATGGCAAATTTTTTTCTTTCCTAGTGTTTTCTTCACCAAAAGTCCAAAAAAGGAAAGAAATGCGAATTAAATCGCGAATTTCAACGCATTTAATTGGGCCTGTTAAAATCCGGCGAATTTTGATTTTTTTCCTTGTAGTTCGCCGAATGCGGCAACTTAGTAGTGTCTTTAACTTTTTCCCATGGTATACTACACCATGGGAAAAAGTTAAAGACACTCATAAATATTATCATAGAAAGCACTAGTAAAGTAAAAGAAAATGTTGCAAGAGGAACAGGCGTATGTCACTTCTTATAATAAGATTCAAAACAACCATGAAGAAGTTGCAGGAACCTCTCATGGAAAGCAAACAATGCAGCTTGAGATTAGAGCAGCAGTGGACGGGAATTTTTTGATATTTTTTGGGAAGCATTGGAGTTTGTTGAGGATTGAAAACTTGATGGCTCAATGAAAGAAGAACTGAAAAGAGATATGGGAAAGATGAAGACTTGGAAATTCGCACAGGACATTGTAATGAAAGGAAAATCCTCTACTTCAACTATGTCCCCACATAGGATGGGACAACAATTTTGGAGATGGATGTGGCATCCCACCTTTCTAAATGAGGACTATATGAAGTGAATGCATGTGTTAATCTCGTTCTAAGTATGGATCACCCTCTCCAAGGTTGGAACCTCATATAGCTCCAGCACATTGCTATAAAACAAACACCTCCAACGTAGCAGGAAGTTTATTGCACAATTTATGGATCACACATCACTATACCAGTGTTTGCACAGGAAAGAATGCACTAGATAAACTAGGAGAAGCTGACACCGAAAGAAATTTGAAGATGACCCAGCAGATTCCACACCAAACACCTCTAGAGAAAAGATGTTTGCATACAGCTTGGCATCATATCTCTTATTAAGTTATTAACACATCAGCATTGCCCCCCCATACCCACAGGTGTGTGGTCTATCGGCAAGCAGCGAGGTGATCTGAATTGTATTAACATAGAAATTTGGGTTTAAACCCAACTTGGGCACGGCTGTAAATAGATCTTGTATATATATGAGGCATCTTTCAAAAAAAACATTGGCCCCCATGCCACCTTGACACTATATCCTACATGCTGCAGCCCACTCAAATGGTTTGGTAATCCACTGGAATCTGTTTCAAGGCATGTATTAACGTTAGAGCACAAGGAGCGCAACACATGCCTTAGTGCTTGCCTCATATTTTAATGAATAGGCAAGCAAGTTGTAACATCATGTATGGTTCTCATATTTTATTCAAAACATTCAATTTATATAAACATTATATACTCTGTTATTGTGTAGTTTGATCCAATATTCTGCTCTTCTTTCATTCATTGTTCATTTACTCACAATTTTACAAATATCTATTTACCACTTGTCAATATCTTCCCCTTATAGAACATTTAAATTCCTACAATTTGGAATGTTGTCCCAAGTTTACTGCTGGGCCCCAAATGACTAGTGTTGCCACTTGTACCAATGTTGACTTTTGGCTCAAGAAATGGCACCTCAATAGGAGGATACCTAGAACTCCATTGAGGTGGCAAGGCATACATTTGCAGTTGACTCTAGAATGGCATTTGGTGTGGAATCTATTAGGTTGCCATTAATTTTCTTTTCATGTTATCTTCTCCCAATTCTTCTAGTGCATCTTTTCCTATAAATTGATTACGATTGTCAGGGTGTATGCTAACATTTTTTCTATATTGGCACTTGGTGTAGAATTTGTAGGGTTGTCATTAATTTTGTTTTAGTGTTGACTTCTCATAGTTCTTCTAGTGCATCCTTTCCTCTACATTGGTCTTTATAGTCCAGATATATGTTTGGGTGTACACTGACATCCTTGCTTTGTTGATGTTTGGTTTTGTATCTGTCGAGTAATGATTAATTTTCTTTTGGGGTTTATCTTCTCCTAATTCTCCTAGTGGGTTCTTTCCTCCACAAGTGCCATATATCACCTGCAACATTGAAAGAATGTTTTGTAGTGATAGTCACAAGTGTCAAAGATGATAGTCCCTACTTTACATATCCACAATCCATTCTTGAACCCAATTAATGCATTGGAGCTTCAGCTCGGGGTGACAATGTCATTAGTGGAGCTATATGATGATCCATAGAGAATAAACACATGCACGCATGCTCCATATGGCCCTCATTTAGACAAGTTGGACACCACACACATGTACTAAATTGTGTTCCCTTCCTAGGTGGTGACGTAGTTGAAGAAGAGACTTCCCTTGAATCTTTGTAGTCCTCTCCCTACTTTCTCATACTATGCTAATCCATAAAATACATCAACTACTCCATTTGAATCCAAGTACAAATTAGGATCAACAAATTATAGGAAAGTTGATGAATCCCATTGTTGTGCATCATTAATCCTAGTAAAAACACCATCTACTTCATCAAGGTGACACAAATAATATACTTCATCAAAAGTCAATCACAATTGCATATATGGATTTCTCTCAAAAAATTGCACACTTTCAAACCAAAATCTGAATGAGTCTCCATGCAAAAGTTATGACTTCGACAAGTTGCATGACTTTTAATGGCAATGAAATCGCACCTCCACCTTAAAGGTCGCTTTTGTAACCGTCAGGCAGTTTCGCAATTGCAACTCTCGTTAGGAAATGGTTTCTCCTCATCGACTAATCAGTCAAAGTAAGGACACAAAACAATTGGTCTTCTCATTGTAGTCATTTCAAAACCATGGTTCTTCCAAGGGAAATCTCCAAAATGTATAAGATGGACCATGGGCAGTGGAATTGACAACTAGTGATTGTGGATCAATGCTCTACTATAGAAGTGAATTGGTGAATGAAAGAGAGTGTGGTGGTGATTAGTCAATTATTCATGGATGTGACTATTCTATGTTATTTATAATTCTTCCATCAAAACATTAGGAATATAGGAGATAGCAAAGAATGAGTTATATGCTCTATGAACTCTTTGTATTGATCCATTTCATTGGAGGGAAGATGAGGAAGATGTGTAGTTGCCACTCTAGTTGGTTTTCTCACATTGGAGTTTCCAAATTAAAATCCTTTGTGTTGTGTCTTTGTTTATGATTTGCAAGTGATTTTAATCACTTTAATGAGCATTCTACCAATGCTAAAACCTCTAGCATTTGAAAATTTTGGGTAGTTGTAGTATGGGTATAAAGATTTTCATTTGTACGTTCTAACAACGAAATTCCCTTGGTAAATTACAAATCATCAGACTTAGAGCAACAAGTTTCATGGCTTGTAGAGATTTTTGTTAACACATTGGAATTTTGTCTATAACAAGATTATATGCAAAGTTCTTTAACAAAGTGTTAACAGAATTTGTGTTCACATAGAACAGCCATGACCAAATCCTTGAGAAAAAGACTTGAGGAACTCAAAGAGTGCCATATGTAAGTACGAGAGGAGAATCAAGAAATGGGAATGTTGGTGTAATACCTAGACATAGAGAATGAGCAGTTGCAAATTACATGTTCAAACCATGGAAAACTCTTCATGGTTCACACAAGAATCGCATCAGACTTATTGACAAAGGAGGAATTGCTGGGAAAGCTCTAACATGGTGTTGAAGGATTAGAAAGGAGGGAAGAGTCTACCAAGAAGATGGGACCAATCTACCAAAGATGCTCAAACCATGACAATGGTGTGCATTACACACTCCATCACATGTTTCTTCCAATGTTACATTGAATGAATCCATTAGCGATTTTGAGAAAGCATAATCGAGGTATTGGTTCTAATTTGCAAGTAAAAATGGGTTATGATGGAAAATGGGCTCCACAAGGATGGCCTATTGGAAATAGCTTTTTAGTACTCATATTATGTGATTAGTTATATTATCTATTAAATAAGATATTAATTATTTGTGTGAGTTTGTATGTACATGAGTTGTTAATAACAGCTCACTAAAATAGGACTTAGTTTAAAAGAATGGGGAATTAGATAAGACTTGACTCCACGATTGTAAGAGTTCAATACCTATATGTAACTCTTAGTTGATTGAATAGTTATCTAGTTGAATTGAGTCCTATTTTTAATGTGGTATTAGAGCATTCTTTGGTCATGTCCCCGTGATGGAAGAGTAAATTATTTGGAGCAACTATTTTTCTTTGTTGCTCCATACTATGTTTAAAATTAAGTCCTTGGCAAGCTTTTTGTTGTGTAGATGAAGATGTCTTAGAAATTACTAAGGTAGCTTGTAGTTTTTTATGGCATTTGGTACATTTGCCTATTTTTTAAGATCGTCATGGAAATTAAAACTTTGTCAACTTTCACAACACTATGTTTTTTGCCACTCTCATGTGTTACTTGATTCATTATGCATTCTGTCAATGCTCACATTGACGACTTCATTGTTCCATCTACCAAGTATCCTCATGAATCACGTGTGTTGGATAGTGCATTTGCTTGTGTATCTTGCAAAAAGATCCATGTAGCAATTTTGTTCATGTGCATTAAAGCTACAAGGTACGTGATTAGTGTTTAATATTTATCTTTATCTAGATAATTTTCTTGTTTATAGTGGTTTGCTAGAAATAGTTAATTATTGGATAATAATAGTTCTAGGATCTTGAGTTTAACGGTTTGTTAATTTATCTAGAAAATAAATTTAAATGGTCTTATAATTCATAGCCAATAAGTTGTGTTGTCATTGTGTGACCAAGAGTCATAGGTCATTGATGTGACCAAGAGTCATGTGAGGTCATTAATGACAACCAGATGGATGTCCATACAAGCAAAGTGTCGGGAAACCCATGATGTCAAAAAAAAGAAGAAGAAAGATGCCATATCATGTGAAGGTTGATTGGTAGTAATGAGAAAGTGTGATCTTTGTGTGTTGTGTTGCATACATAAGTGTCTTGAGATGATATGGTGACTAGCAGGTCTATAAGAGTTGTGATGATGCAAGAGGAAGTTTGTAAGATCAGTTATTGAGCTTGAGCATGAGTCAGCATGTAATCATAATACAAGAAGGTGTGCACGTTGGTCAAGAACATGAAGATAAGCTCATAGTAGTGCTCAAAATGAAGCCTAGTCAAGGGCTAATGAGCCTCCACGTGACATGAGAGAAAGCCTGGATAAACACATGTGGTATGAAGCATTATGAGGCATGAGTAGGTAAGGTATAGTAGACTCTTTATGTGAGTGTCTCAAAGCAGATGTATAGTAACTAGCAGTCTATAAGGGATATGACCTCAGGATCTAGAGCATGGTCAACACTAGACCTGTGCATTCCATGAAGATATGCCCAAGAAGCCCAGGGGCCTAATGAGGTATAAAGATCCGTGGTTTGGTTGAGCAGATTATAAAGAGTATGCAATTGCAATTGAGCATGGGAAAAGGTGAAGAAGGTTATTCCAGTGAGTATATATGAAGTTTCAGGTCTCAAGTTGGTAGAGAAAGCAAGATATAGATTTTTTCCCTTACGAACTCAAGAAATGAGAAACCAAAGCCCGAGAAGCACTTTCTTATGCTATTTGGCACGTGTGACCTCTACATGGGGGCTGAGCTCTTCAAGAGAGATGAGGAAGGGTCCTAAGAAGGATCTCAAGCATTAGTTCAGAGAATAAGGCCTCAAGCTTTATAAACCATCATTAAGAAGGTAAGGTGGTCTTAAACCCTATTAAAACCTACTAAGGTAGCGATGGAGAAGATTTTGTTCAAAATGGCCCCGAATGAATTGGGTAACTAGTTTGATGATTGGAGGCTCTAGTAAACTCTCTCACTTTCTCTAGGTGGCATTTGTGTGTCATGACAGTGAGTGGACCCCATAGAAAAGGTAAGTTTATGAAGAAGTTGTGTTTGCTCTCAAGTTTTGCATTGGACTAGATGAATAAATGAATGTTTGAGGAAGTATGGAAGCCATACTCTATGTCTGGGGTGGTTTCAAAACAAGGTTTAGCCCTTAGGGGGTCATGGAAGTCAATATAGGAAGACTGGTTTTGGGGGCAATGTGGCAATTTTAGGTGGTCATGGTGAAGAGATGGTCTTATGCACCTAAGCTCGAGTTGTGGTGTCTTATGAATTTGGAGGTGTCATTCATGACTTGTAGGGCATGTATGTGCTTTGGAGAAGCTTTGTGCGAGTCAGCAAACAAGGTGAAGTGGTGTGCACAAGATGACTGGTTTTTCCTAGTTCTGGACTGGGCAGTTAGGGTGAAGAGATTGGTCTACAAGACCAATGTTTGGCATTGGACAATAGTGTCTCTCTCTGAGAGTGATCAGGGGTTCTTAGAGTATCATATCCATCCATCAAAGGCATTGGAGGTGCCCCCACAGGTGTTAGATGGTCAAAGTTACATGACTTGGTTTTTGAGGAGTTAGGGCAGCTTTTGGATGAGCTAATTGAAGAAGCGATCTTGAGCACTTACAGTCCATATGTTGGTTAGAGTTCTACAATTGGTGGATAGGAGAAAAAAACTCAATAAGTTATTTGTATGAAGTCATAGATCCGCGAAGGAGGCCATAGCAAATTATTATGTGCAAAATCAAATAAAGTATAGATTTGATCGTAGTTGGAACAAGCAGCTCCACGGCATATATGCAGTAGCCTACTACTTGAACCCTAAGTTTTTCTATTCTCGATTCATTCAAGGACGATGAAGAGGTTATGTATGGTCGTAATATATGCATAAAGAGGGTGATTCTTAACGAATGAATGAATGAAAGTTTTTAATGACGTCCACGAGACCGAGCAGTCTATGGGACCCAAAGGTAAACACGAGCAAGGCATCCAAACACCAAAAGATGCCCGAGAAAACTGCTACTTCAACCTTTCTTCCAACTCTTTGCTATTTTTGCTTAAATGCTGCTATATGAATTTTTATCGGACATCTACTATCTTTGCCATCAAGCTTTCCTCTTGAAACAACGCTCGTAAGATCAACCCTTGTTAAAATATCCATGTAATTTCTCCTTATATCCCCATAAGCGGCACATTCCATGACGAAGTGCCATTCTGATTCCACTGCGCCCAACTTGCAAAACTGACAAACCCTTTTAGACCACTCTTCCTTGGGCATTTTCCATCTCCCGATTTCACACCTAAGGTGATGTGAACTAGTTTTTAGCCGCATATTAACATTTTAGCTTTCCACTTTATCATCACTCCAATGTAGTGTTTTTGCCCATGATCACATGTGGGATTAAAATTCTTGACATGGTATTATTCTCTTTTTCAACCACGCTTATTCCACATGGTATTTCTGAACTTCTCTCTTACATACTTCTTTATTTCTTCATTAGTGCTAGGGCACTCCTGCATGCTAATGCCCCATTTGCTCATCCACTCGCTGTTTTGCTTCATCCATGTTTTCTTCCTCCTGTTTAACTTTTCCTCAATTGCTATTTTAGGCCACCGAATCCTCCATGTTTTCCATTTTTTTGAAGTATCCTAATAGTCGAGTCATTGTCCGCTTCCACCGGAAAGGCTCCGGCTTCAGCTAGAATGATTTTGTATGGGACCGTGGTTTTTATTTTGAAACTACTTGTAATTAGATGCTTCTGAATTCTTTCTATTTGCTTCCATTTCTTCATGGATGTACTTGCTGCCCCAAATCTCACAACCGTATAGCATTACCGAGATTACCAGTAACTCAAAAAGGTTCAAACGGGTCTTCCAATCCCATAATTCCAATGTTCTGCATCTGTTTTGGAGCATATATAGAGCTTTCCACCCCTCCTGAATCCTCTTAGCTCTACAAGTTTCCCAACTGAGACAATTGTGAAAGTCCAGTCCCAAATATTTGTACTCCCTGACAACTTGCAAGGAGTCCCCTCGAACTCAAAACTTACTTGTCTCCTTTCCTTTTTAAGGTAAATATCATGATTTTGGTTTTACCAATGTTCACTTGCATTCCCACCTCTTGGCAAAATAGTTCTAAAGCTCTCAAATGCTCCTGTAAACCTTGCTCTGTTTTAGCCATTAGGATAAGGTCATCTCGCATATAGCAACAATTTTACCACATAAGAAGCTAGATGAATCCCACCTCCGCCTTTTTGTCAATCCATTCCTCTAGCTTGTCTATATATAACCCAAACAAGGTGGGTGACAACGACAACCTTGTTTGACCCCAATGTCGCTCCCAAAGCACTCTGATAGGCCATCTTTAGTCCTGATTTTAGCCCGTACCTGCTCATAAAGTCTGTGCACCGCTGCCCTATACTTATCTCGGAATACCCAACTCTTCCATTTTGTTCCACAATTTGCTTCTCGGAACCGTGTCAAAGGCCTTTTTGAAATCCATGAAGCAACAATACACCTCTTCACCCTTCCTGTCCCAAACCTTTTCAATCAAGTGTCTAAGAATGACGCAATGATCAATAGTAGAGTGCTTTGGTCTAAAACATGCCTGTCCTTTTGCTCTCTTACCTTCCTTTTCAGCCCAAAGGCTAATTCTACACTCCACCATCCGCCAAAAAGTTTTCCAAAAAGCGGATTAATCATAATGTTGCAGTAATTTCCAGGGTTGTTGACATCACCACTTTTGTGTAGAGGGATGAAAATGCTAGTTGTCCAGTTGCTTGGAAAACCGAACTGATAACTCTATTAAAGATATTTGTAATGTGTGGAGCAAGATCTTTTGCACCCCAATTTAAGAATTCTACTTGCAAACCATCTATGTCTTGAGTCTTTCCCCTACTAATCTTGTGATCCCTTCCTTGATGTCTTTCGTGGAGAAGAGTTTGTCCCTATTTTCAATAACATAAGGAAGAAGCGGTAAGTCATTGCTTCTTTCGTAGAGCATCTTTGCATATTCAAGCCATTGGGTATCTGTGATGTTGTTCTCCACTGTAGTTCTACTCTACTAAAGCTCTCTCCGAAACCTCTTGGATTATGCTTCCCCATGAAAATCAGCTCCTCTCTCCTACCTCTCATGTACTCTTCCTTTTTGTTTCTCACTAACTTTCTATATACCTTTGTATCTGTTTTTTCTTTTTCAAAGCATTTAACCTTCTTTTCGCAGCCTTGCACTCTTCATCAAACCATGGATTTGCCGGAAAACTATTTTTAGCACTTCTCTCGAGTTCTAGCACGTTTGCACTCCCTTAATGCATTGTGTATTATATTCATTAACTGCACACTATTGAGCATATAATTTCCCTTGTTGAAGTTAACATCATCATGCATTTCCTGTAACTATTTTGCAATCCTTCCTTTAAAGATGGCGTGGTTCTCCTAATTCACAAGGATTTTGCCTTGATACCCTACTTTTTTGTTCAAGTGAAGGTGCTATTTTTGCTGGTCCTTGTTTTGCATATTGATCTTCACATGAATTGGATTATGATCTGATTTCATTTCTATAGGACAGCTTCCTACCTCGACCTCCAAAATCTCAGACATAATGTTTTGTGAGCATATGGCATAGTCTACGACACTTTGACCAAAGAAACTAGAGATGTAGTTGTTCACGAGCTACAAATTTACAAGAGTGCAAAGGGGAGGTTCATTTTTGCAATTCCATGCAATAAAAGAAGAAACACCGCTTAGTTAGGTAAAAAACAAATGGAGTCATTTGTTTTAATCTCATTACTCATAGATACTAGACTTCTTTCATTTATTCAAACCTAGATGACTTATAAAATTATAAATGTCTTATTCATAGTTTTTTGGTGGCAAGATTATGGTGCAAAAACACCAAACCTTCAAAGGCTAGGCTAGTTGTGTATCTCTTCAAAATGGGAACATGATTGGAGCATGTTTGAAGTTGTTCACACAAAGAAGCACGACAAGATGACAACACAACACATTAATAACCTTATTTTTGTGGGATGCAATCTTCTTCTTTATGTGAGACAAGAAGAGAGGGCCATAATTCATGAGGAAATCAACTCGGATGATATTGATCCATATGCTGACTGGATTGGTGATGATAGGAGCCCATGCTTACCGTAGAGGAGATGGCATCTTTGGAGAGGGACACGAGATGAAGTAATAACATCAAGGACAATTGAGGCATTAGGAGCAATTTGTGAGGATGTAAATGATATCTTTGCGGATGATGATATCCAAGGGGCATACAACTTATATTAGGTGCCAAAGATGACTTAATATTTCATGTTAGTATATTTTGTTGCATTGATGACTATGTCACTATAGTCCATGACTTTATGAGACTATGAACATTGTAATTTGTATATTTTACTTTTTTGGTCGAAAATTAACCAAAAAACATACTTATGCATTCTCTAGATTCATTTAATAGTGTTTTACATGTTCTTTAAGTTTATTTTATGAATTTATATATTAGTTTTAAAGTAGTGATAAAGTTGTTGAGTGATTGTTAAGCCCTGAGTATGAGTCGAAATTTTGGGCTGTTGGGTAATTGTCGAGTATGAGTTTTCGAACTATAATTGAAACAATGTTATTTTACTTATTAGTGAGGCACAAAAATCTATTTTGCACATCTCAAAATGGAGGCTCGTGCTCTAATTTGGTGGGAAGAGTATTTAGCTTCTTCATAAATAAGAAGTGAGTTGAACTAGTTCGGATGAGGTCAAAGAATAGTTGAGAAAAATCTTTATTGTATAGGGCATAAAATGATAAAAAGATAAAGTTACAAAAGTTTAGATAGGGTAAAGTTAGAACGCATAGGACAATACTACAACATTTTGTAGACAAGCCATACTGTGGGGCTCGGACTTCAAGATGTGGACAACTTGACCAAGAAAATGGACATTGTTTATTCAAGCATAAAGAGATGAGTCATCTCTAGCAAGCCAAAAGACCTCGATGAGTTGTGTACCAACATACTATATCGAGGAAGAGAAGAAGCAAGGGGATGGTGAATTATTAAATCAAAATCAGCCAAAAAAAGAGCAAAATCAACAAACAAATCAGCCCATGAAAGAATAAGATGCACCATCCAAATCCTACAAGAGTAAGCGGAAAGGTAAGAAGCTATGTTCTTTAGGAATGGAAACAAGTAATGTGTACGGGTCCTGGTCCAAAAGCAAAGACACCGATTTAAAAAAACTTAGGTATGAAAGGTTACGGAAATGTCCGTATATTATATGATAAAAAATGTGTATATTAATATGCATACTACTCATTTTCAAAATTTTAGACCATAAGAGATAAAACATTAAAAATATTTTGTATTCATTGAAGTTCAAAAGATTCAACATGGTTACAATTTCATATATACATGATTATAATCTAGATTCTAGAATATATCATCTAGATTTTCCTTGATGCCTCTTTGTTCTTCAAAATGGTGAATGTTAGTTTAGTGAAAACCAAATTCAACAAGAGAGACAAATGATTGTGATTTAGAATGGACCAAAGATATCATTATATAGCTTCTAGGAAGTGTCTTTAGGAAGGATGGGTGAGAAGATTAGGGTTAGAAACAATAAATGTTAAAAAAGTGTCTATTTGGCTTTTTAACATACCCATGGCCGCAAGTACAACCCGAAATGCCCCGAGTACAGCCGAAAAGCATCCCGTGTACAAAAGAGACATACCTGCAGCATTTCTAGGCTGTACTTGATTTATGCATGCGTTTGAAATGTTTCCCCCTCGTTTCTATACCCATACCCGAAGCAACATTGATGTCTTTTGGTGCGATCACCAATAACATTGATTCTTACATTTATACGAACATGGATTAGAGAAAATATCTTATCCTTGTCTTGTGGCCTTCAAGACAAGGGATTAAAGAGGATGATTATGAGGATAACTTACAGAATTTATCTTTATTCATTATGGTTCATGACCATTCAATCTCGTTAATTTATGATTCTTCTTAGACCTCCATTTCTTCTCCCTCGAAGTACATGTGTAGGAAAGGCTTTAATCTCTTAAGCCTTCTATTCTTAGAATCAATTCTTTTAATTGTGAGAATTGAGAGCAATGTCCCATAATAAATAATAAAGGAAACTCCACACAAGAATTATCGCCACAACCATATGAAGAGAGTGATTTTCAAGCAACCCATACAAAATATACTCAATGCAAAGAGAGAAAATGAATGAGAATGAATGTGATGGGATGGATATAGGTGAAGGCATAGCCCCTATTTATACATCTATTCGTAGGATGGCATAGAGTGATTCAATGCTCTATAGCTTACATTGTTGGCATCAACCCCACAAGTAGAACCACCACGGTAAGTCAATGGGCCCAATAAGACAAATCTTATCATTCTAACATCCCCCTTAAACACAATTTAGAGGGCCCAGAGGAAGGTGGTATTTACTAAAAGAGGAACCATGGAAGGTGGCATTTACTTGCCAAACTGTCCCTCCAACATCCCCCAAAAACAAGAACCATGATGAAAGATATCCAAAGAGAAGGGTGGAACTATGTTAGCATTCCCCTTGATGGCATCTTTCTCAATCCAAAAGATAATGACGAGCCAAAGTGTTGAAGTCAAGTCTAAACTGAACACAAGAGAATCACCAAATGCTCTTAGTCTTGGGATCTGTTTGAACAACTCCAACAATTGGTCCTCAGCCTTACAATCCTTGAATTGCCTATCAAAACAAGTCACTAAGAGAATGATGATGATAGCCAACATGTTCAAGCCAACTTTGAATTGAATTCAAGTCGATCACCAAATGCCCAACATTGTGCATGAGCTTTCAAAGTTGTGCAAAATCACAAACCAAAACCTCAAGCAAAGAACTAGACACATGTCATCCGTAGAAATTGTTAGGCCAAGAATTTAGACTGAAAAAATGAATGTGAAATTTGTATTGATGCAAACCCAAAATATTGTATTAACTCAAAACTGAGATGTAAGTGCATATTTATTAGAATGTATGATCATTCAGTTCATCTTCACAACTGTTCAGATTCTACAAGACAAATATTACTATAACCTAGGATTATGTACATAATGTCACATTTCTCCCTAATTTACATGCCTTTGAATTTTTCAAATTTCTCTCTTCCAAGTGCTTTTGTCAAGATATCAGCTAGTTGCTCTACAGTTGGACAATGTATCAATTTGAACTGCCATCTTTCAAGTTTCAAATGATGATGAATCAATAGGAATTTGGTGTTGACGTGCTTGGTTCAATTGTGGAATATTGGATTTCTTGCAATTTGGATTGCAGAAGTGTTATTGAGTATGAGTGGTGTTGATAAAACCTATTTTCCCTACAAACCCTCAAGAATCCTTCTGAGCCATAATATATCCCTAGTTGGCTCTCAAGCTGGCATATATTCTACTTTTGCTAAAAAAGTTACTGTCACTAGTTACTTTGATTTCCAAGTGATGACTGTTGATTCTAAATTCATCAGGAAACTTAAAGTATGTTCCTCATCTTCAACATCACCTCCATAGTCTAAATCTGAATATCCAACTAGTTTGAAATCTGCTGCCTTGGAGTATTTTAGCCCAAAATTTTGAGTTTCCTTTAGATATCAAAGAACTCTCTTTGTTGCTACTCAGTGAGAGAACACCAATAGCAAAAGAAATGTCTAGTCTAGTTGTGGTTACATAGATCAGACTTCCAATGAGTTGTCTATACTTAGTTGCATCTTCAAACTCTGCAGTATCATTTAATGTCAACTTCATATTTTGTTCCATGGGCATGTTGAGTGGTTTACAGTTTGTCATTCCAAATTTGCTCAAAATTTCACCAATATACTTCTATTGTGTGATGAAAATATACTTGGATTTTTGAATCACTTCAATACCCAAATAGTAATGAAGATGACCCAAATCTGTCATTTCAAAACCTTTCATCAATTCTACTTTGACTTTTGCAGTGTACCTTTCATTATTTCCTGTTATGAAAAGATCATCCGGATATACAATTGTTTTGTCAACTAGCTTGACAAACCGAGTTGCATCTTCAAATTCAAAATGCTTGAAATTCATGCTCAAATGGTGGTCAATGAGTTTTTCTTACCAAGTTCTTGGAGCTTGTTTCAAACCATACAACAATTTTATCAACTTGCACACTTTTTGTTCTTGACCTTCACTGGAAAAACCTTCCGATTAAATCATATAAACCATTTCTTTGAGATCACCATTCAGAAAAGCAGTTTTCACATCCATTTGATGGACTTTCCATCCATTTTGTGTTGTTAAAGCCAACAAAACCCAAATGGTGGTCCATTTCGTTGTTGGTGCAAAGGTCTCCTTATAGTTTATCCCTTCTTTTTGAGCATATCCCTTTGTGACAAGCCTTGCTTTGTGTTTGTAAAGTGAGCCATCTGCTTTGTATCTGTTTCAAAAGACCCACTTGCAACCAATGGGTTTACAATTGAGCAGAGGATCAACTAATTCCCAAGTTCCATTCTTGACCAAGGCATCATATTCAATTTTCATTGCTTTTCTCCACACATCAAGTTTTTAACTTGTTTGAAGGAAGTTGGTTTTGAATCAAAAGCAATATTGATTTCTTCTTTTGGATGGCCTTCCAAGGTAAACTTTTCTAGCTTATCTTGAATCTCTTCTAGGAACTTGTCTAATTGTTGTCGGCTTTGTATGCGCTTCTAGTACATGTTTTTCCAACTTCATCATGTCTAACTTATTAGAATATAAGGCTTAATATATGGCTTATAAATTAGTTGTATGTTAATATTAGTTAAGTGTTACCTAATATAAGGTTGAACCATTTCAACCATTTTGTAACCATCTCTCACATAATAAAAGGACGAACACACAATGAATAATGTGTGCATTCCGGTTACTCTTCATTTGCTCTTTGTACATTCTATTCTTTCTCTCTCCGCATATTCAAACATTGCTATCAAAGCCCTTGGTGCTTGAAGGGATCCACAAACTAAGGAGAAAGAGTAGAAAGAAGCACTCAATGTATTTTTGAATGCATCTAGGGCACGTGACAAAAGTTTTAAGCTTCAACAAGTTTTAGTCCCAAAGGAAGAACATTCAGAATATTTTTGAGGGTCATCTAGGGCTTCTTCAAAGGGCAAAGTAAAGAATAGAATAAAGTCACTACCAATTCTAGATTTGTGAAGAAATAACTACTCATGTTTTTTAAGGAATAACCTATTCGCAAATCCCATTTCCGTCATTACGTAGGATGGAAAGCTCAATAATTCAGTCACGATTTGTAAGAGGATAAACTCGTGAGGGCTAGAAAGACTGAAACGAGATCAAAGAACAAGCAAACGGTCTCGCAAATACTAGATTGTTGTTGCAATCTTGTCAGTTGTCACGAATGACGAACGAGGGCACACACGAAAAATCATGTTTGATGTCGTGAATCACGAATTGAATATTACCTATTATATATAAAGCGTTGAGATTTAATTGTGAAAAGATTTTTGAGGGATTATCAACAACTAATCGCAACTTTCCTAGGGCACGTTTTCAGTTGTATTCCTCAAATATTAAGGACACGAAACATTTTCTTGTATTCTGATCCCGAATGCAATAAAACTGCTATATGTGACAAAAGGAAATTGTTTAAGGGCATTTCATTTGGCCCTAACTAGACTGTAAATCTTGAATTTTGTGACAAGCCAAAGATGTTACTCTTGGAGACAATGATAAAAAAATGTGTACAATATCAATTTGTTGAAAGAAATATTCTTCAAGAGATGGATAAGATTGTGAGGAAAAAGATGAAGGGAAAATTCCAAGACAAACCAAATGTAGCCATTGTTGTAAATCCACCAAATCCTGAAAGTGATGAGGCACTAATAGGGAATAAATATTTTAAGAAAAACCTCACACTTTGAATAGTAAGAGATCCAACATAGGTAGAGCTCGGCATGGATGGTTGCCCGATAGTTCGGGATTACGTGGAACTCGAGAATTTACCCTTACGAGGGTCATCAAACAACTTGATGGAGCACTATGGGAGTAGCTCAGTATGGATGGTTGTCCAACCATTCAGGAGATTCTATAATTTGGGAGTTTGGGGAGGTGGAATTCAGCTCGGGAACTACACCTTTATGAGGGTCGGGAGGCAACTTGATGGAGTTCTACCTAGTCAAAGCACTATTTGCAAAGAAAAAAACTTCTGAAGAATGTGCGGTCTTGTTTGGTTCTGTTACTTCAATGTTCTGTCAGTATGTTCTATAGTGTAAGCCTTAAGAGGGGGTATTAGAATATAAGGCTTATAAATTAGTGTTATGTTAATATTAGTTAAGTGTTAACTAATAAACGGTTGTAACCACTTCAACCATTTTATAACCATCTCTCACATAATAAAAGGACGGACATAGAATAAATAATGTGTGCATTCTGGTTACTCTTCATTTGCTCTTTGTACATTTTATTCTCTCTCTCCGCATATTCTAACAAAACATTTGTCAATGTTTGTGTGGCCCATCTGGAATCTTTTTGTAATTCTTGCAAAACAATTGGTGCCTCATTTTCTTGATCTGAAGCTCCTTCATCTTCTAGTTGCTCCAAGAACAAGTTTTCAACTTCTAATGAATTTTTAATTTCTTCCTCAAGGGGTAGTTTATTTTTCAATTGTTTAGAAAAAATAGATTCCAAACTATATGCCCCCTTAATGTCTAAAATCTTCATGTAAACATCAAAATTTTCAAGTTGACCCAAATGTTGATCAATGTTGGATGTCCATTGTTGTTTTACAGATTTTAACATCTCTTGCAATGAGAAATTTAGTGTTTTCCTCATCATACTGTCTGTAGGCCTTTGAGGATTCGAATATCCCAAAAGGATGCATTTACGACTCATGTGGTACAACTTGTTCCTTTTCTACTTGGGAATCAATGCATAGCATGTAGATCTAAAAATCCAAAGACGTCGAACTAAAGCAAGATAATGATACCAAACTTCATATGGAGTCTTCATTTGAAGAGCTACTAAAGGTGACTAGTTATGGAGATAGACTATTGTTTGTGTTGTTTTTGCCCATAAATATAGTTTTACTCCTTTAAAATGCATTGCATGAACCATATTCATCACAATTTTGTTCATCCTCTCAACCGCTTTATTGAGTGTGAGGGACAATGAGATCATGTTTAATAGGCTTCAAACGCCTTTGATGTGAATTCATCATTATCAATCCTCAATGTGCCAATATGGGATTCATTTGACCATTGTGCAAAACTTTTGAAAAGTTTCAAAAGCTTCTGATTTTGCTTAAAAGGATAGATTCAAATCATTCTCGCTATGGTCATCAATGAACAATAGGAAGTACTTATTACCACTAGCAAAAGGAACTGGTAGTGGACCACACAAAACATAGTGGATCAACCGCAATTTCCATTCAATGGTCCAATTTGATTTTTGAAAGGGCTCTCTTTGTATTTTAGCCAAGACGCATGTGCTTCACATTTTTCAATTGTTTTGGGCAAAGTTGACAAACCTACAACACCATTCTTTTGCATGGTTCGAAGGTTGTCAAAGTTAACATTTCCAAATCTTGCATGCCACAAAAGGCTTGGTGACATTCCTTCACCAACGAGATAAGCAAAGTTTTTTCAAATAGAAGGCTCGTCTCTGAGTTTCAACAATTTTTCTTCCTCAAATCTAGTAAAGATAACTGTGATATCATGTTTTCTTTTAATTATTACCTCTCTGTCATCTAACAAAATGGAGTGGCCTTGTTATCGAATGAGCACCGGGGCAAGAAGTTTCATTTCAATAGAGGAAGGTATAAGACATTGTGGAGAATGAAATCTAGAAGTCTTGGTGACTTCAGTTGAATTGCACCCTTTCCTTCAGTTCCACAATTGTTCTCTCTGGCAAATGTACAAGACCACATATTTCTTCATGAAACTCCTCACAAAAGTCCCTTCCAAAATTCATGAGTTGTGTGGCACCAGTATTTAGGACCCATGCATCAAACCAAGTTGAGTTCACTTAGGCATAATTGAAATCATCTAATATGGAAAGCACACATTTACATGCAAATTGAGAAAGTTTGTTTTTGATATTTTCTTCTTTTCCTTATTTGCTTCCTTTTGTTTTTGATAGGCCTCAATCTTATCCCATGATGTTTTGCATTCATGAGCCTCATGACTCCCTTTTCTACCACATCATTTGCAAAACAAGTTTTAACTGTCATTTTGCTTCTCATGGTGTGACCATTGTTTATGCTCATTTTGCCTCCTAGTCCTCTATATCCTCCTTTGCCTCAATCATTTTCTTCATTCTTTGAGGAGGAAACCTTATTGGATGAATGTCCTTTTTATGAGCATAACAAATACTCTCTTGTGGTTTCAGTCTTTCTTCCAAAGGCCTTTTCTCTCTCAAGCCATCTTTTCAACCAATTAATTGAAAGTGAGTGACTTCAATTGATTGCTTGCTTGCAAAGACTAAATAGGTTGAATATGCGGGAAGAAAAGTTTTTATCAAGGCAGTCATATACATCAATTTTTCCACCAACAACATCAACATCATGTTTCGTTCTACGGATTTATGAAGCTAGGCTCCTTGCATCACCTTTTTCAACTCAAGGTTGAACAACTTTAATTTCAATTGTATGAATTCCAATTCTGAATGAGAATCAAACAAATCCTTTTAACTTTTGCAATGCTTCCAATGGTGTGTTGCACCCTTGTAAGTGAAGACAAACTTCTCTAGCAATAGAGGCCTTTATTAAAGCCAATGCCTTAGAATTTTTATGCTTCAAGATTTGTAATTCTATCTTTGTTTTGATTGTACCAAAATGACTTATTATCAATATTTTTAATTAGTCATAGATATTCTTTGAAATGAATCTCTTTTTAAATATCATCTAAAACACTCCAAAGTAAAAACTTTGGCCTTTTCCCAAATAAAAGATTTTCCTCCAAATAATTTGCACAACTATATGTAATAAAATATTTTGCAAATTTTGAAGGGAAAATAGAACTTATCAATCTCTTAGTCTTTCAAATTGTCTTGCCTTAGACATTTCTCACATAATCATGTTGTAAAGAGGCTTTTGCAAGACAGGTGACAGAAAGGGAGGTTGTTACATCAAAAGCGACTTCAAACAACTTTTGCAAGATTTGCTGGATGTGAAGCCAATTGAAAATACCAAAAAGGGGAAACGAAATCTTGTGTAGAAGAAAGTGGAGGCATTCTTGACGGGGCTTTGGTCTAGAGAAAATGCAGAAGAAGCAATGTTCATTTTTAAGCATTTTTGTTGGGCCTCTTCTTAGGAAAATGTTGAAGCCCTAAGATGTGGAAACCCACTCTTTAATATGATCAAGGATCAAGTTTTATAGAGGTACGAAAGGGGCAGCAAATCTTTGTTAATTTTTGGGAAAGAAAGCCATTGAAAAAGAATACAGCAAAGAATTTCTGTTAGGACTCGTTGCAAGGGAGGAGATTGAAAATGAAAAAATAGTCTATGCTTTCATACCAACGTCAGGTCAGGAATTTGGGCTGAAAAATGAATGCGGAAATTGTATTGATGCAAACCCAGAATATTGTATTCACTCAAAATACAACACAAGTACATATTTATTACAGTGTATAAGCATTTAATTCATCTTCAGGATGACTGGTCAGATTCTACACGATCACAAATATTACTATAACCTAGGATTATGTACATAATATTACAAAAATGGTAATAATAGACAAATTGTTCAAGGTAATTGTGAATTGAGCTCCAAGTCAATCACCACAAGCTCCCATGTGCATGAGATCCCAAAACCTACACAATTTAACGATGTGTGTCACAACCTAAAGCCAAGCCAAAACCTACCATCCACAAGATCTGCCAAAAACACCCCATAAATGGGTTCCATAAGCCCCAAGCCATAATCCTATCCCTTGTCCGCAAGGCCACAACAAACCTCAAACTATCATGGTGTTCAAGAACAAATAATGAAACCGATCCTCTTTGTATAAATGACCTCAAGCTAAGAATGTTGACTTCATGAGATTGCATGTGGTCACAAGACAACGTATACATCGAATGCAATTGGGAAATTATTAGTGTTGAGAACCAAATGCTCCCATGCCTATCAAAGCCAACTCCATAACCGATTCCCAAACCTTAGCCAGAATCATATCCATAATTTGGCTTGATAAAAGAAAAGGACAAAAGTCTCCAACTTGAAAAACTAACATCCATACCCAAATCTCTTCAATACCTTTCCTAAACTTCAAACAATTGTCAAATGAAGTCCACATGACAGAATTATGGCGTTTAGAAAATCAACTCTCAGATCTGCCCTATGATGGTCAAATAGACATCAAATTGAACTTGGTCATTTAAGGCCCTAACTGTAAAATATGGAAAAATGCAAAATAATGATCCCTAGGGATATTTGCAAGGAATCCAAATTTGTGATCACGTATGGAAGAGAAGTGCTTCCCATGACCAAAACAATGCAAGAATCCCATATCCACCACCAAAAATTTTGCTTTGATTTGTATTTGAATAAACTTCTGTTTTAAAAAACAGTACCAAAGTCTTACCCACTTATTCAGAACACATTCTATCTCGATTGAAGAACATACAAAACTTTTTGATCTTTTCATTCGACTCTATGAATTGAACCACGCCAAGAGTCATCACTAGATCATCATGGGTAGGGAGTTCAAAGAATCCCTCCATTCTACTTTTTATATGTTTTGTTGCTCCGACATCCAAAAACCAAATTGATTGTCAAGTTACTTGATTTCCATGTGCAGCCATAACAAGATAATCAGTATTGTTAGTTTCATCACTCTGTATGCACCTATCTCATTTCCGCCTCTTCCTTTCTGTCGTTCTAATTCTTGCATTTGTTTGAAATAGCACTTTACTTTGACAAGATCATTTTAGACAATGTTTATTTGTGAATATGATATAATGCATTTACTTTTTTTTGTGTGATAAAGTATGATGATATGATGGTTCTTCTATTTTGAATTTCATTTTTTTAAATTTGTATTTAGTCATTACAAATAAATACAATTCTTATACTCTACTTTTTTATACCAACATATCCCTAGATATCCCCTAAATTTTCCAGACATCCCCACATTCCAGTAACTTTATGTAACATTGCATATGACAATAATGAAGACATATGCATTTCTCTAGTTAATGTGATTTTCTCCGTTTTAGATAAGTATTCCTTTTCTTTGTAATAGGGTTTTGATTTTGAGATGATTGGGCTTAGGGCTCAAACACATCACATTTGCATCAACTGTCCAAAGACTGGATACTAGAGATGTGTGTTGGGTTTCCACGATCACAAAGAATAGCCGGTAGGTGTATATGCATCATTCACTTACAAGCAATTACTGCATCCTAGGGATTACACCACATTGCAAGAGGAATCATCCTAGCCTTGCAAACGATAAAGGCCAATACTCTCACATCTGCATACCCAAAAAGAGGGTTTTGCCCAACCTCCTTAGGTGTTAGCTCGAAGAGTAGAGATCCTAGTGCCCTTACGTTGCATTGTAAGCTATTATCAAAACTTGCCCCTGCAAAATGATATGTGCCAATAAATCTCCAGTTTTGATTTTGCTTCTAATAAATCACATAAGTAGTTTTGAGCTTACCTGGGATTACAAGAGTAGGGCCTTGTGAAAAAAAACCTTCTATCAAATGAGAGCCTTTGCAACTTTTATAGCATTTTTGGATGATAAATCTTTCCCAAAAATATGTTGTTTTAATTTTATTTAGTTTGGTTTCCTATACAATCTCCTAAGATATTGAAGGGTGGTGCCTAAAAGATTTAAGGGTGGTACATCCAATTGTTTCAAAACCCATCCCTTGTTTCTCCATTCCCTACTCTAGGAAACTTGATCTAACAAAGAAAGCTTGACCAAGATAACATTGTTATACACATGGATTTGAATCGAGCATAGATTTGGAAATCACTAAAAATCTCCAAAAAGTCACACTAAATCGCAAGTCTAAGGCTAGGCGAGAAAATTGCCTAAAAATCATGATACAAGTTTTGTCAAGTGATTAGATTTTTTCCAAGTAATCTATATAATTACTTGGTGAAAATTGTTGATTACTCGGCATGACTCGTCTAAACAAGTTATAAAAGCACATAATAGTAAAATAAACATTTTATGCTTATTTCTACATTTTTTTTCCCATGAATACAATGCAAAATCAGTGGAGGCTTGGAGGTTGTTGGAGGTGATTTCTAGCGATTTTGCTTTGTTACCTATCCTGAAGCAAGGGAACTTACAAAAGTGTGGAACTCTCAATTTGTAGTTTTCTTCTAGCATAGTTGTGGAGACTGGAGACACTTTGACCGATTAGTTTTGGTATTAAACCAAGATCATGCTTTGAATCTGACTTATGACTCCAAAACATAAAGGGATCCATCAAAGAAATGACTTCCCAAAACAACAAATCCATATGGGATAAATTGCAATCCATCCAAGCTTCAAGGATAAACCCGTTGTTACTTCAAAGTTGCCTCAAAGAATAAATATTGATTATGTGAATCCTACCACTTTTCATTACATTTTCAAACCTCAAGGAAAACATAGTCATGCAACAACCTACAAGTATTTATTTTACTTTTCATTATCTTTCTAGTTGTTAATATGAATCATGATATGTACTTTTAAATAGCAATTAGGGTTAGATTCTAATTTCTTTTATAGGGTTTAAGCTTGTTGTTTAAGAACGGCATCGACATCTGGTTCAACAATGCCTAGCCATCCTAAATCTAAGTCCAATAACCCTTCATGGAAGCATTGTGAAATGGTAGCGTAGAAAAATTGAGTTAGATGCAAAAATTGTGGGATGAAGATGAGTGAAGGTGTTTATCGCCTTAAGTACCACCTCACATAATCAAGTAAGGAATGATGTGGTAGTGCGCACACAAGCACCACTTGAAGTTCAATGAGAGATCGTTGTTTTCCTTGCAATTTGTGTACGAAAAAAAGGAAAGTTCATGCACTTACTGAACACTAGTGAATAGGAGGGCGCGAAGGATGATTATGATATCGAGGCCTTTTATAATGCCACGACTCCAAGGGGTCGAGGACGGGGCTCATCCATCAAGAAAGTTCAACTACTTTTGTAGTTGCTCAAGTAGTCTTGGATCACAACCTTCACTTGAAGGTACCACTTGAATCGTGAAGTATATAATGAAGCAAGGATAGTTGTAGCAAACTTTTGGTACTACAACAACATTCCTTTCAATGTGCCAAAAATCCCATACCAAAGCATATGGTCATTGTATTCACTGTTGTTGGGAAGGAGTTCAGGACTCCTACTCATGATTAGAGTGGCCCATTGTTGAAAAATTTTATTAAACATATACTAACCATTGTTGATGACCAAAAAAAAGTATGGCAAAAAAAAACGTTGCACCATTTTGTCTAATGGATGGACGTATAGTAAAAACCACGCATCGATTAATTTTCTAGTGGTTTCACATGGGCAGCCAGCCTTCTTGAAGTCAATTGATGCTTCGCACCAAGTAAAAAATGCAAACACTTAGTGTGATATGTTGGATGACTTGGTGATGGAAGTGAGTGTGCAAAATCTTCTCCACGTTGTGACCGACTACGTGGCAACATATGTAGAAGCAAGGAGACTTCTTGAGGAGAGGCGTGATACACTTTTTTGGACCCTTGTGTAGCCCATTGCATTGATCTCCTACTTGAGGACATAGAAAAGATCTCATGGGTGAAAAATGTGGTTGAAGAGGCAAGAAATATCACCAAGTTCATCTACAAGCACACTTGGGTGCTAAACTTGAGGAGAGAGCACACCAATAGAAATGAGTTTGTGCGATTGGGAGTCACATAATTCACTACAAACTTCATCATGCAGATCATCATAGCTTCACCAACATCTCTTAGGCATATGTTTGTGAGCACATGATGGTTAGAGTTTTCCTATGCTAGGAAGCCCGAAGGAGAAAGGGTTCTAAATACCATTTTTGATGATATGTTTGCTAATCACGCCGAGGAAATCATTAAAGTACCCTTAACGTTTTTTATTTATCATTTATTTGTTTTTAAAAAAATTCTTAACTTTTGATTTTAAATTTGCACATACTACAATTGGTGGATGGAGAGAGAAACTCAATGGGTTATTTGTATGAAGCCATGTACATGGCCAAGGAGGCCATAGCCAAATATAATGGGCAAAATCAAAGAAAATTTGAACGTATTTGGTGCATTATTGATTACAGATGGAACAAGACACTCCACCGACATATTCATACAATGACCTACTACTTAAACCCTAGGTTTTTCTATTGCACTCATTTAAGCTGATGTGGAGGTTATGGATGGCCTCAATACATGCACAATGAGAGAATGATCCCCGATGATAACACTAGAGATGTAATTATTGAAGAGTTGTTGGTTTACAAGAATGCAACAGGGAGATTCTTTTCTTTGGCTCTATGTATTAAAAGAAGAAACACTTCTCAACCAAACACAAATTGAGTCATTTGTTTTTTTCTTTTAGTCTCTTGTAAATAGCACTAGCTAGACAAATTTCATTTATTCAAGCCTAGTTGACTTACAAAATTATACGTTTAATTTGCAGATGTGCGGTGGGAAGATTATTGTGCAAAAACACCAAGTCTTCAAAGGCTAGTGATCCACAATTTGTTTCATCCTTGTAGTGCTTCAGGGTGTGAACGTAATTAGAGCATGTTTGAAGTTGTTCACACAAATAAGAACAATAAGTTGACAACACAATGCCTCAACAACCTTGTCTTTGTGCAATACAATCTTCGTCTTTATATGAGACAAGTGAAAGAAGTAGATAGTCATGATGCAATTGACTTGGATGAGATTGATCCACACATCGACTAAATTGCTGATGATGTGGAGCCCATGTTTACTGTAAAGGAAATCACATGTTTGGAGAAGGACTCAAAAGAAGCATTAGCAGGAGGGCTTGATGAGGATCCAAATGATATATTAGCAAATGATATTATTCTGAGAGGATATTTACCTTCCAATTACATGAGGCGGCCACAACAAACTTATAGATGGACGCGGTGCTAGAGATGTAATTTAATATGTATATTTCATATTTCATATGACTCCATGAGCATTTTAGTTTGTACCTAAGCTAAGCTGTACTTCGCACACTTTTTGGTCAAAAATTAACAGAAAATATATTTATGCATTCTCTACATTCATTTCTCATGTCATTTAACAATGTTTTACATTTTATCTAAGTTTATTTTATGAATATATGTGTTTTGTAAAGCAGTGATAAAGTTGTTGAGTAATGCCAAGAAATTCCCGAGTCCCAAGTACTTGGAAAATACATGTTTTTGAACTATGGAATCAAGTACAGATGTAATCCAAATTCTTTGGCCAATGAGAGCGATAGACCCAGAAATAAGGATGAACGCAGTTGAACTCAAAATAAAAAAACTTTTGACAATCAAGTATACAAAATAACAAGTTTTCCTTTGGCCTCTACATTGGGTTAAGAGTAGGTAAGTTAGAAATTGAGGAGCTGATTTCCAATTGATAAGGGACCGAGAAAATGGTCTATATATCAGCTGAGTCCCTTTCTCAAACACAAGTAAAACATGAAACAATGTAAGACTGCTATTCTCTGTAGATTTACAACCAACACCACTTTGTTACCTCACATAAATAATATCTCCTGTAGATCTTTCCATATATTATACTTTTGAAATGAAAGTATTTTCCAGCTTACCAGCCACTATGTCTAGAAAAGTAGTCATTATCCAGTGACACAGCAAGAGCAACTGTTACTGCTCTTTCTAACAGACTCAATGGACGAGACACATCCAAGTCGTGTATCTGATCCAAAAGAAATTGTAAACAATCAGTAAGATACAACCTGAATAATAACAAAGTCAAATAAACAATCCGACATTCAGCCCAAAAAAATCGAAGCACAAGATTAAGGCACACCTGTGCAGCTCGACCAGTCTTGGCACTCGAATCAATCTTTCCAAACCTTATTGCATACTGACCTGCATCTGTAAACATCTGCCAATGATAACAGGACAACATTCAATAGAATTAGTATATAAAATAAGATTTTCTTCAACGCCATTTTTTTGCTACAACCATAAATTCATGCACATGCTTACAGGTATTTTCTTATAGGCAGAGGCAAATGTGTGCATATGGAAGTGCTCAGTTAAATCTAAAGGTATTTGTTAATGAGCTAGTATTTGTTTTAGTTGGACTAATTATGGTATGACTATAATATGATCAAGATTAATCATATACACGCATAGACACAAAAGAGAATACACTCATACATAAGGAAAGCGCAAGGAGCCGAGAGATTTTGAAATCACACAAACAATTCATTGTTGGTTTTTGCCTATGTTGCACGGAAACGAAAATGGAAACGAGTACGAAACGTGGAAACGACAATTTTCAAAAAACCTTGGATACGAAACGTTACGGGAAACGTCCGTACTATATATATATATATATATATATATATATATATATATATAGTACTCCATGGACCATACGAGATAATTTATAAAGCACTCAAAATATTTTGTATTCATTGAAATTTGAAGTTCTAAAGATTCATCATTCAACATATAAAAACATAAATATATAAAAACCACATTAAAATAAAAACATTAAATTAAATTTATATAATAAAAACTATTGAATAAAAGTATAAGAAGTGAATTATACTCTATAAGTTATAAAATATTATAATAAAATAAACTATAATATCTAACTTAAATCCCAAAAATAATTATTCAAATTATATTTTATAATATATAAAACATGTAATAAAAAAACATAAAAAATAAAATACAAACAAAAGAAAATCTTATTAAATAAATATAAAATATACTAAAAATTCTATTTTAAAAACCATAAAGAAATAAGACTCACGAGAAGGAAAGGAAGAATTTGCACTTACAAGAATAAAACTAAAACTCGACAATTGTAAAGATGTCTTATAGAAATTCAAGTCGCAAATAACAATGGCGGATTTTCGAACTCAACTGCAAGTCGCAAATAAAAATGGCAGATTGTTGAACTCAATAAATTCGTAGATACAGACATAGTTTTGACGGAAATACAGACACGAAATCAAAGAAACCCTAGTCGTAGTTTTGACGGAAATACAAACACAAATACGAAGAAAACCTAGTCGCAAGGGCATAGGTATTTCCACCAATTTTTCAAAGACGTTTCAACAGCGCTTTGCGTACACGTTTCAACGTTTCCGTTTCCAAAACGTTTCGGTTGAAACGTGGACCCCTTAGGCATTTCCGTGCATTCTAGGTTTTGCAGTGTATGAGCAAAGAGCCAAAGAGTTGTATTAAAGCACAACATTCCTGCATCTTTGAGGAGAATTAGAAGGTGATTTTGGATAATATGAATGCAAGAACCAACCATTGGACTGACCTCTTTAGTTATCGTTGGCAGGTTAGAGCCAGCCTAATTAAATAGGTCCTTCAGAGCTCCCTATTTTATGGCCACCATCGCAACACAAAAGTTAATCTCAAAGGAAATGGATGAAACACAAAGGAATATAGTATTCATATATCATAGACAATGTAAAATCTTAAGTATATTGAATGTTTTGAACATTGATCGTACTAAATTTTTAAGTTTTGTATTTCTTCCGGACTAAAAATGAGTATATGAATAAAAAATATATTTACTTTTATTTTTTATATTTTTTTAATATATATGTACGAACGTATCCAAGACGTATCGTACCCAAGATTTTTTTAAAATTGAAGTATCGGCGTATCAAACCCGTACCCGTATCCTAGCAACATAGCATTTTTATGTATCATGAATTTTTGGATGAAGTCCCATTTTTAACTATGTTTCCTACAATTTTCTGTTGGTTCCCTATTTCCTGTCTTTTCTGAAGGAAGTATACTTTTCAACCAATCTAGGACTCTAATTAACCAAATTTTCTGTGTTTACAAGTTTTTGTTTTAGGAACTGGATGCGACATAGAAAAAAACACCTTAAAAGAGTCCAACAAGACAGGATCAATCTTAACCCATGTGCATTGGTCAAGAAACACCAGGAAAAATACATAACCATAAATATTCCATTAGTTTCCTCATTCTATCATTCTGTGCTCATGTTCTCTTAAAAATTAAAAAGACTGAGCTGTCCCTTGTATTTTTTGAGCCTCCTTTTCCATCGAATTTCAGCATTTTCACATTAAATATTAATGTTTGTGCAGTAGTCTTCATTAATAAACATTTATGTGTAATACAAAGATATTAATTGCTGGTTTTCTTCCACTGAAAATTCAAAGATCTTAACAAGGATTACTGTGTTTCCTTTTCAAGACAAAATTTAATTTCTTCCTCACATTTGTTGAGACAGATTTGATACATACAATGTAGCAACCTCCATTGGCAATGCAGTGACTAGGACAAAATTTTCTATGCATTTTTATTTCATTTAGGCAATATAAACACTCGTTTTCAACCATTGCATCAGAGAAACTTGCATTATGGCTATCTGGCCTATATTGAAGATTTTCGCAACTTTTCTGTGCTTTTGTAAATGATAACAAACATATCTGTATTATATATATGAAAAAGTATCACAAAATAACTAAAACTAGTTTCTATAGTGAAGTTTTTACAGAGTATAAGAAAACAAATACTAAAGTCCATAAAGAAGGTGCTGATATCAGTAGCAAAATAAAATCGGCATTGAATTTCCAGAATAGACTGGAAAGGAAACATTAGGATGCTTTGGTAGTCAAAACCTTAGCCACTAAAAACATAGAGCAGAGATAAAAATAAACTAAACAAAGCATACTTTGAAGGTGAAAACAATGTACCCATTATATCAAGTAGTTTCAGAGGATAATTTAGGAAAGTCACAAGCGATGAACATCAGGCTATCTTTTTCTTTGAAGTTGGCTATGGCTTCCAAAATGCCAGGAATATCAGTGTATTCTCTGCATACCACGTGCCATTTCATATTGATTGCATTTGAATATGCTCCTGCTGTGGCAATAGGAAGCCTGAGCCGCTTGAAAAAGGTACAAAGATGAGGCTCAGTATCAATTGAGCTAAAGGATTTATAGAGACATGGGGCTCCTTGACTATGCTGAAGGATTGCTTCTTGAATGATCACTTTGTTGATTGGTGATTTTTACCAAGTCCCAAATGGCATGCCAAAGAATGAGGACATCTGTCATAGCTTGCGACAGGGGCACAAAGGACGTTGGTGTACGAATATAAGGCTTATAGTTATGTATTAGCTAATAAATGGTTGTAACCACTTTAACCATTTTGTAACCATCTCTCACATAATAAAATGACGGACACACAATGAACATGTGTGCATTCCAGTTTCTCTTCATTCCTTCTTTGTGCACATTTTCTAACATTGGTATCAAAGCCCTTGGTGCTCGAAGGGATCTGCAAACCAAAGGAAGAACATTCAGAATATTTTTGAGGGTCATCTAGGGCTTCTACGAAGGAAAATAAAGAATAAAAGAAAATTGCTATTTTCAAAGGTGAGTTTTGAAGGGCAGTTCGCCAGTCACTAGAAAGAGGGCACAAGATAGATTGAAAGCACATCAATAACAGTCATGAATATACCAGCAATCTGAAGATAATACCTGCGCTAGGGCACGAATTGAGGAAATAAACCAAACAGTCTAATCGCATTTTTAAAGAAATATCTGGTCGAGTTTTTGAAGGAATAGCCTAGTCATGTTTTAGAAGAAATAACCAGATATTCTGGTTGCGATTTGCAAGAGGATAAAGTCATGAGAGCTGGAAGAGCAGTCACGAGTCTCTCCTAGGGCATAGGACATACAAATTTCAGGCTGTTTCACAGGTTTTATACAGTTGCAAAAGGAAGAAATCAAGATTTTTAAGTCTATATTTTGCATATTTCAGACGTCCTGGAACATGAGCAAACAAATGGCATTTCTAATTACTGGTAGTGGAAGATTGAAGCAATCAAATGAAACTCTGAGACTTGTCATGATGGCCATTTTTGGAATTATGTTAGGATTCATTATTTTTGGAATTGTGTTAGGATTCTTTGTTGGCATTTCTTTTCCACAGGTTTATTTTATAAATTTTGGATTTCCATCGAGGCTGATGATGGTTAATACCATTAATGTTGAATCTGCTGATTTATATCCCCGCAGACTGTGGGGTAAGCCCCGTGAGGATTTGCCATTTAAACAGAAATACCTTGCAGTTTTCACTATTGGCCTTACTCAAAAGGACACCATTAACGATGAGATATCCAAGTTTTTAGAAAATTTTAAAATCGTTCTATTCCATTATGATGGGAGGACAAGTGAATGGGATCAATTCAAGTGGTCCAAACAAGCAGTTAATGTTAGTGTGAGAAGACAAACAAAATGCAAGGGAAATATCAAAGACAAACCAAATGAAGTTAACATAGCCATTGTTGAAGACCCACCGGATGCTGAGAGTGGGGTAGTGAAAAATTCGCTAATGAAGAATACGTATTTTAAAGAACCCCGACACTTTGAAGAAAGGCAGGATCCAATGTAGGTAACATTCGGCATGGATGGCTGCCCAAATAGTTTGGGAGTCTGTGGATCTCGGGAATTCACCCTTATGAGAGTCATGAGACAACTTGATGGAGCACTATGGAAGTAGCTCAGCATGGAGGGTTGTCCAACAATTCGGGAGATTTTGTAACTCGGGATTTCGGGGAGGTGGAATCTAGGAACTCGGGAATTCAGCTTGGGAACTACACCTTTATGAGGGGTAGGGAGACAACTTGTTGGAGTTTTACTTGGTCAAAGCACTAAGTTTTGACAGAAGCTTTTGAAGAATGAATGCTTCTCTATTTAGCTCTATTATTTTAATTTTCTAAGAATATGTTTATTATTGCTTTCTATAGTGTAAGTATTCAGCTTGGGAACTACACCTTTATGAGGGGTAGGGAGACAACTTGATGGAGTTTTACTTGGTCAAAGCACTGAGTTTTGAGAGGAAGCTTTTGAAGATGAATGCTTCTCTATTTAGCTCTATTATTTTAATTTTCTAAGAATATGTTTATTATTGCTTTCTGTAGTGTAAGCCTTAAGAGAGGGTGTAGGAATATAAGGCTTATAGTTTAGCATTAAGTTAATATTAGTTATGTATTCACGATAAACGGTTGTAACCACTTTAACCATTTTTTAAATGATGTACACACAATAAACATGTGTGCATTCTGGTTTCTCTTCATTCCTTCTTTATGCACACTTTCTAACAATCGGCAAGCTTGACGACAAACATTAAAAAAGAGTTGCGGTGGCATCCACGGGATGACAAATGGCATTGAGTTGTACTCCAAACCTTGGTTACAACTTCAATAGATGTATGAAATTGTAAATTAATTAGAATCGCAACTACAAATATATATGATATTTTCACGGACATCCTGTTGTCATAAATCAATGAAATCTTGAAATTTTTGGAGTTATGGGGAAAAACTTTTTGTTTTGGTTATTGTTTCCCCCTTGCTAGGCCTTAAAGTCTAAAAAGTTAGCCATGTTTTTCAAAAGCTGGGCAAAATTTATTTATTGAGGAATAGGTGGAAATGTTCCTCTATTCCACCTATTCCCAATTAACCGCCTTGACTGAAATGCACTATGGAATCGGTTATATCGGCATTCATTGACACCAACAGATAAGTTCTTGGGCTCCTTATGTTCTCCTATGACCTTCCTTATCCGACCATTGGAGCAATGAGGCGATGCATCGGAAAAATCGGTCTGCGAGGAACAAGTGGAACTATTCCACTTATTCCCTACATACTCGCATTCACCGATCATTAGGGATAGAATCGAACATGTCGACGCTTATAAGAACTCCTTGAACGGTTCCCATGTTCCTTTGTTCCGCCAAAAACACCGACAAAAACAAAGCAAAGGCAAAGGTAGGAGGTTGGATTGGCAATATAGGCTCTGTGAGGAACAACTTGAATGCTTCCCGAGTTCCATGATGCTCCGCTTCCCCGCATACCCCGCAATGCTGACAAGCAAATAGAAAAGTGTAAGGGTCGGTTAAGTCAGCCTGGGAGGGAACAGAGAGAAGTGTTCCCTCGTTCCGTCTGTTCCCCGATTCATCTCCCTAGCCACCAAATAAAGCAAAAAGTAAAGTCATTCATTGAAGAGACCCAGGGAACGTTCCTCAGTTCCTCTTCTGCTCCGAAACTCTATCCGGAGCGCCCTTTTGCCAGATTTCTCAACAATTATCAAATTTTCGCCAAGGAAAGATGTTAATGAAGGTTCTAAACTTGAGTATTTGATATGTAATGTCAAAATGATGTATTTGTGCCAAATTGAATGTATTTTTGACTCAAGTTATGTAAACTAGGGTTTGGATGAGTTAAGGTGACAAGTAGTTAAAATAACTACTTTTGGGCCAATGTGTCTATTAAACCTCCATTTTGTATTTGTAAGGGGTTGGATGCCAATAGATCTGATGTAAGAGCAAGTATACATTGAATACAAAAGAATTTCTTCTCATTTTCCTCTCCTTACATCCTCTTTCTCTCTTCCTTGGTCTCATATTGTGGAATTGAAACTTTGTGTTCACTCCTCTTTATCAAGAATCATATAACTTTGTGTCAATGCATTTCTGATTTAAGGGGAAGAATCTCCATGTTATGTGAATGTATGCATTCTTAAATCTCATGAACATGCAATGGTAGAATAAGCTCTGTTTCCTCCTTATTTGAAGTTGTTTTCTCCTCCTTCCTCTCAATACCCTCTCAAGCTTCTTGTTCTTCTAAACTTCTTATCCTTTGTATTCAATCCCATCATCCTTACACAATGAAACTAGTGTCCTCACATAAGACCCGAATAGTTGTAAATTTGTAAATATTGTAGGATCAATTTTGGTTTGAATAAGGAACCTACCCATTAAAGAGAGGTTGTAGTCCCCTTGAATTGTTGGTTTTCTTGCCCACAACACTTACAGATTTTCCCACCAACAAATACCATAGGTTATGCTAGTTTGGTTTGTTATACTATCTAGTGGATCCGTTTGATCAACTTTGACCTTGTGTATGCCCATATATATCTTCTTGTATTGTTTTAACGATGACTAATACATATACATATACATATATACGAGACAAGGTGTGTGTGTGTGCGTGTGCATGTGCATGAATTTGTATGTGTTCTTGTATGCTAAGTCACCAAGTTCATGTTCGGAGAGGATAAGTTTGAAACAAGTTCTGTCGCCAAATAAAATTCAGGGGAAAAATTCATCAATAAGTTCAAATTATATAAATCTATATTTATTATTTTTCAAAATTAATAATAAATATACAAGAATGTCAAAATATAGAAATATTATTAAATAACCTCCCATAAATATTATTCAACTAAACACAATTAAACACCCAAATATAAGGTTGAAACTAAGGCATTAAAAACCAAAAATTAAAACTAAAACTATTGTTAAAATTAAAACCCTAAAACTAAATCTAAGACATTCAATTAAAATATTACATGCCAAAGCCTAAACTAAAATTTTAACACTGACACCTAAACTGCAAGCTGCAACAGTGGCAATGATGAAATATAGGTTGACGGAAGCGGTGATGGAACATAGGTCAACCAGATCAGGAAATCAAATCGATGGGCAACTTGTTACACAGATCAAGACTCAGATGCATCTGAAATAAACACTGCAATCAGAAACTTCAACAGCCACTGTCTGCAATTTTTTAGACAAGAAACTTCAGACTTCCACTTGCTATATTTCGAAAATGGCCTCCAGGTTAGATGACTGCTCGTAGATGATTGTTTGCAGACTTGCAATTGTAAAAATAGCAGAGATTCAAGTCCATTTGTATGAAAAATAAAAACACTAAACCTAGCCAACATGAGATGCCATTTTTGGCCGAATTTTAACGTTTTCTATCTGTGTTTGTTTAAAATTGCCCAATTTTGAATTTTTTATTTGAAATTCGGTGAACCGTGTAACATACCTTGTATGCATGTATGTATGTGTGAATGCTTGTATGTATGTATGCTTGGATGTGTGCATCTATGAATGCATGCATGCATGTATATGTTGTATGAGAATAAATACATACATACATGCATGCATACATATATATAATATATATACATAATATATATATGGCATATGATCTGATGTGATGGATATTTATATGGATGTTATTATCTTGCTCTTGCTTACCAGATGTTTCATGGCAAATGTATCTTCCTTTTTTGTCACTTCCATTCTCTGTCATGATTAATCAATCATAGTGAGGTTCTGTAACCCTTATGTTCATACGGCTGTGTGCCTCTTGGAGGTAGTATACCAGATTTGAGGGATTCTTTAAACTGTTGGCTAAGGGTTTGGTGCAGAAATTGACAAAATGGTGAAAACTGGAGTTACGTGTACAGCCATGCGAGCATGGAATGGAAGATCATGAATCAGAAGCAGATAGTGAAGCAGGTGAGAACCTAAGTTGCCAAAACGTTTTGGATACGGGAGCGGGAGCGGGTATCCGATACGCAGAAACAACAAAAAAATTTACCCCGGATACGGCGTAGGATACGGCAGTACAAAAACTATATAAAAATTAAAAAATATATAAATTTCAGCCTTTTAAATGGGAATTTAATTATTAACCACATATTATGCATATGAAAGACAAAATAAAAGACAAGTTATAAGCTAAATAAGTGAATAACCACAACAAACAAGCTAGGATACCAATAAAACTTAGAAACTTAAAAGCTTAAAAGTTAAATTAAAATTTAAAATACTTAAATCGAACACAATGTGAATGTCATGAATCTCATGATATATTAAATTCAATCATAGATCAATATTCAAAGTTCAAACTATCTTTCATTGTCAATATTCATCATATTCCTCTTCATCAAGAGGATCAAAACCAGCTACATCATCATCATTATGTGGTTCATTAGAACCACATGGGCTCGAACCACTCGCACTAGGGCCACTGCCAGTTGCACCCCCTTGTGCATGTAGGTCTCATGGTGCCAGTGCCACAGAACTCCCCTCATCATCATATGCTCCATGGTGGGAAATGGAAGCATCCAAGTCAACTATCTCTGGATCAATGTCCCAATGTCTTGTTGACCCTTCCTTGTACTCCGGCTGCTTGTGGGATAAAAGGCGCAAGTTGGAATGTATGTATACCAAATCTTCAGCCCTTTTAGCCCTCAACCTATTGCATTTCTGTGAGTGGATGAAACTATATGTACTCCAACGCTCAGAGGAAGATGAACTTGCAACCTATTAAGGCAACCCAAACTTCAAAGTCAATGCAAAGTTCAACTTCAAACTTAAACACTCAAACTTAAATTTTAAAAAACTAAAAGAAAAGAGAATAAAAAAATTTAAAAGTTACCTGTGCCAAGACCTTGATTGCAAGAGGTTGCAAGTAAACCGATGAAGTACCATGGAGGTACCACCACATATGAGCATCCATCTTGTATTTGCTTCGAAGAGCGAGAAGGCTATGACCCGTTTCTGCTATGAAATTGCCAAACTCTACCATAACCTGGTCTTGGGCCTCAGGATCAGGGAAGAGCCTAGCCAATGCCGTCATATATCCCTCACTGACTTCCGCATCCTTGTATGGTGCTACCCTCCCTAGCAAGGAAAGGATCTTTGTGCTATAAAATCTAGGAGTCAATGCAAAAGCCAGTAGATGTAATGGGGTGGTCATTTTGTTCCACCGCTCAATGAGGATTGACTTCACTTGTTTGAAAAATATTTCCTCAGGATCTTGTTCTTTTGCATTTATCTCTCCAGACATGGCTGATCTGTGTAAATAAACCGGATCATGCTCATAATGGGCTCCGTAAAACTCAACAGATAATTCACTCTATCCCACCAAGGGTCCTCTAAGATCAGGGTCTTCACTTTTTGAGCCCGTTGAGTGTTTGATTGCGTCCATATACACCAAAGATTGCATGTTACCATCCTCATGAGTGCCTCTCGCACTTTCACTAGTCATCTCAAGACGATTGTGTGTGATGCAAACCGAATCTCAGCAACCTAATAAGAACAAGGAACAAAAATTAAAAATAAAATTGAAAGCTAAAAGAATACTAAAAAACTTATATTTAAATTTTAAATTAAAAAGAAAGAAAGAAAGCTTTTCCTTACCTTTAGTAGCTCCAATCATGAGAATGATCTAAAAATGCCTTGTGACATGTGGTGGTTGGTGACAAACATTTGGATCTCTTCAGCTTCTTCATACACTTGTTGATCCACTCTATTTTGTTTGCCATTTTCTTTAGCATTAAATTCAATGAATGCACGGTACATGGTGTCCAAAAAATATGCCTATATTGTGCCTCAACTAGCATCCCCACAACGTTGCAATTTTTGGCATTGTCCATTATAACTTGGACAACATTTTCAGATCCCACTGCCTCAATGGACTCAAAGAGAATGTTGGCTATAAATTGGGCATCCTTCACTTGCCCCTCACAATCAACCGCTTTAAAAAACATTGCCCCCTTAGGGCATACTGCAATCACATTGATTAAAGGGTGGTTTCTTGCATCTTTCCATCCATCAGAAACAATGGACACACCTGTTTTGGTCCATGAGTCCCTAATTGGTTGCAAGGAGGTTTCCACATTTTTTTTTTGTTTATCCAAAAGGGTGGTGCGGATCTTCTCATATCCTGGTGATTTATACCCTTTTGGTGCCTCATTGATGGCTTTCACCATCTCATGCCAATAAGGTGATCTCACAACATTAAAAGAAAGCCCATTAGCATATACACACCTTGCAATGTGTTCATCTGCAATTGCCTTGGTCTCATTCTGAAAGGCCTTTTCCAATGGCCCTTTTGTCTTATTTTTCTTTCGTGCAAGGGAAACATCCTCATCCGTGGAGATAGGAGCCACAAATGGATGTGGCATGGCCACAATTGGGGATCCACTAGGTGGAGCAATTAGAGGCCTCATTGAACGAGATGAACCTCCTCTTTTAGCCAATGGATGACCCGCTCTCATAGCCACATTTGCCTCTACATCTTCCTGCTCTTTGATATATGCCAAAACTTTTGCTTTTGGCACCCCAGCATTATTCTTCCCCTTGCATACTCTTATGCCATTACCCGTTATGGCACACAAGTGGCTTTTCACCCTATTGTAAGAGCCTTTGAATAGTCCATCACAATCATTGCATTTCCATTCAAAACAACCACCACCTGCAATTTGTTGAACTATTGTTATGTGCCTCCATAACGGTGAATTTGGATCAAAGTCCTTGGCCAAAGATTGCCCAGA
The DNA here is from genome assembly GCA_018340775.1 of Taxus wallichiana var. yunnanensis. NCBI lineage: Eukaryota > Viridiplantae > Streptophyta > Pinopsida > Cupressales > Taxaceae > Taxus > Taxus wallichiana. The sequence goes on along the minus strand of CM031235.1, from coordinate 787,636,156 downwards.
AGAAGCAGAACTTGTTGCCATTGTAGAAATACCTACAAGGTTCCAAAAAAAAATAGCAAAGAAAACAATGGCATGCAATTGCATTGTGATTGAACAATGAAAATTTAAAAAGTTGAATAGAAAGAGCAAAAAAATCAAAATGTAATGTGTGCAAGATTAAATAACAAAAAAAAAAAGAAACAAGGTTAGAAATTAAAAAAACTTACCTTCACTTTGTAAACCACAAATCCTTCACAAATCTTCCTCCTTTACAACTCCTCACACTCCTACAAGCTTAGCAATAGCTCCTCAAACCCTAGACAAGCACAATGTAATTTTGGAGAGCCAAAGGTAAGTTTCTTTGCTTTATGTTTTGTTTTATTGTTTAGAGTTAGCTTTTAGGGTTTAGATTAGAAAAATATTTTATTTTTTAAAGGAGTGGTGTTTTTAAAACATGGAAATCATTAAAAAAATGAAAAAACGTGTTTTTTCAAGTGGGAGCGGGCAGGGAGCAGCAGCGGGGCTGCGGAAGCGGCCGGCAGTGCGGCACATGCCATACCCGGCCGTTTCCACGCCTTGCTCGCTTGCCGCCCTCCCACTCCCACGCCGCTCTTGCCACGGCTTTTCCTAGCCGTATTGGCTACCTAGGTGAGAGGCCCTACCGGACGTTTCCTGACAACCCCTGTCGCCGCTCCCAATGCTCCTGCTCCCGCTCCCACGGTTTTTCCTAGCCGTATCGGCTACTTAGGTGAGAACTAAATGGTTTAGATAGAAGTGCAAGGTGTTTTCTAAGAAAAGGAGAACTTCAATATAGGCCAAGAGAAATGGTTGTAGACATATATGTATGATAAGCTATATGAGATTTTCTTTGCTGAATTTCGGAGATGTCTTTTAAATTGCTAGTGAAGAGGCTCGAAAGCATCCAAACTAGTATCATCGGCTTGTGACTTGAATGAAAAAGACTGTCAAGTGCCTTGTCTTACTACATGAATATTGGACTCGTGTTATAGATGTTCTCGTGCAAGATGCCATGAACAAATATATGCTAGAGTTTGTTGTATACTTATGCCTCGGCCGACAAAGCAGAGGATAAGTTTCTTTAGGGACCTCAAAGTTAGTTTATTGAGTTAATGCCAATGATCATCAAGTTATTTTTGTAGGGAACAGAGTGCATCCGTGTGAAGAGTAAGTCTCAAAGCAAAAGGAGCAGTTTGTGTAGATACTCAACTTTGGTAACTTATCCTTTGGCAATGAAAAGTTTGGTTTTGTTCCTACGCTAAAACAAATGTTCGCATTCTAAGCTCAATTAGCATATCCTTCTCTCTCCCTCATAGATGTTTGATCTCTACACACTACTCTGTCATTCATCCATGCAATATTAATTATCCAAAGCAATAATCTATCTCCAAGCATCTTTCTTGGACTTTGGCTCATTCGTCACTAATTACATTGCGAGACCGTGCGAAACGGGGCCAAGTTGTCATGACAATGGGCCAACTTGTATGGTCCCGCACCTCTCATCTAACAACACTTTTTCTAATTTGAAAATCTTGTATGCATCGTTTCATCTTCCCTAGATAGACCATAATGTGAATATCTCACCTATGGAAGCGTATATAAGCAAGTCAAATGAACTTTATAATTCACTTGAAATTCTCATAAGCATACATTCCACATATCAACACTAAAGCACTCAATCTTCCCAAAGCAATTGCACATCCTTTAGAGAAACCACCACACAGGTCTGAAGCACTCAAACCAGGTTCAAGAGTCTAGCTTCCTCTATTTCCAAGCATGCAAAGGTCCTAGAGCCATGTCTTAGCAATTGAAAGTCACTCCATGCATTGCAAAGGTCTTGGCGACAAAGGGGATTAGTCATAGCATCTAAAGCACACTAGATCACACTATCGCACAAGGTACATTTTCTATAGTTAGCCCGCTATCTTTATGTCAAGAGACACGAGGGCATACATAGGGGTTGGGTTAGATTGCATACACTACTTGCACCTATACTAGGAGAACTAAATGAGGCTTGCTCTTGCTTGGGGGATGTAGTAAACACTTGGATTAGCTCAAAAACAATTGACTCGCCAGGTAGTCCAACCTCAACCACACACAAATTTCTCCTTTTTTATCTAATGGTTTTATGAAGTTTGTTGCATGTGTCTAGGGTTTCTATTTGTTGTCTGTCATTCATTATAGGTGGTGCCAAAGTTGTGTGATCCCTAGAAACGGACAACATTCATTACAAGGCTAGTGAATGGCAAACAAAGTTGCATAACCCCTCTGTGCACATATCCAAAACCATACGAGCACTCCAAGAATGTACTATGCCCCAAACCGAGTTGTATAGTCTTGCACAAAAGTAGTTTCTAGGTCCATTCTAGAGACAAAGCATTTCTAGATTCATAGTAGCCTTTTCACACAATTTGTTCACCTAGATCACTCTTGTAACACTTTGTGAAACTAAGTATTCATCTCTTCTTGTGTTTCAAGCAATCGTTATATTGTTTTATGATTATAATAGTACAAAGTATTAAAAGCTTTATTCTGGATTGTATGATTAATGTTTATTAGTTTATTCAAAAAAATCAGCCTATAACATACCTTAAATCCTCATAATAAATCTCATACACAAATTTTTAGGATGTAAACATTTGGTGAATCCAACCTTTGATTGAATCTATCACTCAAACCCTAGATATCCTAGGGTTTCCCTTTTTTCGTGGTGCATGATCATTTTTCTTAGCTCGAGGCTTCACTTTTCTTGGTGTCATCATGACTTATCCTCCAAGCGTTTATGATCTTCACTTCAAGCCTACGGGTTCACTCCCTCACTCTAATGTGCACTACCAACCCTTTAACTATGTCCATGTTCATACTCGGCATGAGAGAGGGGACCCGTATGTTGATTTTACCTTCTTCATGGCTCATGAGACACCCACTTAGATTGATGTACAATTTGAGCTCATTCTTGTTGCCACACAACATCCTCCACACTTCACACCTTCACTTGGGGCTTCTAAAGTTAATACAACTACTACAAGGCATGATAAACAACTTGTTGGGGACAGTCCATCTTTACCTCCACCACTTACTACACCTGTTATTAGGCCTTATGCTCCTTCTAAAGGATATGATACTTTAGAACAATTAAGCAATACCCCTACTTAAGATATCCCTTTTCAAACAACTATAGAGACCACATATTTACAAGGACGTACTATCTTTAAGCATTGCGATCTATTACTCTTTATTGATATGCTGACATGATGCCTTTGCATCTATTATGGACACATTCAAAACTATGGATAAGGCGATTACTTATAGTTCTACCAAGGTCTCTTCTCAATTCTATGTAGACCAATGCTCACCATTGCTTATTATTGCCCAAATTCGGGGATTCCTCATTAAACATGTGTTGATTGATAATGGGTTTGGTTTGAACATTTGCCCTAGTTATCTACTTAAACAAAAGGGTATTTCTATGATTGTTGTACGAGGCTTTGATAATACCACGTGATCTACATTAGGCAATGATGCTCTTCATTACAATCCTCTCTTAGGACATCCTTAGATCCATGATATGCGGGTTGTCTAATCTATTGTTCATCGATATGTCAAATTTATGCATGATGGTTATGAACATACTATTGCTGTTCATCTTGAACCCTTGAAATATTGCAAAATCAAGCCATCTAACTCTCATACACCTATTATTACTCCACCTTTGCTGCCCATTCCTATGGATTAATAACATACATGTGTGGTTGGTGAGGCAAGTAATAGCTTTGACACTACGGCTTTCGGGTTGTCCTTAGTTGAGCAATCCCAAGTCAATCTCATACCCATGTTATTCTGACCCCTCCTAACTTGTTTCTTTAATGCACAACAAGATAATTATGTTGATTATTGCTCATATGGTGTGAAAATTCTATTGAGCTTATTGACGACTTTTTTTAGGCAAGCTTAATTTCAATCCTATTGATTAAAATGAGTCTATGTTTCATTCTCTTTTTGTCTCCACTAGCCTAGGGCACTATCGGCTCAAATCTACAATGATTGATACCCCTACTATTGCTCATATACAATCAACCCTTTCTAATACACCCGTGACTTCACATGATAACAATGATGATCATTTACAAGAGGATGGCTAGCCCTAATCCTATATCTACTTTTAGCTCTATTACCATACCAGCACATCTAGACACATCATTAGGGAACTATTAGCTATCTTGTTTGATCCTAACATGCTTACTTTACCTCTTCCGCTTCGTCACTATGCTAAAAAGCTCTCCCAAAAGCCTGACAATGACTACCACCATGTATCGGAGATAATGTTGATCATTGTCAAGCTTTGATTAATAACATCAATATAATAAATATTAATGGTATCATCACCATACTTCCCAAAGAATCCTTGCGGTTGAAATGATCACATTCATAGGATATAACATAATCAAGGAAGCGCCCACACTTCGATACTTTAGTAGCATGTATTATATTTATGGTAGCTATTGGGAACTGTCCCACTCAATTGAAACAAACAAGAATATATGTACTTATGGGGCATTGCACACCCTAGGTCTTACTCCATCGGATATCACGTACTTTATGGTAGTTATTGGAAACTTGTCCCACTCAATTTACAAAAGACAAGAATATTTTGTTCGGATTGTTTCGACTTTCTGCCATTCCACACCCTAAGTCTTACTCCACCATGCACATCCCTCTTTGCAAGAAATGCATCCAATCGGTGGCCACCACTACACCTTTCATGTGATCCAACACAAATTATCAAATTTATTCAACATGGGTACTCATCATTCCTTATGAGTTGTGCGCTCAAATGTTATATCGCACATGCCTCAAAAGAGGAGGTATTTATCAAGGTATATTATACATCTACAAGTCGCAGGTAGATTACAAGACACAAATACATATTTATATAGGGTACATATCCTCAAAAACATGAGTAGATACAAAAAAATGACAAAATCTGCATTGTTACAAAACCATCCACTAAAGTATGAAACTATGAATTGTTATGGCCCTTCTTTGGAGATTTCCATCCATGGGGCAAATTTATAGAAAATTTCAAGGTTCCCATATTTCTACAAGCATTTACATACTTCTAGTACAAATTTAAATACATAAGACAGAATTTAAAAGCAGATACATGGGGTATGAGTACTTCATTCCTTCTCCATTGCATAACTCGGATACAATTGCAGATACGAGGGTTTTGGGGGCATAGGTCTTCTTCTCTTTTGCATCATTCAACATTTGCAAATCGACTCATTTATTACAACATGCGATGGGGGCATGGGCCATCTATTCCTTTTCAACCTTGTGTTATTTACAAAATTGGGCTTGAATCCGTCAAGAACTGTAGTAGTCCGTGGGGTTGGAAGATATGGAGGTGGCTAAAAGTTTCGTAGGTAGTTCTTCCTTCCTCTATATCTTTATATGGGAAGATATCAAGGTGGCTAGATACCACGCACACGCTTCTTCCCTCTTAACAAGGTTCTTTGGTACCTCTCCTCTTCAGTATAGGGTTCTTTGATACCTCTCCTCTTGAATACAAGGTTCTTTGGCACCTCTCCTCTTTGATGTTTGATCATCCGTACTCAACTCCTCTCCTGCTTTGGCTTTTTCTTGACAAAGAAAATGGGACTGGTCACCTCCAACCTTCTGCACTCAATGCAAATCAGAATCTTCAAGCACAACAAGAATGGGAGTTTCTCCCTCTACAAAAAGAACAGGGTATTCCTTCCATGTTTTGCGTCTCTTTACTTTACCATGCACAAATTTCAATTTTCAAAATTACAAGCATTATTTACATTTGGGTTACTATTCAATTTCTACTATGGACATGTAATGTCCCCAAATGGACAAATTCTGACCCTAAATGGGACAACAATAAATATGATCCGAAAATATCAAAGAACGGAACATATGTCTAACAAAATAGTGCAGATCTGAATTTTATATGAAAAATGCGACTTGCCTAGAAGATTGGAGGCACTCAAAACTGAAGAAAAAATGATGTAATATTTACCAAAGCAAATCAGCTATTTTTATTTTAAGCAATAACTTAAGAAAAATACCAGATTTGGATCAAATAGGGCTGGAATTTTATTTATAAAAATCTGCAGAATGAGAATTACAGACTTAGCTGGAAATAGACTTTCCTCAGCCCAAAACACATGCAAATCAGCTGATCTTGGCTCCTAAAAATCTGATTATGGAACAACAAATCAGATTTGGTCCCAACAAGCCCTAGATCACCCTAAAATGTCCCCAAGGTAGGTTGCTCCACTATAGGAAAGCTGGAAATGAAGAGCAGAAATCAGCAACAAGCTCTTCCTTCAAACCCTCGCTAAATCAATACAAAACTGCAACTCTAACCTTCAACAACTACTGGTCTTCAATGGAAAACACAAGGGAAGAAGAGTTTTGTTCTCCTTCCAAGGCTAAAGAGGGTTTTCATCCTCTAAAGAAGAACTACAAAGGGTTTTCATCCTTTGAAGTTGAAATGAAAAGCATGCAAGCTATACCAATATTCAGAAAATTATGAGATGTAAAAGATATCCCCCTAATGCATGGCAACTTGCTTTTATAAGTTGTCTTGGCCTTTTAGCCACCCAAAACCACCATCAGCTCCTTTTTCCTGATTTAATGTTTTCCACTTGCTTTATTTCATCCCACTATGGGTCGTATTTTTCCTCTAGGGAAAAATGAAACATAAAATTCCTTTTTCTTTTTATTTATCTATTTCTCACTAATTAATTAATTAAAGTGTTTATGATTAATTAGGACTTAATTTCCCTTTTTCTCATTTCTTTAGCCGTCAAGAAATAAAATTAGGCTAAGGCTCTTCGACTTGTTTTCGAGAAGGGGATATTACAATCCTTCCTTCTCCAAATTGCTTGCCCTCAAGCAATTGTAACTCATGTGCCCAAGTGCCATGTGCAAGAGATAAAACATGCTATAGTGCTCCAAGAGCCTAGATCACGTGCCTGTCAAATGAGATAGCTCTTGCCAAAATGCATAGCTCTCATGATGCTCGTAAACATGAATTTGGATCAAGGGATCCACATACTCCATATTGCAAACTTGATCCTCTGACTTATCATGTTTATCATGAGGAAAATAAATCTAATTATACAGCAATAAATATAACATATTATCATTCCTTTCATACCTTTGAGCATCCTTGAGATCTTCATTTCCTTTTTCCTTCATGACATCTTGGCTTTGCTACACCAAATTCTTAGCAACCTTGTCCAAAATGGGCTGAATACCATCATGATAGAACTGCTGTAATAACATAGTATGAAGATGATGCAATAAATCCTTGCTACTACTAACCTCCTTATAAAGAAGATCATCAAAGTGTTTACCTTTTGTTGCTGATTTGGAAACCTCCAAAAGATTTAAAACAACACTACCCCTATTGTGACTCATGATTTCAGACAGAAAACAAGTGGAACAAGAATCAACACCTTTCACAAATTCATGCCCATCAACACTACGGCTTGGTAAATCCATCCCATATGACAATGACTCATTCTTTGGAAGATTGATAGGTACCTTTTGGACTGAAACATTTTTTTCAATTTTGCATCCAACAAGTAATGTTTGTTCCTCTTTGCCTTTCCCACTAATACAAACATTTTTCTCATTAGAAGTCATACCTTTTTCCATTGAAGATTCTTCTCCTTCAAATTGCATGGTGGAATCCTCTTTTGTCACCTCGGAAGGGTTGCTATAGAGGGAAGTTGTATCTTTGAACTTCATCATGACTTCTCCACCTTGTAGTTGATCCTCTACATGCTCTTGGACTTGCTTCTTCACAATGGAGGGTTTTCTTCCCTCTATGGCTGAGACCTTTCTGCCATGGCCCTTTGATGATGTTCGGCCATTATGCCCTATGCCCTTACTATTCTTCAACTCGCAGAAATTGTTGAAAGACAACATTTCTCTCACCTTGAAACTGAGGGTTGCATACTCTTCACCCCATGCCTCTATGTCGTTCCTCTTTTTGGAGAAACTTGGCTTTGAATATTTGAGGTGGAGGCCTGATGGATGTCTTTGTTGGTCCAGATGAGCTTCCTTCACCATTGTTGGTGGCACCTTGGTTACTTGATATGTTATGCCTATGTAGAGCCTTTCCCAAGTCCATGATTGACCCTGTCAATGCATCACGCATTTCCCTTTGAGATTCCCTCAACACATGTTACACTTCTCTTTGGCTTTCCCTTTGAGATTCTCTCAGAGTCTGTTGTAATTCTCTTTGGCTCCTTGTAATAACCTCATGCATGTAGCTTAGTTCATCTATAGGAGGCCTCTGATCACACTCATCCATTGTTCCTTTCTTTGGAGTATTCCTTCTTTGATAGACTATAGGTGATTTTCCTAGTTGCATTCAAATCTGATTTTTTTCCTTCACAAGTTGGGAGAATACACTGCTCTGATACCACTGTAATGTCCCCAAATGGGCAAATTCGACCCTAAACGGGACAAACGTAAATCTGATCCAAAAATATCAAACAACAGAACATGTCTGAAAAAATAGTGCAGATCTGAATTTTATATGAAAAATGCGACTTGCCTAGAAGACTGGAGGCACTCAAAACTTGGTGTCCCCAGATTTCACCCTGAAATCTAGGACTACCCCTTTTAAAATTTTCGTTCTTTTTAAAGTAATGGGTTGTTTTGTATTTTATTGCCTGAAGTTGTCTTCATTACATTAAGATATTCCCAGTGAATCATATGAGCCAATTTCGACAAATACCCAGATGCTAAAACTCATTTTATCCCTCCGCCAGGTTTTGTCTGTGGGAATTTTATTTAATTATTTATTAAATAAATAAAGTTTCGCCTAGTGTGAATTGTGTTGCAATTGAACCTTGTTAAAGCTTTTTCATGCCAGTATTCTCACATCTCAATAGGGTTTTCACCAGGAATGAATTCAGAGCAATTGTCTGCAACTTCTAGCAATGTTTTTCGTTTTTATTTATTTCTTTTTGCATTTTGTTTTCGGTTTTCTCCGTGGTTTGTCTGTTAAATTCCCCTTGATCTATTCTTTGTTTTGTATAGCCTGTTTAATTGCCTAGAACATCTGGAAGTCATTTATGGCCTCAACAATGGAAGAAATTAATCACGGAGTGCTGACTTCTGACCAAAAAGAAGAATTTAAGCAGAAAAAACCTCTCCTAGGCAAGTCACACTTTTTGGGATAATAGATCTAACTGCCAGTGAGAATTTTGGCAGCAAGGTGCAAGCGGAATTTCTTGTCTGCTTAAGAGTTAACTTTCCCATCAAGTCAAAATCACTTAAGTTGCCAATGGGAATTTTAGAGGTGGCAGGCAGGTGGGAATTTCCTATCTGGCTAGCAGGGTGAAAATTCCAATTATGAAAGAAAAATCACTTAAAGCACCGGCGGGAATTTCTTGTCTTTACCTAGCAGGTGACTTTTCCCATCAAAGAAGTTTATTCACCCATGCAAGTCGCATTTTTAAGAAGACTATTTTCCATGCAAGTCACACTTTTTAGAAGGAAGGATTTAAGCTGCTAATGGGAATTTTGGCAGTGGCAGGCAGCGGAATTTCTTACCTACCTAGCAGGGTGAAAATTCTCATTATGAAAGTCAAATCACTTAAGTGAAGATGGGATTTTTGGAGTTGCATTGCAGGTGAAAATTCCCATTGCTTTGACTTCCTATTTTTAGCAATTTCCCTTGCCAAAAAGTGCGACCCACCTTGGCATTAATACATGTATTTAATGATATTTATTAATGGTATTTCTAGTCAATTTTGGCGCCATAAATAGAAGGAAAGTCAAGGCAAGTGGATGAGCTAAAGAGAAGTCAAGGATGCATGCTAAAAATAAATTAAAAAATTCATAAAAAAACAATCAGAAGCATGCAGACTTAAATTGGAAGAAGAAGCATGGCTTTTAATTAATTAAATTGCCAAAAATAGGGAAAGGCAATTATTAAAATTAGCATGCAGATGGCTATATAAGCATGGGATACCATAAAGGAGAAGCAATTAATTCTTTTTGATGAAGTTTGCAGCCCGGACAGGTTTTGGCGCCAAGGGAAGGAGGATTTTGCATTAAAGAATATTTTCCATTGTTGGGAAGCTTCCAGTTTTGGCGCCTAGGGTTGGAATAGCTTGATTTTTGTTATTCTAAGTGTCTGCATGTTGGTATAAGTGCCCAGTGAGAATTAAATAATATTTTTGCTTGCTTTGCATGCAAGCAAAGTCTCAAATTTTAGGGCAGCAAACTTTATATGCAGATTTTGGTGATAAAAATCAAGTTTTCATGCCATGGACTCCATCTTTGTCTGAATTAATTGCAGTATTCATCATAGGTGCTCATATTAGTGAAAGGAAGTCCAAATCAATGTCAAATACATTGAATATATCTTCCGAATCAGAAGAAATTGCCGGATCTGCACAAATTGATCCAATTACAAGGGATTCCTACAAATTAAAAGAAAAAGAGCTCAGACAAAGATTGTTCCAAGCATGATGAAACATGATGAAAGAGAAGGATCAACAGATTCATGCATAGCTTCCAAATTTGCTTGACATCAATGATACAGACATAGGCCCTAAACCCATCACTGATTTAATTGACAAATCCAGAGCCGAAGGACATCTCTCATGCGGGCAATTAAAAGTAGCGGGATTATTCAAGCTTCAGCATTTCCAATCACAGCTCAGTTGCCTGAATTTGTTATGGAGTGTGCAAGGTCTTATCATCCTCTTTCCAAAACAATTCGAGATGTTGCAAGAAAGACAATAATCAGGTTGGATGCATAATTTATTAATTATTGCCTGAAGATTCCAACACAACCAGTGGTGATTGCAATTAGCATGTTGGATGTTGGCAATAGATGGGAGAAGCACAAAGCAGATTGCGTGGGCATAATGAATAACAAATACATGAAGAAGCCCAGATCTCCATCAAAGTTCCCGAGGAATTTTCCACGATCCAATCTGTGCATGAGGTTAATGATATTACTAAATTGCTCTACAAGTTAAACAGAGAAGCCAATACCCATAACTTCTGCCCATGGATGTATGCTTTTGTGAGAACCATTGAGATCAACAGAGCTGATTCAATAATCAATTGGGTGGAGCTCATCAGTGACAACATCGGTGAGCAACTCAAGTGTGAGGCAAACGTTCGGCTTTAAATTGACTTCATACCTGGTATATGCAGTAGCCTCGCAGGGTATATTTTCCAAATTAAATAGGCGGGGCATATTATCGAAAGATCCTATTTTTGAGTGTTTCCCACAGTTGACAATTCTTGAATGCTACAAAGATTACAGGGTGGTCAACGATGGGTTCTTCTACGGATTCATCTGCAAATTAAATAATGATTTGAAGACCAACAGGGTGAGCAAAGAAGCTTGGGAAGCTGTATCCCAACATGGTTGTATCTTCATCCAATTTGCAGACTTCACGTATCTCAGGGTCAGTGGCTTTTCAAGAGAACCAGTTAAGTTGCCGAGGTATCCAAGCGACAAATGGGTCATCATGGAGTTGTGCAGGCAACTCGTGGAAATGCATGACTTACAATCGAAGCGGCACAAATCTACAGGTTGCTTTCCGATCACAGTGGGTTATTACAGCTGCCAGAGCATCCATAAAGCTAGGGAATCGAAGCATAAATGTTTTCTAGATATGAGCATGAGTTCTTCCCAACGAGATTGAACTTTGATCCATATGGGATAGCAAAGAAGACAATCTCCCAGGAATATTCGCATGTACCTTCGTTGGAAGACTTTTGGATGAAGTGCAGAAGCGAGTATGAAGTCAGGAAGAAAGATTTCAACAGGTTATCAATGGCAACAAGTGTCTGATTATGGTTTAGCACGGATACTTGCACATCTCGCAAATGATGAGGGCATGTGGTACTTGACACATACCATCAAATGGGAGGAGATAGAGTTGCTCTTCAGGAAAGCATAGGTGGTTGTCAGACGATTGAGGAAAGGTCTTCCGCAGTTTTGGTTAACACCTCAAACTGGTTGTTAACGAAGGGGTATTGCATGGACGAAGCTTTGATGAATCAGATCACAGGTAACTTTATTGCAAGAGACTCCAACAAAAGGAAGCATGAAGGTGAAAGTAGCAGGAGACCAGAGAAGCTTAAAGTATACAAGAAGTCTCAGGTATTGGAGAAGGTCAAGTCTACAGCTATCATGTCAGTACCACTTTCAAACGAAGCTTCTCCAACGTCAACTCATAGCACTTCAGCAGCCCCTGAACCCCAGACAAATGTTGTCATTCCTCCATTGAATCCAAAGTGTCATTTGTATTTGCTCCTCAGCCACTCAGATCTTCACCTCTCCCTACAGAGAAGCTGAAAGCACATATGTCAGAGTTTGAAAAAGCTTTGTCTTTGGACAATTCAGAGGGTGGCAGCCACAACATTGTGGAAAATTTAGATGCAGCAAATCTGAGCATGAGATGGTGGTACACTCAATGACTTCTCATTCCCCGAGAAGCAATTTTTCATCGTGGTTGGCTTTGCAGACAATCCCAGAAGCCAGAGAGGAGATCAACTTGGAAGAGGAAGACTTGCAGCTGCTTTTGAGCTTGGAAGGTAAAGGTAAAAGGTCTAAAGTTGCCAAAATGACTTCAAGGTTGATTATCGAAGAATCAGGACAAAAGTTCGTTGAATTATCAGTTCCAGCTGAAGGGAAACAAAAGGGAGAGCTAACTGCTGCAGACATATCGGTGACTAAGGTACCATTGGGGAAAATCACCACGGAAGGACTAAAGCAAGATACACGACACTGATAGACGCTTTATTCCTTAAGCTTGACAAAGAAAAGGCAGAGAAAGATAAGCTTCAGATGCAGATCTCCCAGTTATGTGAGATCATCACTAAGGTTGCTAAACCTTCTTCTTAGCCCATGTTAGTGCAAGAACAGTATATGTAATCATCTGGTTGAAGAGATTGAAGATGCAGGGAACCAAGTCAAAGCTATTGCTCAATGGAAAGAGCAAATTATTCACCAAGCTTCAGAATAGTTCGAGGGAATACCAACCGGATTGGATAATATGCACATGGCATTATCTCAGCTAAAGGAACTAATGACAAGGATAGAAGATGAGAACATAGTTGTTGAAAGTCATCTGGATACCTTAGCTAAGATACATTCATTGCCAGAGGATGTGCTAATTGCAGAGCAAATTGTACCTGATGGATTGATAGAAAGGGGGAAGCAGTTAGAGATCGCAGTTTCCTTCCGCATGGAGATCCTCAAGCTTATGCTGAAAAGGATGCAGTTGCTTTAGAAAATGAGATGGGAGAAGTGCTAGAGAACATTCCAAATGAATTGCCTGCTTCCCGTGAAGAATTTATTTTGGTTGTGCAGAAGAAGATTGATGAAGCGTCATGCCTTTCACGTTAGATTCAATTGGCAGACTCATAAAGCTTCATGCAAATATTGAGGGGTATGGGCCTGGTTTAGAGAAGGTAAAAGCTAACACTGTTGCTTTGTCCAGAGGATTGTTGCGGTTCAAGACTGAAGGAAGTGGTTGCTAAAGCAGATGGGAAGTTACTGAGTCACATGTTTGACAAGTATATTCAGTTTCAGAACAAAGGAACAACGTAGAGTATGATGGCCGACACATTTTTCTTCTTTTTCCCTTCTCTCTCTTATTCTTATTCTATCGGACAAAATTGTAAAACTAAAGTAATTGGTTAAAAGCCATTACTTTTAGTTATTTGAAAGGGTCCTTAATTGAGAATAAGTGGCGGACATGCAAAGCTTTGATTTAGTCTTCAAATGCATGTCATGTAGAGAGAAATTTCAGGGAAAGATTGTCACAGCTTGTTTTTTTATAGCTTCCACATGTGTCAATTCAATTATTGCATTCCTATTTGTAATTTCCTTTTTCTATGCACTATAAATAGAAAGAACCTGCAGTTAAAAGATTAGAATTTATATAAGCATTCTTGTGTTCCAAACTTTGAGTCAAAACCCTTGATATCTTTCTCGAAAGCTAAGGAATTGAAAGGAGGCAGATTTCGGAGAACTTTGTGTCAACGGTGCATTTGTTTCTTACTTTTGTGTAGATCTTTGCATAAACTTTGTGTTATCTCAGATCTAGATTTGAAACTTTCCTTTTCTTTAAATTTTGTATTGTGAAATCTATTTGTTTCATCTATGTGCATGAGACCAACTCTACGAACTATTGGTTGATTGCACATCTTCTTTGCTTTCTTCCCGGATTCAATTATTTCCCCCTTTTGCAAATATTTCTTTACAGCTGCTTACTTGTTGCAGAATTGCCTAGCTATGGCTCATGAGCTTTGCAATTAAAGTAAAACCCACAAATAGTTACTCAGATCCATAATTGATAAAAATCATACACAGGAGCCTCACCGGTAAATGTCCCCAAAGTAGGTCACTCCACTACATAGTGACGTAAGTCTCGTGGACAGGGGGACAGGGAACGAGGGGACGGGGTTTCGGATGGCGAAAAAAATCACAAATTTTGGGGATGGCAAGGGAACAGCTATTAAAATAACATATAAAAACTAATATTTAAATATTTTAAATTTATTCAATGAAATTTACGGATTTAAAGTGTTTTTAATGTATTTTAGGTACTTTCAAGATTATAATTTAATTTTCTTGGTAAAAGTAACAAGTTTTTTTTAAAGTAAAAACATCATAACTTTTTAAAAATAGGGGATGTCCCCTCCAAGTCTCCAAGTCCCCGAAATGTTCGGGACATCGCCAAAATCTAGGGGACGCGTCCCCGCGTAACACTGCTCCACTATAGGAAAGCTAGAAATGAAGAGCAGAAATCAGCAACAAGCTCTTCCTTCAAACCCTCGCTAAATCAATACAAAAAAACAACTCTAACCTTCAACAACTACTAGTCTTCAATGGAAAACACAAGGGAAGAAGAGTTTTCGTTTTCCTTCCAAGCCTAAAGAGGGTTTTTGTCCTCTAAAGCAGAACTACAAAGGGTTTCGTCCTTTGAAGTTGAAATGGAAAGCATGCAAGCTATACCAATATTCAAAAAATTATGAGGTGTAAAAGATATCCTCCTAATGCATGGCGACTTGCTTTTATAAGTTGTTTTGGCCTTTTAGCCACCCAAAACAACCAATCAACTCCTTTTGCCTCATTTTATGTTTTCCACTTGCTTTATTTCATCCCCCTATGGGTTGCATTTTCCTATATTACTGTGGTTCGTCTCTCTGCTCTATGTACCCTCCCGATACATATCTGGTACGGATACGTGAGGGTATGGGTAAATACGTGTTGGATACATATCAATACGTGTCGGGTACATTTCGATATACCCGGACGTACTCGAATCACGTATCCAACATGTATCCAAGCCTAAAAACTTATTTTAAGGCATTTAAAACAAAAAAATAATGACTTAGTCACCACAAAAACAAAACCCTAACACTTGAATAAATAAAACAGTAAACCTTAAACACCTCAAAAGGCTATAAAAAGAACTCACCCATTCATTTGAAATCACACAAACAATTCATTGTTGGTTTTGCAAGTGTATGAGCAAATAGCCAAAGAGTTGTATTAAGGCACAACATTTTTGCATCCTTAAGGAGGATTAGAAGGTGATTTTGGATAATATGAATGCAAGAACCAACCATTGGACTGACCTCTTTAGTTATCGTTGGCACGTTAGAGCCAACATAATTAAATAGGTCCTTCAGAGCTCCTTTTTTATGGCCACCATCGCAACACAAAAATTAATCTCAAAGCAAATGGATGAAACATAAAGGTATATAATATTCATATATTATAGACAACATAAAATCTTAAGTATATTGAATGTTTTGAACATTGATCGTACTATATTTTTCAAGTTTTGTATTTCTTATGGACTAAAAAATGAGTGTATATATATATATATAATTTTTTAATATATATGTACGGACGTATCCAAGACGTATCGTACCCAAGGGTTTTTTTAAATAGACGTATTTGCATATCGAACCCGCACTGCACTCTCAGCACCATAGCATTTTTCCTCTAGAGAAAAATAAAACATAAAGTTACTTTTTCTTTTTCTATTTTGTCACTAATAAATTAATTACAGTGCTTATCATAAAGTTTTATTATGCACTTTAAATTAATTAATTAGGACTTAGTTTCCATTTTTTCTCATTTCCTTAGTTGTCGGGAAACAAAATTAGGCTAAGGGTCTTCGACCTGCTGTTTTCGAGAAGGGGATATTACAAGACATTGACTACACTCAATGTTGAAAGTTTCAACATGAAATGTGTCAAAGACCAATGCAAAGGACAACTACTATCTAATAAATACAATGTGTGTTTGCACACTCAAGAGTGTTTTTCCTTTAAGGATACAATTTTTAGATCCACACTTAAAGGGGGGACAAATGTAAACAGTCAAATTTGGTAACTTATTCTTTGGCAATGACAACTTTGGCTATGTTCCTATGCCAAGACAAATGTTCAAATTCTAAGCTGAATTGACATATTCTTCTCTTTCTCATGGTTTGATGATCTTTACACACTACTCTATCGTTCATCCATGCAGTATTAATTATCCGAGCAATAACAATAATCTATCTCCAAGAAGCTTTCTTGGACTCCAGCTTTGTTGTCACTAATTATTTGTCCAGGACCTAATAGAAACAGGGCCAAGTCGTACTATGGTCTAGGACGACTGTATGGTCCCATACCCTCATCTAACGACTATTTTCTAATTTGAAAATCTTATATACATCGGTTCATCTTCCCTAGATCAGTCATAATGTGAATAGTTGACCTATAGAAGCCTATGAGCAAGTCAAGTGAACCTTAAAACTCACCTAGCATTCTCATAAGCATACATTGCAAATATCAACACTATAGCACTCAAAGCTCTCCTAAATCTTCCTAAAGCAATTACACATCCTTTGAGCAAGAAACACAAAATCTGAAGCACTCGAACCAGGCTCAAGAGTTTAGCTTCTTCCATTTCTAAGCATGCAAAGGTTCTAAAGCCATGTCTTAGCAAGAGCAAGTTATTCCATGCATTGCCAAAGGTCTTCTAGGGACAAAGGAGATTAGTCTTAGCATCGCAAGCACACCACATCACACTACTACCACATTCAGTACATTTTCTACTCTATAGTTAGCACATTATCTTTGTGTCAAAAGACACAAGGGAATACATAGCGGTTTGGCTTAGATTACATATGATACTTGCAACTACACTAGGAGACTATATGAGGCTTGATCCGGCTCAAGAGGATGTAATGCCACACCCGGATTGGCTCAATAGCGGTTGACTGCTAGGGTAGTCCAGCCTCACTCATACACGAATCTCTTTTTGTTATCTAATGGTCTTATGAAGTTTACTATAGGTGCTTAGGGTTTCTATCTAATGTAGGTCATTACATGTGGTGCCGACAATGTGTGAACCCTAGGGATGGACAACGACATTCAATTCAAGGCCAAAGAAGGGTTAGCAAAATTGCCAAACCCAACTGTGCACAGGTCCAAAACCGTAATGAGAAATCCAAGACCTTATTACGCCCAAACCGAGTTGTGGGGTTTTGCACAAGAAAAGTTTCCAGGTCCAATTCCAAAGACAAAGCATTTTTGAATTTAGAGTATAATTTTCACATAAACCGCTCACCTAGATCACTCAGCTCCACCTTGCACAGTTAAGTATTCATCCCTTCTTGTGTTTCAAGCAATCGTTATATCGTTTTAGCATAGTGCAAAGCATTCAAAGCTTTATTCTAGATTGTATGATTAATGTTTAATAATTTATTTAGAATATTCAACTTGTAACATACCTTACATCCTCACACAATAAATCTCATACACAGATTTTATAGGGTGTAAACAGTTTGCAACCACTCGTGCAGACATGCACATTACAAGGATCGCTCAAAGTCAAAGCAATCGCCCTATGGCACAAAGAGGCATTAATGACATATAGTCCAAAGGAGAGTCAATTACCCTAAAGAAAGTGGCATCTCATGTGGTTTCCAATGATAATGGGGAAGTTCTTCTCCCATTGGTCGAGTCTTTGACAGTAGAGGAGAGCAACCTGTTACCTCCCATTTCACACTACTTTTCACTAGTGCTTAGGGTTATGCAAAACTTCTGGTATTTTGTCCTTTTTCTTGAAAGAGCACCTGCAAAAGTGACTTTAACGACGACTAGTTAACCCTATCAAATGATAGTAGGGATCTCTTACCAGAACTTTAGGGGTTAATATAAACACACTACATGCATTGAAGAATTTGAATTTCTTTGGAGATAGGTATTTAGAAAAGGGAACATCCTTTATCAAGGAACTTGAAAACATCGAACCGTGCACATCAGCGACGACAAAATGAGATTCTTTAGGGCAGCCACAGAAGAGGACAGAGAAAAGTGGGAGGAAACAACAAACTCAGAAGTTGAAAAATCTTGCACAAGAAGATCTAACTCGACATCCAAAGGAAGGTTATCCACACTGTGGGAGGGATCAAATGCCAGCCAACATGCCTAAAAACCATAGGCCCTCACATTCTGATTTTCCACCCCTTTCCTAATACTCTTGAATCATGATCCAGTTAAGTCGGTCCCTAATCATTTTTCTTTTGTGCACCCAGTTAATGTAAAACCTCTTTATAATAAAATTATCCCCAAGACTTGTCAATGCCACATGGTGGTCACATAAGAAAGTGCCAGGGGTGGACCAAAAAGCCCTTTTACAATACAATACATTTGCTTTGTTTTGTAAAATGATATCCTTGACATTTTAGAAGTCAACCTGTGACTCATCTCTTAATATCTCAAACTATTACCAGATCCGACACAATATTGTTTGAACTGTAACTGACATAAAAATCCTTTAATCTGTGATCCATGGCAGAAAGGTCAAATGGAAAAGGAGTGGACACAAGGCACACAGACAACCACACTCTTTAACAATTAAAAATCCTTTAATTAATGAGATAAAATTCAAAACATTTTACATGATTTTCCACGAATGGCTGTGTCCTGGAAGCTCAACTTCTGCAAAACCATGAAAACCTCCATGGTGTTGAATGTATCCAGATTGAACTTCGGAGGCTTTTGAAATATAAGAAAAAAAAATCTTGAGAATTTATTTCAGTCATGTAATCTTGCTTTCCAGTGGCAGCCACCAAAGTAAGGTTCCAATCTTAAGGAAGCTTTCTCAAATGATTTTTCCACATTTAGAACAGTTGCAGGAATGCACATTATAGGCATGAATTGAATTGCTTTACAGTTTCAATACATTGTTCCAGGATGAGACATTCCAATCTTGTAGGACTACAGGTTGCTTTTGAAACATGATTCCTTAACAGTTAAGGAAATTACGGAGATAAAAAGAAATACACTGAAATTAGAATCGGAGGACTTTACAAAATGTGCTTGAAGTAAACACTGCAAGACTTTTATCATTTCTCTGCAGAATATAATAATAAAGCCTTCATTTGTATCACTGTAGGATATGATAGTGATAAAACATTGCAGAACAGAAATCTCAACAACCATCCAACAGTACCTCGGGTTCATACTCTAGCACCAGAGATAGGCGGTAATTCACTGTTTACACCGAACAATAGTAATGTGCAACAGGTGCAGGGTGTAGTAAAATGCCCAAAGGAAGAAGCAACATGAGAGATGGAAGACTTGAAAATAATAGTGAAGTGCTACAATATTAGACGTGAAGAGGACAGAACAAGAAGAGAACAATAGAATATAGTTGTAAAAGATTCAATCTGAAAACTGATGACAAGCATTCAGTGTATCTCTTTATTGATCAGCTAATCATCCAGCATTAAACAAAATTGATTCCCAATCCATTATATACAGCGAAAAGTGGAAACACCAACATCGATATTAGTGTTTAAATTACACACTAGTGTACCAAATATTTCTAAGACAGACCTCAAAGCCAAAACCCCTCCAATCTCGATCAATTTCTGCGAGAGTGTTCCCATTTTCATCCTTCAGGGTAAAAGTCCAATCCCAGAATCCAGCATTTTCAACAACAGCAAATTGTTTCTTCCTGGGAAAATTGCAACAAATAATTCAGAAACACCAAATAAGTTGCATGTGAATTGACAAGCTAATACAATGCAGTGTGAGGCTACACAAAAACAATTAGAATTCAATCTAAAACAAGGTACTGTTGCTTATAGTTCTATGTTGTGGATCTTTTAACTGCACAACATAGTCAGCAGGAGACGTGGGATGCAGGGACATCATTTTGAAATAGGGTACAGGAGTATAAGAATGAGGACACAGATATATTACATTCAGACATAATCACCAGGAGATGTGAATAGGAGAAAGGGAAGGGGTCCTCATTCCTAAACCCAAGTTTTCTCGTGACTATACTGCACAGCTATGTTGCCAGGAAACGGTTATGGGTACAGGTCCGAAATGCGGAAACGCCAATTTTAAAAAAACCTTGGGTACGAAACGTTATGGAAACGTCCATACAATATATTATTAAAAATAAATAAAATCACACACACACACAGATATATATATATATATATACATGCATAGTACTCATTTTCAAAATTTTAGTCCATGGACCATAAGAGATAACTGATAAAGCACTCAAAATATTTTGTATTCATTGAAGTTCTAAAGATTCATCATTCAACATGGTTACAATTTCAATGTTTCATATATACATGATTAGTTTAATGATTAGCTGCTCCTTGATGTCTCTTTGCTCTTCACAATGCTAAATGTTAGTTTAATGAAAACTGAATTTAGCAAGAGAAAAAAAAGAGTGTGATTTAGAATGGACCAAAGATGTCATTATATAGCTTTTAGGAAGTGTCTTTAGGAAGTTTGGGTGGGTAGATTAGGTTTAGGAGCAATAAATGTTAAAAATTACTGTGTTTTTTTATGTTTTTAGCTTTTAAAACTAAAAATGTGCCAGAAACGTCCTGGAAACGCCCAGGGCGTTTTCGGATGTTTCGGGCACGTTTCCTACCCGTTTCCATACAAGAAACATTTCAGACAGGGTACGGGGGCTAGGGATGTTTCCTGGTAACACAGCTGCACAGCTATCAGCATGACAGGTAAATACTACCAAGAAGGCCACTGTGTACATATGATAAGTTCGAATTTTTAGATTCAACTAAGGAAGCAAACAAATTTCCCAAAAACATATATGATAAATGTGTATTATGTAGAAGAGACAGTATTATTCTATAATATGCAGAAAACAATTTAAGGGTGGATACCAGATATTACATGTGTTTTGTTACACATTAAACTCTAAAAACATTCCCACCAAAACCATCAAGAAATTATGCCTTGACATTGCTGTCAAGATATTCCAAGCAAAAACGATCAAACTAAAATGAAATTTTTCCAAAAACACTTTAGGTTACCAAAGTCATTTGAATTTCATAGCCTTTGAATTTCACCTACTATCTGTTCATTGACAGGAGAAAAAAATTTCCATTTTCCAATATTTCTGTGTGGTCATTCAAAATAAAGAAAAAGGACCACAAACACAAATCCTTTCATTTTTTCTTAATTACGCTACAATGGTGATTATTACGGTATACAAAAATGACCGTCAATGGAATAAATATGTTATGTGTTAGTATTCAAGGGATGCAAGTACAGTATCCATTACCTGGCTCAAGTGGACCCAGTTCCAACAAATAAGCATACTATAGTTCAAAAGATGTATACACATCGAATATGTGTCATTAGAGATAGCACTTAGAACAACAAGGGGTTTTATTGGATGATTGTGGCATTGATGCAATTGAATTACAGTCAAAAAAGACAGAAAATTAGCGTATAAAAGAATGTTCATGCAACCAATATGAAAGTCCTAAAACTTAGTGCAGGTTGATCTACAGACCATCTCCTTGTAAGGAACTGTCTATGAGTAGATCTTTTCTAATCATTTACCCAGTGCATTGCACGTATGCTTCTGTGGATGTGATTTTAACTCTAGTTATCCTTCTTATCCCTTACAAGTTTATGATTTGAAATTCCTGTATATTCAGAAGGATGTAGTTGGATAAACGAGGTCTTGTTGCATACAAGATAACATTAAGGCTCGTGCATAAAGAGAGGATGCCAGAAATTTCAGATCAGATTGTTCAAATGTATATCCTGACTTGACCGTAGATAATGTTTTTTTGAGAAACGACCCGGTGAGACCACTGTCTCGCAGAACTGCTTACTATAGGAGATGGGAGGCATTTGACGTTTTTAAATATGTTCATTAACTTGTGGGGGTGAGAGGCAGTTCAACAGCTGCAGCACAAAAGAAACTGCAATTCCTTCCCAACAACACAAATTCTAGCTATGTCAGCAATATGTCGTTTGAGCTAAAGCACAACTAGGCTAGGGATTTCCAGTAACTAAAGAAAACTTCAACCGATCCTCGGGAGTTGGGTGGAGGTGTGTTAATAGAGAAAGTTCAGTGGCAGGAGAAAGGAAAACAAGAACATCAGTGCAGATTAAATGAAGGAAACCTGTGAAGTACAAAAGACCCGTGACAAGTTGATGCCCAAAGATGAAATTTCTTGTAGAAGGAAACAACATTTGCAATATGAAATTGGAATACTTGTAGGCTTAAAGGGAAGTGCAACTATCACATTCTAAAGGGCCCTACTCATCAAGTTAACCACTGCAATACAAAAAGTTTATAAACATAGAAACTACGGCAGATATTTGCTGGAACTGAGGAGAAAGTTTCTTGTAGGCCTATCTCTAACAGTTGTGCTTTTGTGTCAAATTCCATGGAGATGGCAAATGATTTTCAATTATGATGCAGTCAGAATATCATTAGGAATGTAAACTTGACCTCAACTATGTAATGTCCCCAATTCCGAGCAGTTGGCCTAGGAGGTTTTTCATTAGTCTTAGCCTTGGTCATACCCAAGGGGCTAAAGACTTTAGAGGCTATTGGGTATTCCACCTTGCTTATTTGTTATATTTTTGCATTGGCATGGGTGTTAAGTGGCTTGGTGGGGGCAAAAGTTATGTTTTATTGTTATGGAGGTGACTAATAACACTTTAATGTTATATTCTTTCGTTGGGATCACTTATGTCCCTATAGCGATTTGGGGGAAGAAAAGTAACTTTAAGTTACTTTATTATTTGGTGGTCCTTCCTAGAAAGGGTCGACTTAGGTTTCTTGGGCCACAAGTTGTTTAGGGGAAAATATAAAAGGAGATTTGGGAGGAGAAAGAGAGATCATTCTTGCATGCACACTTATGATTTTCATTGAGTAACTGTTGATTGCTATCATCTAGCTTGTGGAGTAAGATCTATAGCTTCGGTGGTGAGAGATCCATTCCTAGCTAGTAGGGCATTATTCGGTGGTGAAAGATCCACCCTAGCTCGTCATTTGGAGCTAATTCAAGGCTTCGAGAGAAGGGTTTTGGAAGATTTTTGGGGCTTTTTGTGAAGAAAAATCAAGGGTTTTCATATTTGATTTGTGGCAGCGATTAGAGCAGGTTTTGCACCATATTTGGAGAATTTTTGCGGCTTTTTGTGGAGAAAAATCAAGGGTTTTCATATTTGATTTGTGGCAGCGATTAGAGCAAGTTTTGGCACCATATTTGGAGACACTTTTGAGGGTTTTTGGCCTCTTTTCAAGGGGAGCGACCCACTTTGGGATTTTGCAGTGATTTTTGGAAGGGTTTCAGTGTGTCATTTCCAGATCTGGAGGTTGGGCTCTCTTCTATATCATTGGTAGATGTTATTTCCAGAAATTCAGATTTTTATTTATTTTCTAGGGTTTTATCTACGCAGTTCAGATTTGCAACAGTGTTTTTTAGGGCTTCCAGGTGTTTATTTTCAGATCTGGAGGTTAGGATCATTTCTATATGTTTAGTAGATGCTATTTCCAGAATTTCATAATTTCATAATTTTAACATACTTACTTGAGAAGATATGAATTTTTGAAGTTTCTTAGCTGCCTAGGGCATTCTGTAATTTTCTGGCAGCGATATATTATTCCAAAAATTCCAAAAATAATTTTCTTGTGTTAGTTATCATATTAGCAAGCTCTCCATAAATTTTCAAGTGATTTGAATAAGTATTTTGTGAGTTATTGATTTAAATCAGTTCGCTGCCCTAGCTGTTAATTTCTGCAAAAATCAGTATTTTATTTGGCTGCAAATTTTCTATATTTTGTGCATTTTTGAGTGGTATCCCACAAGGGATACTTCAACCTATATGAGGATTGCATACACTGTTGTCAAAAATAGAGGAAAGCTTTGTTTAAGGTTTTCTTTCAGCATGCCTTCTAAGTTTAGGATTGCAATTGAAAGCAATTCACCTTTGAGAAATTATATTTATAATTGTAATATGGATGGAACTTTGAATGTTGGAAATTTTGAAGCACCTAGTCATCCAGCAAGGTACTGAATCTTATGAATATATTGGAGTTATATAACATTAAATTAGCCAAGAGGTCAAAAAAATATTACCCTAAATAGAGATCATAATTGCGCCTCCAAAGATGCCATCTTCGATGAACAACGCCAATTTCCTGAAATATTTAAAAGCTTTATTCTATCCCGCTTACCATGTCTACTAAATTGAAAGATTTGTAGCCTATGACCACGTCACGTATATATTATTGGCATCCATAAAGAAAGAGAATTTTCTTACCTTGCCATTTATTTCAACATATATTGTGCTATTTGATCAACCATGGTGGTCTACGAACCTACAAAAAAACAAGAAAGGTAATGAAATACTTGATAAATGAGTTAGCCCTTTAGTCAAGAAGCCATAAAAGAGCCTAAGAGAAAATGAGCTCTTACTCGATGTTGAAAGTCGGAGTAAAAATTGTATATTTACATACCTAAAACAATATAAAGTAGAAGTTGTTGCAAAGGATCAATAATTGCTTTTAAAAAGATGGCAATGCATGTCATAATGTGAGTTGACATATAACTAATTTCTCACCTTAAAAAGCTCATTCCCCAATGCATCACTCATGAGTGCAATAAAATAACGTCTTGTACGCAAAATCTACAAAAATGAAGATCAAGCAAGAGATCTTAGTCAATAAAAAAACCTTACAATTAGCATGTATGTAAAAGGAAAGAAAACCTGAAAAGGGGTGCAATATTATGAAAATGGTTGCACAAATTGTAAGCATTGTGAGCAAGGCTACTATCCAGAGCAAACCAAAAAAAAACATGCAAGTTCTAATTTTTTTGCGTATATTCACCAAAATCACAAGTTAGTCTCTTGTCACATCCTCTAATAAACATGAAATCAGAAGTAATTATGCCTGCATGGTTAGGATGATAACATTTAATATTAATGATAGGATTTTTAAGTGTTAGGGTCATATATTATGTTAATGACACAAACTATATGTTGATATGCTAACATTTTAAGTTGTTAAATTGAGCATATTTTTGGATAACTGACTTATAGACATATCAATAATATGTTATAGATGTTTTCACCAATGACGGGGTTGGAAACAATACTAATTCTACCTTAAGATAGTGGAAAACAAATATGGACAAAGCTTCTATAGGAAACATAGGTCCAACAAGAATGGAAGGGATATGTTTTAACCACAAGGAGACATTGTTTTGGATTGCAAAGAGTTTAGGGACTCAAACCAATGATTTCAACAAGACATTGGATATCAAATTAGGGCTACCAGAGGCAACAAGGTGTAAATACCTAATTTTGGTATGGAACTAGTTATTTGTTAAGATTTTGCATTGTTCTAATGTATTTTGTGTTTGTTGATTATTGGTCCATATTAGGATCTTATTGGCATGTGTTCCCTTTTTGTCATCTTCAAGCATGTTCCCTTATATTATTCTCTTATTTTTCATTTTTCTTCTCCTTTTTTCTCTCTTCCCATGCTTTCCTGATTTTCTCAATTCTTTTCCAGAACCATACAACTACGGTGCTGGTCACTTTTTTGTGTGGGGCCTTCGACCCTTGTTTAGATGCCGAAAGGTGTTTGGCCCCTCATTGTCAACTTTTCCCGCCTATGGCGTATCAGCATGTGCACCAAGAGGGACCAAATTTGAATTCAAAGTCTATAAATGCATAGGTGCATTACATTTACAACAATCCCGCAAGGAATGAATTATCGAATTGAATGATATTGATGCATCCTCATGCCAAAAGAAATTATAAGCATTTAAAGCGGCATTCAAGCACTTAAGGAAATCTGAAAAACATCTAGCATTAATTTTTACGTCAATTAGATCATTGAAAGTAATAGCAGTCGGGAACTTGCATTACACTAGATTGCCTACTAACTTGCATTATACTTGTTGTGTCGGTTTCAAAGAACTATTCCCATCAAGTACCCTAATAATAATGCAGGCATAACTCAGGTCCCAAAAAACATCCCCCATAATTATTGTATTTTTGCAAGTATCTTTTCCATATTAGGATTCCAAGGAGAATAATTTCCTAGAGATACATGCAAGAACCCTGAAATAGACAAATAGGTTCATGTGATCATGTGCGACATATTTAAGATTTGTCAAAACCATATGGTTATGGTTTCAAGTATAACAGCTAAGGAGTGTATGGTTTTGGTCAAGGTTCCCTATTTGCGTTGATTTTTCTAGTTTGCCTTGTTGCTTGGACTTGCACCGCATTGTCTATTTTTATGATTGTATCTAGAATTGCGAGAAATCAAATATTCATCTAAAATCCCTCTTGTCAATTATTACTACTTCAGGAACATTTTTTTATGCAAATAGTTCTGAATTTACTGATTTATATCTGTCTAGATCTGAAATGCAATGCATGTGGTTAGTTGCAACGCACTCTTAATGTAAAACCACTTTCGACATCTACATTTTGATGAACCTAATATGGAAAGTGGTTTTTTCATTAACAATGCATTACATCCACAACGATTGCAATTCAGATCCAAACAGATATAAATCAGTAAAATGAAAAATCAGACCTAATTGCATAAAAAAATATTCCTGAAGTCATAATAATTGACAAGAGGGGTTAGAGAATATATATTTTGATGCAATTCTACAGGTATTTGTCAAAAATAGACAGCAGAGCACAGCTCCAAACAAGGCAAAAAAGACAAAAAAATCAGTGCTAATAGAGAACTTCGACCAAAAGAGTACACTCCTTGATATGCACAAAACAATAGCAGTATGGCTCAGGAAACTATCAAATATGGCAAATCTGATCATATAACCCTGTTTGTCTGCTTTGGGGTTCCATAAACCTTGCTCGTTTTTCCAAAATTTTGCATGAATCTCTAGAAAGCTACTTTCGTTCTTTGGAACCTTATGAAATATCCCTTGTTGGGATCTTACAAAAAATTGACAAAATACAGAAATTTGCAGCAAATACTAAATCTGATTTTTTTCTGATTTTATGCAGAAAATTACAGCTAGGGCAGCGAACAGTAAAATATGAATAACTCCCAAAATATCCGCTCAAATCACTTGAAATTTTAAAGAGAACTAGATAATAATATAAAGAACACAAGGGAAATATTTTTGGAATTTTTCAGTCAATATAACGCTGCCAGAAATTTACAGCGTGCCTAAAATAGCCGAAAACTTCTAAAATTAATATCTTTTGCTAAAGAAGTCCAAATGAGCTGAAATTTTGGATCTTGGGCCACAAAAATATGAAGAATAATATTCCAAAATTAGTTTTCGCACAGCAAACACGAAACCCTAATTTTGCCCTAAAAAGTAGGTCGCCCAACACATTTAGGGCATCAATTCAGCTCCAAACTTCTAAAATTCATATCTTTCCGATTACAAGTGCAAAAAATATGAAACTTGGGAAATAACATATATAAATATAGTAGATGACTTTCCAACCTTCAGATCTGAAAACGGCCAACTGGAAACCCTAAAAATTAGGGCTGCAATCTCCCAAACAAGTCGCCCTCCTTGGTAGATGACCAAAACCCTTGTGAAAAGTTCTGTAGATGATGCCAAACCCTTCCTTTATTGCTGCCGTAGGTCTGATCCGAAAACCAGCTGAAAATCTCCACCCAAACTCACCAAAACCTTCAAAACCCTATCTCTGAAAACCCTGAAAATACCTCTGTAAAACAGCCCTGAAATCAGCTTCAAATGACAAGCTAGGGTAGATCTCTCACTACCGAAGAATGCCCTGCTAGCTAGGGATGGATCTCTCACCACCGAAGCTAGGGTTCCCGTGGGATCTTACTCCACAAGCTAAAAAGTTGCAAACAACAGTTGCACATGAAAGAAATATAAGTGTATGCATGAGTGATCTCCCACTACACCCTCCATCTCCTTATATAGCTTTTTATGAGCCCCAATGAAGAAATATAACATTTAATGCAATACATATCCCCTCAAGTCGCCAAAAAGGGACTTTAAGTGGCCCCAACGAAGAAACATAACATTAAATGCCAAAAGTGTCCACTTAAGTGATCCCAACGACAAAATAGAACACAAAGGGCCCATTAGACCCTCCCAACGCCCAAAATATAACAAAAACATAGTAGGAAATCAGACAACCATCCCCAATAACCTCCAAAGTCGTTAGTCCCTTGGGAATGACCAGGGCTAAGACCAAAATAGGGCCGTTAGGCCAACTGCTCGGAATTGGGGACATTACACCTTAATGCAAGAGAACACCTCGCATATAATGCAATAAAGATCATAGGATTTTTGAGGGCAATATGCTATCACTCCATCATTGTTAGGCCCTTGATAGGAACAATTCTTTGAGCCACCCACCAAATATAATGCAAGTAAACAAGCAATTCAGTGTACCCAACCCTTGTGATTATATTATTGGTTTGCAATTGAGCCTCTCTATTTACCGTACATAGTTTTGTTTCGTTATTTCGCTTGTAAATAGTTTCCTTTTATTTCAACCTCTTTTTTTTATTGATGTCCCCATCCTTTTATGATTATTTTACTTTCCCACTTGTGTATTCGACATATGATTTTGGTGAATCCGTGTCCTCTCTCCAACTTTTTCTTTTATTATTTGATTTCCTACTTGGAGTTCTCGCTTCTTCTCGTGCTTCCTGCCTCAACTTCTTCAAATCTCTCTTCTTACATTTAAAATTCATGGTCCCTCCCTCTACTTGATTTTGTGTTGCCCCGGCCTTAGCCTTTTTCTTTGTCTTCAACATCTTCAAGGGTTTTGTCTTTCCTTTCTTTCGGTGATTTCTCAACTTATTTTTTTCCCCATTCTTGAGTCTTGCCCCTCATTTAGCTTGCTTTGTCCCATCCCAAAAGACTATGTTACCTTCCACATGATGGCAGCACAATTACAAGGGGCACCCTATCTTCAAGTGCACATATTTCGATGGCAGTAGTAGGCAAGTAGGGATTCTTCCTATATCCTTTTGACTTATATTTTGATTTTATCTTCTTTAATTTTGTTGCCTAATTACATTGATTGTTTGATGTATTCTAGAATTCCTTTTCCTTTATATTTTTTAATTGTGACTTACACTCCACTTGCTTTTCATTTCTCTAATTATGTTAGCATATGCAATACACATGTTTTCTGTTTTTGTGTTTGATTACATGGGTGGCATGAATGCTTTGTGATGTGTATTCATTGTTTTATGTGCTTTATATGACTAGTAGGTATTCTCTCTTTGATGTGCCTCATGTGAGATTGGTGTTTCTAGGATGTTTTCTCTATGTGTGCTTTTATACATATGATATGTTTCTACTATGCTAAGTGTCATCAAATATTTGTTGTCTTATGGTGCCATAATCCATATCATGCCCAACTATGTTTTATTACTCACCTCCATCGCCACGATTCATATCATGCATTTATTGGGGCGAGAACCATACTTGTGCATTACCTTGTTTACATCTCGCCCACCATTGTTTGTACTGTGTTGCTCCTACCTAGCACACATGGAGGTATGACATTTTAAATGCTATATTGCCTATAACTTGCCCATTGGGGCATCTTATTCCCACAATTACACTATTCCCATCTTGTCCATAAGGGGCATGATACTCCTATATTTTCTATTAGAAAATGTGCACAAAGAAGAAAAGAAGAGAAACGGGAATGCACACATTGCCATTGTGTGTCCGTTATTTTATTATGATATAGATGGTTACAAAATGGTTGAAGTGCTTGCAATCGTTTATAAGCTAATACATAACTAATATTAACTAAACACTAAATTATAAGGCTTATATTTTAATACCCCCTATTAAGGCTTACGCTACTAAAAAAAAGATAGAATTATAATCTTCAGAAGCTTTTGTTTTGAACAACAGTTCTTGGACCAAGTAGAACTTCATCAAGTTGCCTCCGTAGCCCTCGTAAGGGTGTAATACCCAAGCTTAATTCTCAAGTTTTTGGATTCCACTTCCCGAACTCCCAAATCATAGAATCTCCCAAATTGTTGGAAAACCCTCCATGTTGAGCTACTCCGAAAGTACTCTTGTCTCGAGACCCTCGTAAGGGCAAAATCTTGAGATCCACGAGACTCTCGAACTATCTAGACATGACCACCATGCCAAAATCCCTTCCTATCATCAAAACATTGACTTCTTAGATTACATATAAATCTTCTTCTTCATCAATAAAATCTTCAATAAATTTAGCATCCAAAGGGATTGTTAACAAAGGCCACATTTGCTTCATTTGCTTCATTTTTGAGTTTTTCTTTGAGAACACCATTAGCTCAATTGTGACAATTTCAGGTTGTATGAACTATTTTCTTGCAATAATAACACTCAACTTGCCTGGTGTCTTTATCTGATTTTCTGTGATTATTTCTCATGCGGGAGTATAGTGCACTTTCATGTGAAGAATTACCTTTTGTATCATTTGCAGTTCTCTTTTCTTCAGCCAAGAGAGTTGAAATCATATCTTCTAGGCTTTGTGAAGGCATTTGACTGAGAGTAAAAATGACATTGTTATACAAAGAAGGCAAACTATTTAACAGAATGGCTTTAGAATCTTCGTCATCTACTAGAGCTTTAACCTTTGTTAATTGTCTAAGAAGAGATCTCAAATTATTTATATGACTGGACATAGTAACATCATCAACCATCTTAAATCGAAAGAGTTGAAGTTTTAAAGAAAATTTAGCGTTCACTACTTTTGCCCCAAACAGCCTATTTAGGTTATCCTAGATAACTTTTGATGATTTGTCTAAATCTATATGTTGAAGTTCAGAATCAGAAAGGGCAAGCCTAATTATAGCTTTAGCTTTATCATCGCAGCTTTCCCACTCTAACAGTTTGGCAGCATCAATGGGTTGTGTTTCTTTTCCATTAACAATACCCCACAAATTTTTGTTCATTAATTGCATTTGTATTTTAACTTTCCAAGTGTGAAAGTTAAAGCCAAAATATTTCTCCATTGGGATTTCCATTCTGAAATATTTATTTAAACCGAAAAAATAAGCGAGTACAGATAAATACCCGGATTGTGGTCTTATTATTGCCACTGTATTTCTCCTTCATATGATCAACCTTGTTGGCTGTAAATATCGATTATGTTTTATCGTTTATATTTCCCTAGATGACTGGCCTCTGAAATTCGTGATTTTCTTCACAATCTGGAACTCGCGATTTCGTTAGTGTCTTCTCCTTGATTAATGTGTTTGAAGTTAAATTATTTTTTCTACTCATTTTGCATATCCCTTTGAGCACCAAGGATCGATACCAATGTTGGAAAATGTGCACAAAGAAGAAATGAAAAGAAACTAAAATGCACACATTATCATTGTGTGTTCGTCATTTTATTATGAGAGAGATTGCTACAAAATGGTTAAAGTGGTTAAATCATTTATTAGCTTATACATAATTAATATTAACCATCTACTAAATTATAAGCCTTATATATTAATATTTTTTGTTGATTATACCTTTTCTCATATGAAGCTTTTTTTTTTGTATGATAACCTTGATTATATTTTCCTACTTAGGAATATTACCTTTTTGCTCACATTGCTTAGACTTCGCCCACATAGGAGATGACATTTCAGTGATTTATTGCTTATAATCCACCCGTAGTGGGCATATTACACGTGTGCTTATATAGTTTGCATCGCAATAACACAAAAGGCAAAATTACACTTGTGCTTATATAGTTTACATCACATGCTCATGTGAGGAAACTCGCTTATAAATATACATGTTTCCAAGATGATATCTCGCTATGTTACACATTAGCAATTTTATCTCCTATCTTACACATAACATGCAATCCCTTTCTTTTGAGATGTGTGATTTAGAAATTCATTCCCTGTCTCAAAAGAGGGACAAATATATGAATAATTTTATCTCCAAACTCCACCACACAGGACAATTTTTACTATTTTTCTCCCATAGAGAAGGGCAATCACATGATGTCTACTCAAAGACGTAGCTAGCATATGACACTTGCTCCCATCACAACATATGTTCGGGACTTTTCCTAACCCTACTCGCATAACATCAATTTAATTCAGCTTTGATTTTAGTTGCAAAAATTGTACTAAAAATGGATGTGGGATTCAACATAGGTTCGGAGATTTGGATCTTACATGGACATCACCATTTTTCGAATATCGGGGTATTATTTCCAAATCATTCTTTCCTAGATTTCATCGGTTTGTTGATTATTGATTATTGGGACATTAAATAGTGCACATTCCCCTCTGGTTTCTCTTTGTTCTCTTTCTTTTCATGTTTTCCCTCTCCCCCTACTTCGTTGATTTTCTAGGTCCTTTCTATAACCGTAGTAGTATCAAGACTATACTACTATGATTCTGATCACTTTTTGTGTGGGCCCTTCTAACCCTTATGTGGGTTCCCCGGTGCTTTTAGCCCTTATTTGTCGGATTTTCCCACCTATTGTGTGTCACATGCATGCCAATGAGGTCCTAATTTAAATTCAATAAGTTTATAAATACATAGTTGCATTAGTACCTTGCGTGTCGAAATGCACAAGAATAAGTTCCTAATTCGCATTGATTAGGTCATTGAAAGTGATAGGGGTTGGGTACTTGCATTACACTAGTCTACATGCTGATTTGCATTATATTTGGTGTGCTGGTTTCAAATAACTATTGTCATCAAGGTGCCTAATAATAATGGAGGGACAACACATGCCCCTCAAAACATCTAATGTTTCACTATGTGTTTATAAGGTGTTGTTGCCACACATTAGTGTTCCAAGGAAGAAGAGCAATTTCACAAAGGTGTGTACATAATTCTGGAAAAGGAGTGAGGTTTTCAAACCCTGAAAGCGAGCGAATAGGGTCACGCAATTAGATTTGCCCTATCTACCATTTGCCCTATACAGTCCTTAGTCATACCAGCTAAGGACTATGGTTTTGGTCAAGGATCTTTGTTTGCACTGATTTTTCATTTTAGGACATGTGTTGCATTGTATGTTTCTAGCTACTATCTCTAGAATTGATATAAATCAAATATTGTTCTAAAATCCCCCTTTTCAATTATTATTACTTTAGGAACAATCTTTTATGCTATTAGATCTGAATTTACTTGTTTATATCTATTTAAATTTGAATTGCAAAGTATGTGGTTAGTTGTAGTGTATAAGGGTCAAGCACTTGCATTACACTAGACTGCATGCTGACTTGCATTATGCTTGGTTTGCAAATTTCAAAGAATTGTTCCCATCAAGGGCCTAATAATATTGGATGGCTAGCACAGACCCTCTGTATTATCCCCAATAGCGATATCACTTAAAATCCACAAAACATATGAAGATTTGCAGCAAATGAAAATTCTGATTTTTTTGGAATTAAACCAGCTAGGGCAGCGAAATGAAATTTAATGATAACTTGCAAACTATTTATCCAAAACCCACGAAATTTTATAGAGAGCTTGCTACAATGATAACAAAGACTAGAAAAATATTTTTGGATTTTTCTAAATAATATATGACTGCCAGTAATTTTTAGAATGCCCTAAACTGCTGGAAATCTTCAAAAATTCATAACTATGCAAATACAATGGATAAAAATCTGATTTTCTGGAAATAACATCTACTAAATATATAGAAATGATCCCAACCTCCAGATCTGAAAATGGACACCTAGAAACCCTAAAAAACACTGTTGCAAATCAGGAATTGAGTAGATAAAACCCTAGAAAATAGTTGTTCCAAATCTAAACTGAAACCCTTGATGAAAAATGGCTGTCCTCTTACTCTGAATCTGAATTTCTGATTACTCTCCAGATCTGATCCAAAAATCTGAATAAAGCTCCAAAATAGCAAACTAGGGAGGATCTTTCACCACCGAAGAGTGCTCTGCTAGCTAGGTGTGGATCTTTCACCACCGAAGAGTGCTTTACTAGCTAGGTGTGGATCTTTCACCACCAAAGCTAGGGTTCATGTGGGATCTTACTCCACAAGCAAAGAAAGTGCAAACAACAATTGCTTCAATATCAAAATAGGTGAGTGTATGAATGAATGAATAACTCTCCTCAAGCACTCCTTTTATAACTTCACCATGCAACAAGAGGCCCAAAAAGACCCCAATCGACCCCCTTTGGGAAAACCACATAAATATAATATGATTTAAGTTACTTTTTCCCCCATGCGCCAAAAGTAACTTAGGTGACCCCCAACGAAGAAATAGAATAATAAAGTGCCATATAGTCACCCAACAATAAAATATAACAATTATTACCACCAAGTCGTCCAACTTAATGTCAACGACAAAATATAACATAAAGCAAGCTGGTAATCAGACATCCATACCCAATAGCCTCCAAATAATCGTTAGCTCCTCGGGTATGACCAAGGCTAAAACGAATGAAAAGCCTCCTAAGCCATCTGCTCGGAATTGGGGACATTACGGCTCTAAACATCCCCTATTGTTTATTGTGTCTTTTGCAAGATGATGCTGCCATGTTAGGGTTCCAATGAAGGTGAACAATTTCCCATAGATCCTTGCTGAATTCTGGGAAAGCAAGCAAGGTTTCAATTTGTAAGAGCCCCAAAGTAGACGAATGGGATCATGCAATTAGATTTGTACTTTCTTATAGTTTTCAAAACCATCCTGCTATGGTTTTGATCATGCCAACTAAGAAGTGTACAGGTATGATCAAGGTTCTCTGTTCACATTGATTTTTTTAGGTCTTCTTCACCTCATTGTCTAGGCTTATGTTATGCTATTTGTTTCTAATTGCTATCAACAAAATTGTTGTAACAATAATGCTTTCCTACCCTACATTTCTAGGACTACTGATAGGATTGCCAGGATATTAAGGAAAAAGGGTATAAAAACTTGTTTCAGACCTGTAAAAACCATAAGAAACAAATTAAAAAACCCTAAAGACCCAATTTGTCCCAACTTAAGAAAAGGGGTTTACTCCATATCGTGTGCTTGCGGTAAAACATACATCGGGGAAACAGGAAGGTCACTGAAAACAAGACTACATGAACATTGTAAAGACTTAGAGTATACCCGGGTTGGAAAATCGGCTTTGGCAGAACACGAAGACATCACAAAACACACCATTTGCATCGACAACGCAAAATTAATAGCAATAGAATCACACTACACAAACAAGAAATTACGTGAAGCCGTCGAGATTGAAAACATCCGAACAACCTAAATCGCGACGACGGTGGAAACTAAGTCAATCATGGAAACCCCTATTGCATAAGTTGACATTCCCTCCCCTTCGACTAGCATTCATTGAATCATTATGTATGTACTTTCTCTGCGTTTCCCGTTTCTCGGTGTCTGTCCTTTATTTTACCTTACATGTTCATGCTAATTGTGTGGATGCCTTTTTCTTACCCCCTTCCTCATAATTTTTCGTTTATTTCACTTCTTTTTTGTGGTTTGTCCCCCTTCTCCTTATTATCATTTTTTGACTTTATTTTATTTATTTTTATTTTACTTTATCGTATTTCCTTAATCCCCCTATTTCTTGTTATTTTACTTTCACATCTTTTCGGGAATGACATGTCTCTTGGAAAATTGATTATTTATAATAGTTCATTTTCCATCTCTGCTCTCAAGCAAAAGCTTCACCCTGATGATGGTTTTGGTACCGGAACCGAAACGTCATTATTAATCCTCCCTACCCAAAGGTGTATCTAGAAAATTCCATTTCACCTCTGACCTGTGAGATGAATCTTAAATCTTAGATCAAATTTTCTTCTAAAACCCCCTCTTAATAGTTATTAATTGTGGAACGTTTTATTATGCAATTAGGTGCATTTATTTATTTATGTCTATTTAAATCTGAATTGAAATATATTTGGTTATTGTAAATCCACTTTCCACATCCACACAAGGCTTGGCTTCAGGATATTATCCTAGAAACAGGATTGCAAATTCTGGTGTTATGTTTGACTAAGGACACCTCTAAGGTGCCTGACAATTGGAGGAGAAAATATATAGCACGATATTAAGCGATTCACGGAATCCTATTGGGAAATTGAAGTCATGTATACTAGGAGGGACAAATAAAGTAGCTCAACGAAACCTATAATATATAGGGAAACTTACAAAGAATACAACAAGAATACAAAACCACAAACTTAGGCATCACTATAGAATTATTTATCATATTATTGACATATCCTTTCTAATAAAATTGACCACAACTCTTCCTCTAGGTACTTTCCTTTCTAAGAGGAGTGTATGACCCTCAATTGTAATGAGCTTGATAAACTCCTTACCAAGGACAATAGGGGTGGTCGATTGGAATCACTCGAGGATGTAGGGCATTGGAATCCCCTTCCTTTCCTTTTATTCCTCAAACGCATAATAGCTTTGAATTAATTTCAATGATAATCTAAAACTATTATCCTAGCATCGAAAAAACACCCTTTACTAAGGTATCTCCTTTTCTCTAATTAATGGGCTCGGAGAATATACATGATAAAAACTGTTCACAATTCTATTAAATATCCTTGAATGATGTCACATGCCCTATACAACATTGTAGCCATTGTATGCATGGGTGGTATGAGAATGATAATCAATTCAGTGATATAAGCATGTGTGCCTTATGTGTGCATGAAATCCATATATAAGAAAAGGGAGATGTGGTGGAAAGAGTTGTTTCTATTATAATAATTTCTCCAATTGTGACCATAACTCGTCCTATGTGAGTTGAGTTGGAGGCCAAGATGGAAGTCAATGTTGTTGTTTAATTGAGAAGATAGTGTAACTTCACCTACTCTTTACCTAATTAAGTTGAGATTTAATCTCAAATTATCCTTTGTATGCGTGTTTAGTGAATTATCCTCCATGGATAAGCTAAAGGTAGGGATAATGGGTCAAGCTAGACAAGGATGAAGTGTTGGCTCACTAGCCAAGTGACTAAGGACAAGTGAGAAAGAAAAACTTGGATGGTAGTAATGGTAAACAGCATTGCATTTCTCCATCAATGTGTAAACAGGGGAAAAATGTTGTCTAGACCGAAGAGGAAAAGAAGGTCCTTTTGGGTTTCAATCTTGGCTAGATTGAGCTTAATTACC
Source organism: Taxus wallichiana var. yunnanensis (assembly GCA_018340775.1). NCBI lineage: Eukaryota > Viridiplantae > Streptophyta > Pinopsida > Cupressales > Taxaceae > Taxus > Taxus wallichiana. The sequence continues at coordinate 787,598,701 of CM031235.1, read as the reverse complement.
CAAGAACCACTAAAGGAAAAAACAATGTTTATAAAGCAATCAAACAATATGTTTTAGTAGCATTCCAAAGGTAATATATAAGGTTGATATGATCGAATTGAGCATCCAACAAGCCATAGCTTAGTTGGCTATGAATACAAACATGTGCAAAAACCTAACTTGCAGTGGAATGGGTGTTTGTTAGAGTGGAATTTCACCTCCAACTAAGCCTCTAATCAAAGCTCTTAATGCTTAGTGTGGCGGTACCCATACCATTGGAAAGGCTACGGTTGATATTGCGATGGGGAAAGTAAGATAATTAACTAAGTGAGGGCTGCGGAGGAAAGCAAAGTGTCTTTATCACAAATCATCTCAAAGAGATGGAGGAAAAACTAGGCAGCCTCATGAAAGTCGAACACAAAATCCATACCCCAAAAGGATGAGCAAAGTAATGGATATTCCCGGTAGTTGTGTGAAACAATTAGTCCCAAACCTTTTCCAATCCCTTAAGTATGTGATGATAAAGAGTTTTTCTAAGGAAAACGAAGATACTTTCAACCAATTGATAAGAGAAAGTATGGCTTTGGTTATTAAACAACTATCATGTGAAGGCTTTGGATGGGGGACCAATCCAGCTAGTTTATTGACCTTGGTTTTGAAGCTCCTATTTCCAGTTGTCTTCTTTGTTATGATGTTTATGTTTCTTATTCAATTCCAAAATCTATGGTAATGCAAAGAGAACAATAGTTTTTTTCAAACCCTTTGCTATACCTTTTAGAGGACATTTTTCAGCCCCGATTGCAGGCCCCAAAACTATGTACCATCACGTTGGCACCATGAACTAGAAGTCAAGTGGTCTCTATGGCATGAACAAATTTTTTTGTTAATGGTATTACATTGATTCATTATGATTGTGGTATTGTTAATAGTTTCGCAATAAGGGTTGTTTATGGACGACCATTTTGGAAAGTTAAAATTAAAGGTTTGATAAATCGGGCGATAGATATCATATTAAATGAAAATTTTCTATTCAGAATTTATATTGTATAATGTTCTGAAACCAGCCGTTGTATCAAAGCCACTCATGAGCGGGCTTATACTTCCAGTCGAGGACGTGAAGAGGCCTAATACTTCCAAGTCAAAGGACATGAAAGCTAGATCAAAGATCAAAGGAGATAAAGTCTAGATAAAAGATATCAATGGTAAAAACCGAGAATCTAAACCACAGCAAAAGGGCTGAAGACAAAAACACATCCACATGAAAACCCTATAAGGAAAAGGCTGGAAAATATTGTTCCAAGTTTAGAATAATCCCTTGGTGGTTACAAGAATGTGCCAAAGGTCAACGGGAGAAGAAGCTGCTGTGGAGATTTAAAGAAGAGGTATACGTAGACACATCCAAACATTGTAAACCATCTTGTGACCTCCATGTGACTTGGACGATGGATTTGAAGTTGTTGTATGATGGGAAAAAAACTCAAACACAAAATCCTTGATATACTAAGAAGGTCATTGCTGCCACTATCGAAGACGCAGAAGGAATTCCCTAGTCCAACACATAATAGGAATGCCCTAGTCAAAAACACAATAGGAATGCCTTGCTTGAAGAAATAGTAGACAAGTTTGTGACCAAAGCAAAACCTTTAATTTTGACAAAAATTCTCCACTAAGTGAATAGTTTCAATGAAACGCATTTCTTCTCTCCATATAGTTATACGGACTACAATAAAATATAGAGATGTGTATGCCCCGTGTGACCCCTTAAAACCTCGACTGCCCTAAAACGTCCCAGGCCCCCCATACCAAGCCTAATACGTACATGTTACGGGTATGGGTACAGATATGATATCGGTACACTACAGTACATACCACTTGAGTCCCGGTATGTCACCGTGCAGGATTTTCATACCCAGGGCGAGCGGGTACATACCCGCAGCATACCCACTATAAAAAAGATTATAATTTAAAAACACAAAATAAAAGTCCCTAACTTAAAAAATATATAATCCAACCCTAATTTTTGTGATGTCCCCTTCTCGAGACATTTACTGCATTGAAGATTTGAAGGCCCTCAACCCAATGGGTTCAAGGATGAAGCTCGAAATATGTCCTAAGATCTATTTTGTGACCCCTTGGAGGGCTCTTTAGTTTAGAAAAGTGCACATAGGATAGTAATTTCTTAATATTAAATTAAGAAATTAAATAAAGTGCACATGATAGTAGTTTATTAAATACTTTTATTTTTAATTATGTTTTAGGGAGAAAATATTAAATGATTGATCATTGGAGATTGCACCTCTTATTTCTATAAAAGAGGGGTCGCATTTCCTTGGGAGGGCATGTTGATGAATTGATTAAAATTGCTCCCTGCGTGGAGAAGGGATGTATGCCCAAAACTGAAGCTTTCTCTCTCTTTCATTTGTTGAAGAATCTATTTGCATTGAAGTTGGTTCGAAGGCCAAATTAAAGGAGTTATTTGTGTTCCATGATCACTTTGCCCTAGCGAATTCTTTTCTGTCAAATCGATTTAGTATTGGAGCCATCTATTTGGAATATTGTTTGCATAGAATGATCTAGTGCTAGCGAACTGTACTGTAGCATTAGCGACTTGTTTTGGTAAAGTCTTGATGGTTGTAGTTACTGGTTTTGCGTAGTATTTCATTAAATAATCCACTCGAGCCCTAGCCAATTTATGCTACTTATTGCAGCGACTGATTTGGAAGATAAATCTTTGTGGGGAGTCATATATTTGCAGCAATTTCACCCTGAATAGATATTCACTTCTTTGGCTGATATATTCTTTGTCTACGAGCTGTAGTTTGCATGATTTTAGGATGTTTTGAGATCTCTTTTGCAGCGACCTGTTTAGACACCATTTTACATACTCTCTGGGCAGCGAATTACATGCTTAATTGAATGTTAGCAGCAAGCTATATTTGGGAATACAAAATCTGAGTTTTGTGTGCACCTATTGGTACTCTTTGGCAGCCATAATGCTCTCCACCAACTACAACTTGTCTCATAATTTTGTGATCAATATCCAGGCCCAGCGATCTGGTTTTATGTGAGGTTTGGTGGCATATTTATTGCAGCGATCTGGGTTGCTTGTCTATTGAAGAGGGTAAGAGAGTATTGAGCCTTATTTGCAACATTACTCCTCCCTAATCATAGTTGCTTCTTAGATCTACAATTGAAGGAGTCTCGGGGTATGTTATTAATAATTTTGGTGCCTAAAATGCAGCGACTGGGTCTGAAACTTATGGAGTTGTTTTGATAAAGTTTCCATGCTCAAAAATATTCATTTAATAGTGCATTTTTAAGCTCTAACATTCTAGATTTCTACGCACTTTATTTCATTACAAAAGGTGATGTTTTGGGCAAGTTATGAATTTTACGAGTTTCCGCTAACTGAGTATTATTTTATTTAAATCCACTGCAATAATTTATTTATCCCAAGAAGGGGGCATTACAATTTCACCCTAAAAGACACCTCCAAAAACCTATTTATACACCCAGCACCTCTTGTTAATTCACACACTCATATTTTGGCATTTTGTTAATTCTAAGTTTGAAGGAGAGAAAGAGAGCTTGAAGAAGAAAGCGAGAGCTTGAAGGAGAGAGCGTGGAGAAAGATCAACTACAAGTCAACAAACACCAAGGATGATGAGTTTGGTATTTTTTTCATGCAACCATTATTCTTTTTAAATATTTTTATCAATGTTTTTATGTAATAATCAAACTAATATGTGATCATTGATCATGATCTATTTAATTTTTATTTATTTTACCTTTTTTTAATATTAATTAATTTTTTCATATTTAAAGTTTAGTATTTAGGTTTTATTTAATTAGACCTCTACCCTCTAGGTATGCTCTCACCTCGATGTGAAAGTTTTTATTTTAAAGTTTTTAATTGAATTCATTAAACGCTTAAAGGTCTACCCTCTGTGTATGCTCTCACCTCGCACCATTTATGGCAAACTTGGTGATCAAAATCAGAAAGTGACGTGTATGCCCTAGGGTTTAACTGGTTTTATAATTAGTAATGTGTTTGTTTTTTATTTTAAAGTTTTGAATTAAATTCATAAAAAACTTAAACGTCTACCCTCTGTGTATGCTCTCAACTTGCACCATTTCTAACAAACTTGGTGATCATAATCAAAAAATGATGTGTCGACCCCAAGGTTTAACGATTTTTTTAATTAGTAATGTGTTCGTTTTTAAATTTTAAAGTTTTAAATTGAATTCATTAAAAACTTAAACATCTACCCTCTGTGTATGCTCTCACCTCGCACCATTTATGGCGAACTTGGTGATCAGAATCAAAGAATGACATGTAGGGGTTAACAAATTAATTGTATAATTTGTATTTGCTGTTTTTAATTGTTTATTAAATTATTTAGCAATGTTTTAAAAATATCTCTTATTGTAGGTTAAAACAAATTAAACAGTTGTAGTCATGGCATCCAGTTCAGCTTCAGGGGGCATGGGGAAGCAAGCAATGAGGGAGGAACACAAGGAAGTGTTCGAGTGGCTTGATAGTGAAAATAGATCCTCATTCTCCTTTATGGAGGCATGTGGAAGTGCTAGAGCTCATTGCCGGTGGTGGTGTCCGTGTTTGGACGTGCCCCCATTGTGGCACCACATTTAAGTCCTCATATACCCGTTTGAAAGCTCATTTAACTACGGTATCGGGGACGGGCATTAGAGCATGTAAGAAGGTGGAGAAGAATAAAATAGCTATGTACTTAAGAGAGCAAGAGGAGGCTAACTTTGAAATTGCAAGAGCTCGCTCTAAAACCATTTCTTTGCAACAAAGGGCTATGGGAAAACCACCAACACCACCATCATTCCATCATTTCATTGATAGTCATGTTGAAACTGTTCTAGTTGAAACTCCTTTGGATGAAGATACCACATCAAGAAAGAGAACAAAAGGGCCTCTAGAAAAAGCATTCAACATGGAGAAGAGAGAAATTGCAGATGAATTGGTGGCTCGGTGTGTTTATGCATGTGGGCTACCATTCAATGTGTTGAGGTCACCATATTGGCAGCAGATGGTAAGAGTCATTAATGAGGCACCATAGGGGTATACAAGCCCCAACTATAATAAGGTCCACACATCTCTTTTGGCAAAAGAAGTGTAACACATACAAACATTTTTACAGCCGATTAGAGATTCCTGGAAGGATTCAAGAGTGTCTATTATATCGGATGGATGGAAACACGCCCAAACAAATCCTCTTATCAACATTATTGTAGTAAGCCCTAAATGGGCAATGTTTATGAAGGTTGTTTGTGAAGGGAAAATAAAAGATGCTCAATTCATTGCAAACATTCTAACGACGCTATTGAATCGGTGGGCCCTCAAAATGGTGTCCAAGTCATCACAGACAATAATGCAAAAATTGCAAGGCGGTAGGGTTGATAGTAGAGTACAAGTATGAGCACATATTTTGAATACCATGTGCAATATACTCCCACGAATTTGATGCTTTGCGAAAAGATTGGGAAAATCACATGGATTGAGGAAATCTACGTGGAGGCAAACAAGATTCATATGTTTGTCACCAACCATCACATGTATAAGGCCATTTTCAAAAGATTCTCGAAGTTGGAGCTGTTGAAGGTAAGGGAACAACTTATGAGTCATTATTTTTTAGTTTTTAAGTTTTTCATTTTAATATTTAATTTTAAATCAATTTCAATTTGTATTGTTATTGAATTCTTTTCATTCCTTTTTAATAGGTTGTTGAGACTAGGTTTGTCTCTCACACACTCGTCTTGAGATGACTTGTGAAGGTGAAACATGCTTTGAGTAGCATGGTGATTGACAATGTTTGAGCGCTAAAGGCAAACAAATACAGAGAGAGCCCAAAAGATAAAGGCATGGATCCTTGATGATGATTGGTGGACAAAAGTTGAGTTTCACGGAGCTTTTTCTTAGGGTGATTAGATTTGTAGACAAAGATAGTGTTTGCATTACAGAAATTTATGAAGGCATTGACTTCATGCTTAGGAAAATAAAAGAAATCATACAAGCCAAAGAGCAAGACCCTGAGGAAAAACTCTATAATGAAGTTAAAAATGTGGTCATGAAAAGGTGGAACAAAATGACCACCCCATTGCATCTCCTTGCTCATGCCTTAAATCTCAAATATTACAACAATGAAATAGTTGGGTTACCTCGTAGGCCGTCACCATATGATCACTAAGATGTTGCAAATGGGACGAGGGCAGCATTCAAGAGGTTATTTCCTAACCCACCTATATCTAGTGCAGTCCGTGTCTGGAGAAAGTAGCATGGGAGAGGTAGAGACTCTTTGTGACAAGGCCACCTTGACTCCAATCAAGTGGTGGATTGTACATGACCATGATGCCAAGTACCTACATCCTATTGTGATTAAATTGCTCTCACAGGTATGAAATTTGTAACTTGTTATTGGATATTCTAATTACCAATTAAAAATTAATATGATAGCACTCCTTTTTATATATTAAGAATACTTTGTTTTTGTGACAGGTGGCTAGTAATTCTTCTGCAAAGCAAAACTGGAGTACTTATGGCTTCATCCACTCAGCCAAACGCACCATGTTGGCATCCAAGAAGGTTGAGGATCTAGTATACGTACATTCCAACTTGCGCCTCTTAACGCATAAGACGAAAGAGTATACTAGAGGTCCTAACAAGCTTTGGGTCATTTGAAACTTATGTTGCTTGTTTGTTTTATGTTTCACTACTTGGCACTGATGACGAACTTCTAGGGAGCCCTTCACAAGGGTTCGACAATGGAGCTAGTGGGAGTGGAGCTGCAAGTGCCATCCATGAAGATGATTTTGAGGATCATCTAGATGATATGTTCTAGGCTTTTAGCCCTAGGAAACTGAAAGTGAAGCAAGTTGAGAACTTGAATGTATTAAGTTATTAACTATTATGTTTTGAACTTTATGAATCAATACAAACTCAAGTCTCAATTCTCAAAGTATTTGAAATCTGTTTTCATGTTCCATGAATGATTGTATGAGTATTAAATTTCAATAAGTATGCAAATGCTTTCTTAAATTTATAATTTTATATACACATATATATATAAAATGTACCCATCAGCGTATCCGAACCTGAAGTTTTTTAAAAAAATTGTTTCAGTGTACCGTACCCGTACCCATACCGAAACAATATAGCTTTCAACTTTGACATAGGTGTTTCCAACAAGAACAACATTTTTATTACATGCACTACAATTTATTTTTACACAAAGATATCCAGTCACTTCAGTAAATTCTTCAGTAAATTGTAGTTTTCCCAAATACCAAATGAAAAATATTCTTAAATTTGATCTGAAAAATACAGTATTTACCAACATTAAATTTGATCTGAAAGCTGATGAATGAAATCTGTTGGGGCCGAATGAATATTTGATACTGCCTTCTATCATTGTCATCATCTAACAACATCGTTGTTCCTTAGGGAAAGTTGTCTCTGACAAAAACTGATGGGGAATATTTTGAATATATTGTTCTTTCCATGTGTGTGAATATTGTTGTTCTTTGTTTTCTGCATTGTCTTCTTTAATTCCATTAAGTCAAAACCCATTATATTTATCCATTTAATGTGCTGTCAACCAGACTTCATCCTTATTTTGCTGTTCTTTCTTAAGGTAGTGTATCCCTTCTCAAAAACTTCTTAAAATATCCATTTTTGCCACAATAATTACATTGCTTATAAATTCACTATTTGAATTTCCATTGCCTCCTTTCATTGTTTGATGTTATTGCGTTATTTTATTTCTTGCCTTCGCCCTTAAACTTTGCTGAAATTCACTTTCCGCTTGCCATTGCTTACTCAAGCCGCCATAACCGAGGTCAATCTCCCAAGGATATCACCAGATTAGATTGGGCCTTTCGTAGCGATTGACAAAGATTCTCCAGACTTTGCTGCAAACTGGAGCCTTCTTCCCCATCAGTTCACTTCGCTTAGCTTTGTCAATAATTCTTTTCAATCCATAAGAATCAAGAAAATAAAACCTCTTCATCATCCAACAAGAGAATAAGTTGGAATCAGTCAACAGCAAGGCTCAATCTGAGTATTAAATGTTTGGTCGCATAGCTATCTATTCCCTTAAGGGGCAGTTACATAACTGCCTGGGCAGTTTCATAACCACTGGTCTACTTAAACTGGTGGTTTCGCCCAATTTGATTGAACAGGCAGAGCAACAGCAAACTTACGATGTCTTTTCAGTTTTGAGTCATTTGGGAGTTCTTTAGTGCACAAAAGGACACTCCTAGAACATGAAAAACAGGTGACACAAATCCAAATATAAGCATGAGTGTGTAGGAAACAGAGTTGGTGTTCAATTGGTTACAGGAGAAAGAAAGATGCTGGGAGGGGCTGAGTGAGAATACAGCAAAGAGTTTATTGTATTTGTTCTATTGAACTCTTTGTAAATTGTCATAAGAAGATCAAGAAATCTGGATATTACCACTTCCAATTAGTTTTCCCCACCCCGCGAATTCCAAGTTAATAGTCTTAGTGTCCAATGTCGATCTTATTTTCCTTTTAAGTTGTTCATGATTGTATAAATTCATAGTTTGCTTCCATAAGTTCTGTTTATGTTTCCAGCAACACACTACACTAATTATAACTTCTTACAGCATTCAAAACTGTCACTTTGAAGTAGGATTCCAGTAAGACAGCATATTGTGATTCAACAAATTCCATTAAGTAAATTCACTTAAGATGTTACAGATCATTCTGGTATCAAAGACAAATAATCCTTCGCAGAGTTTCCAGGAGACGGGTGAGATGGAGTACGGGTACTAGTATGCCATATTTCAGAAAAATAGGAGATGGGTAAAGGGAAAAAGCAATGTGTATGTGTGTGAAAAATTTAGAAAAATATTTATTATAGTATTAGGCAATATATAAAATATTAAAATCAAAATGCATAAAAAATAACTTCTTAAAAGTAAGGAAATTAGATGTTTATGTCGACAAAAGATGAATAATTATATTAACATTTAATATCTCATCATATTGAGGGAAGAGTACATCATAACACTGAAATGATGACAAATATGCATGCGAAAAAAAAATCAATACACCAGAAATATGAACCTGAGTCGTGAATCATATCTCATCTGATAGAATAAGGTCACTTATCGCATCAATTATGTCCTCCAAGTGCTTCGCCAAGACGTTCTCTAGATACTCATCACTCTCAAGTTGTAGCTCCGTTGCAGGCAATATAATAGGGGGCAAATCGTTAAGGCTGTTTGCCTCAAGCACATCCTCCATGTTCGCTGCTCCATCAAGTGGAATTTGGTCCCGTTTTGCTTAAGGTCTACACAAGAAAGAAGACAAAACATGCTATGAATGTAGACCAAGTTCTCTACTTTCTTTGACCCTGGTCAATTCCTTTTCAATGAATGAATGAAACTGTAAGTACTCTAATTCCTCTCACAATATGAAGAACTAGCTACTTGTGAGAGTAATTGTATTGCAAATGATTGCAATTTAGGGGCTTTGCTCTCATAGTTTCATCACCATTTTATTAGGTCCTTCTTCGCATGAATATCATAGAGAGCCTCCACTGTAGAAAACAAACCATGGCCACATGAAAACATATTCCACTAAATCCTGATAGTAAAAGCCTCCTCTCCTCGACCATAAATCATTTTCATCATAACTCAGTCAAAATTCCTTGATTAGTTCTTTTTCCTCACATGAATCCCTCTTATATGATTTTTGTATCATACCACTTTGGCTTTAAAGCATAAGCAAAATGATGCAAAGATTTAAGCTTTTCTATCTCCATGTACCTTTTCCTTAATCAAAGGATATAAAGAAGGATCCCTTGAATCTATGATTTTTCTTATTCTTTCACACATAGAATCAATTTCTTCATAAACCTCCCCCAAACATGGCTTGTCTAAATTGGCAGAACGAATCACCTCATAAATGGGCTGAATGAAGCCAACAAAAAGTTTCATAGCACCCATAGGTGGGTGGTCTATCGGCAAGCAGCAAGGTGATGTGGATTGTATTAATGTAGAGACTTGGGCTCAAACCCAGCATAGGCATGACTGTAAATAGATTATATATATGAGGCATCTTTCAAAAAATAAAAAATCATATCATCCCAAAAAAGGTCATCAAGGACCATCATCCTTACCTCAGCTACAATCTCTATTGTAGATTGTCTTCGAGCTTCCCATGTATCACTAACTACAATGCAACATAAGGCCCCTTTGACAGCACAAAGATGGTCAACAAGTATGAAGAAAGAAGTAAACCGTGTAGCTACAAGTTTGACAAGTTCCACCTTGGCAAATCTCTGGAAAATAGCTTGCATGTGGTGATGATTCCATACAAAAAATTTATGTTTTCCTGCCCATTTCAATTAAAGCGAAAGCAGAATGATGCAAAGGTTTAAGCTTTTTCTATCTCCATGTACCTTTGCCTTAATCAAAGGATATAGAGAAGGATCCCTTAAATCTATGATTTTTCTTATTCTTTCACACTATGAAGCCAGGAAACGCCTAAGGGGCCCACGTTTCTGCCTGGAAACGTTTCGGAAACGCGAAACGGGTACGAAACGTGTTCGAAACGTTTCTGAAAAAAATAATAATAATAATAATAAATTTTATTTTTTTAAATCATCTAACTTATCTAGATTATTATCATGTATATGTGAATCATTGAAATTGTAACCATGTTGAATGATGAGTTATGACTCTTTAGAAGTTCAAATTTCAATGAATACAAAATATTTTGAGTGCTTTATCAATTATCTCTTATGGTCTACAAATTTACAATTATAAAATGAGTATTATGCATATATATATATATATTATTTTTTAATAATATATTGTATGGACGTTCCGCAACGCGTTTCGTATCCAAGGTTTTTTGAAAATTGTCGTTTCTGCGTTTCGTATCCGTTTCCGTTTCCGTGCAACATAGCTTTCACACATAGAATCAATTTCTCTATAAACCTACCCCGAACATGGCTTGTCTAAATTGGCAATACAAATCACCTCATAAATGGCTGAATGAAGCCAACAAAAATTTCATAGCACCCATAGGTGGGTGGTCTATCGGCAAGTAGCAAGGTGATGGGGATTGTATTAATGTAGAGACTTGGGCTCAAACCCAGCCTAGGCATGACTGTAAATAGATCTTATATATATATATATATATATATATATATATATATATATAGGGCAGCTTTCAAAAATTAAAAAATCATATCATCCCAAAAAGGTCATCAAGGACCATCATCCTTACCTCAACTACAATCTCTATTGTAGATTGTCTTGAGCTTCCCATGTATCACTAACTACAATGCAACATAAGGCCCCTTTGACACAAAGATGGTCAACAAGTATGAAGAAAGAAGTAAACTGTGTATCTACAAGTTTGACAAGTTCCACCTTGGAAAATATCCGGAAAATAGCTTACATGTGGTGTTGATTCCATACGAAAAATTTATATTTTCCTGCCCATTTCAATAAGCTCTGAAATCCATTAAAACTTGTCAATGTCTTTCAACACATTATTCAATGCATGCACACAACATGGTGTCAAAAATAAATGTTTGAGTTTTTTTTTGCACCAACAAGCCAATTGTTTTATAAACTAGGGCAATGTCTATAACAACTTGAACAATATGTCATGCCCCCACCACAATAGCATCACATAGCTAATTTTGAAGGAACTCTACATTTTTCTCTTGGCCTGAACAATCGATTGCCTTCAAAAAACAACATCCTTTGGAGCAAGTTACCATAATGTTCAGAAGTAGTGGTTTCCAGTATTAGTCCAACCATCCATCAAAATGTTGCATCATTATGTAGACCACACTCTTTTGCTTGGTGTGGTTTTTTGCTCTATCCTTGTTTTCTCTTTGTTAATAAGAGTTGTGCAAAGCTTCTCATATCCAAGTGGTTTATACCTCGTTGGTCCATTGTTAATCGCACGAACCATCTCCTCATAATAAGGTGACTGACCAACATTGAATGGTATTTTGTTTGCAAAAAGAAGTGTTTAATCAATGCATCAACTGCATCTTGACCATCCACATCAACATGTTTCCAATGGGGTTTGAACTACCAATATGTGGTCTCTTACAAGAAGACCTCCCGCACCCTTTATTGCGTGTCCAGAAGACACATCTAGCTCTAATTTTGTTTCCATGATTTCTCTATGGGATACTTAGCGTGCAATCTATTGTTGAAGTATGTAATCATAAAGGAGTCACTTTGCCTTCAACTCTTTCTTGTTCCCTCGTAGACCCATCGACTATACTCCATTGATAGTGTCTTGGAGTGTTCAATGACTACTTTTAAAATATAGGCACTTTCATTAGGATAGGCCTAAGCTTGATTCATGGGTCGGCTATGGTGGGAAATTCACGAAGCGTTACCTATATAAACAAATGACCGCATAGGACCTTATGTTTTCACACACTTGAGTGACGCCTTAGAGATCACTTTACTAAATCCATATACACATCTTAAATCTTCCAACATAAGACCTAGAGCAACTTATTGAGCTAAAATTTTACGTAGAAAAGATAAAATTTGCATGGTGCCAACTCAAGTTAAGGATCAAAGAGAGGATCACTATAGATTTCACATTGTTTTCATAGATGCACATTCACATAAGAAGAGGGAGAACTATGTTCAACTTGATTCCTTTTTGGAGTATAGGTATGTAGTACAACGCTCACCTACATTGAGGTACTTGTTGAGATCAATCTAGCCCAATAGCTCGAATATATTTTATTGGGCATTATTGTTCGAGTGCATTGTTAGGGTTTGGACAAAGAAGAGATCGCACATACTTCATCGCATCAAATCACAATGCCAAAGCGCCTTAAATCTAGAAAGAAGACACAGCAAATAATCCCACAAAGATGCAGACTTACCCTCCACGGACACTATTGTCTACCTCGGACATTCGAATCCAACAATACCGTCCCTTCGTTGCAATGTCTTTGGCCTATTTGAGACCGTCTCGTTCACCAAAGAGCTCACCAACATTATTCTAAGCCGATTCCTGTGTACTTGTGTTCACTATACATTACTACTCCAAGAAGAATTGGGTTGAGTCTTTCCATTGTGTATCATCTTGCTTTATCTCTCTATTTTTTTCTGTCTAGAATTATGTTACCCTAATTCAGTTCATATAATAAATTTTACTGCGTTTATTTAATCATTTGTATTATGTTTGGTTTTCGATCTTTTGTATCTCTTAGGTGTAAATTAATCAAAACATTGGTGATCAAGCACGAGAAGGCAAAAATAATAAGGTAATAGATTGGCTAAGTCATTCTCCAATCTGCGCTCGTCATAGTGCTTCACACGCGCAGCCACAACTTTGTTGACTAGGCATCTCTACTAATCAGTAATGTCCCCTTAGGGCATAAAATAAAGAAATATGGATTTCCTAGGGAACCCTTATAAAAAAATGACAGCAGTTTGATTTTTATTTAAAACCCTTACAAAAAAATACAGCAATCTGAAATTTCACTTTATTTATCAAAATACCCACAATCCACAATACCCAGAAGGCTAAAAACGTCTAGGATACCTCTAATGACACCAACATGGAAGAAAATAATTTTTCTAACAAGGATATAAGTTTTTTTAATTTATTTCAGACCTGGAAATAGTTGAAACTTCAAAATTTCATCTCCCGAGAATACTTGGAGTAACAATGCAAAGGATAGCTCAAAATGATCACAAAAATAGCAGCTATCAATTAAAGCAAACCTTAGATTTTTCCACCCATGGGAAGACCCCCAAAAATGATCCTGAAATCTCCAAATGTGTAGATCAAACTGGAAATGGATGTGAAAGCCATGAAAATGGTTGCCAAATACAACCCAAAACTGTCACAAGTGAATCTCAACTGATTGTTGGCTGACCCAACACAAAATAAACCCTAAAAATCAGACCTGCAGATGATGCCCTAGCTGTAATAAATTTGAAAACAGCCCCAAAACGTGCCCTAGATATGAAAAACAACCTTCCAAAACTGAAATTTTGAACTGTAGCACAATAGTGAATCTCGGGTGGATCCACCTCACAAAGTTGAGAAGTTTTTGTTCCCCAACCTTCAAACCTTGGAGGTTTTCATCCCCAAAGCTCCTTCTCCTTAAGGGTTTTCGTCCTTAGAAGATTTGATGCAAGCAAATAGCTTAACATGCAATGATAGAAAATAGATTGGCAAAAGATGATCTCAAATGAATACTCAAACCTCCTTTTATAACCTTTCCTTGCCTTTTTCCAAGTTGGGTGCTCCATGTGGGACTAAAAGTGATTTTTAATTTATAAAGTGACTTCCTTATTTCTATTTTATCTTTATGAATACACTTTATCATAAAGTCACTTTAATAATAGAAAGTCCCCTTCTAATTAATCGTTATATTACTTACCGATGGGGTGGGAGTGGTGCGGTCAAGTCACATGGTTGTGTGCTTGCCCACCCAGTTCAAATCCCCCGAGGCACGATCCTCCTCGGAGGTGGTTTCGCCACTGAGGCGACTTCTCTGCCTCGTCTTGACACCGTGGTTTTGTCACTTTGAAGGCGGCTTCTCTAGTCATGCCGACACTTTGGTGGTTTCTCCTCGTTGTTGTGGACGGTGGCTCTCCTCTCACTGCTGACGCTAGTGGTTGCTCCTCTCGCTATTGACGCTTGCTTCTCCTCTCGCTGCTGACGTTGGTGGCTGCTTCGCTGCACCGCCATGATGCTCTCCGGTGTCACCGTGGTGGCATTCCTGGCTTTTGCTGATTACGTGGCTGCTCCTCTCACCGCCGATCTTGGTGGTTGTTCCTCTCGCTCCATTCACTGATAGTTATCCCACTCGCTGCGGCCGTTGTTGGTATTTACATCTTCACTATGGTTTCATGGTTTCTCCATTGGGTTCCTAAATAGTGGTCCCCTTCATTGTAACCAAGTTGTAGTTTCTCTCATGAAAAATCCTCAATAGTACAAGGATGTGGGTCCTTTCAAAACACCCTCAATTTACCCTCAATCCAAAAAAAAAATCGTCACGACTTAAAGTTGTTTTTTCTATAAATATTACAAGTCTTAATAAAGCAACTTAAAAATATAATCGTAAACTACTCCCCTTGCATTTCCCTTTAAGCTCCCTAGAATCATATAGGCGAAACGGTCTCATGGTGAGCTCGTGTTAAAGAGGGGACATTACAATCCTCCCTTCCCAAAAATTGCTTGTCCTCGAACAATGTTGACCTTGTATGCCAATACCAGGATCCCAAATAAACTGAAGAATGCTCCACCATGTTTTTGTTTCACCACTCTGATACAACTAAAATCTACAAACATGTCATTCTTTGTTATTCTGTGAAGCAATCCATCCATCAAATAAAATCCCGGATCCCAATTTTTGTAAAGTTACTGTTGTATAAAACTAAAAACCATAACTCACACTCTGATTCTCCCGAAATCAACAATTTGTAAATTGGATAGTAGTTGTAATACTGAAATCTTCTCACCAAAATAGAGAAGGAAAGTGCTGAAATGATATCTGTAGATTCAGAATTTTCTTCCCTTTCAATCACCCACTAAAAAAATTTTCCTTCCCTACCTGAAAACACTCGACAACTTACCTGAAAATAATCTTTATCATGATGATGCAGTGCTTCCCTGATATTCCTATGTTTTTCATCAAGAGATCTCCTATGCATGCTTGTAACTTCTTCAAGATGAGATGCTGAATTTAAATTTAAGCAAGCTGGAAATCAAGTTTATTGTTAGATAAAACAATTGTTTCATGTCTAAGCACTTCACCTAGATCCCATACCTTGTGATTGTCACAAACTCTGTTGTTAGAATCAAAAGATGTCTCATCATTCATCATCAATCTCGGATTATCAAAAGATAATTCAACATCCAAAGTAGGAAAAGTATCATCATTTCCATACCTTAGATTGCCAACAAGGAGCTCACCTTTTGGAAATTCAAAGGATGGTGCATGTTCCTCCATGGTTTGCTTCCTTTCAATTTCTTGCAACTTTGATTTCTCTTCTTTCTCATGTTGCACTAACACAACTTCTTCCTTGACCTTTGGAGGCTCTATTGTATGTAACTCTTTTTTGGTTCTTCATCTGACAACACTTCCCCATGTCCTTTGCCTAGACAACTGTGGTTTGGCTCCCAAGGTTCTTTGTTGTCCTCTTTATGAGAGTTCTTGTGCAATTTAGCTATCATTTATGTGGTTAAGTACGGTTTCAACTTTTCTTCACATTGATCAACCACACTTTTAGCCAATGCACTCGCATTGGTGATACTTTCTGCTCAAAACCAGCCATTAGTATGGATAACAATTGTTGTGAACTAAGTCACCAGGTTCGCCGAATTTTTAACCAAAAATTCGAAATTCGTCAAACTTGTAAGATGCCCTAAAAAGTTCGTGGAAATTCGTGGAGTTCATACTCTGTTAAACACAATATTTTTTGCTTTTGCTGGGTGAAATACATCATATTTTGAGTGATTTTATTTCGTGGAGTTCGTGCCATAAATGCAATAGCAAAGAAGGAAATACAAGACAACAAGTATGTTCACCGCTACGGTATTCGCAGCTACGATATACGCGCTATAGTGTTCCCACTACAGTGTTCGCGCTACAGTGGACGGGAGAATAGTCGTGAAAGGTAACTTAGGTTTTGTTTTTAGGTGTATGAAATATTAACTAGTCTTTATTTTTTTAATTGTTTTTTTAATTTAAATGTTTATATGTTAATAAGGTGTTAGTTAACATAATATATTGTTAACTTAATATATTAATAATGTTATTAACATGATATATTATGTTAATAATGTATAATGCTACTAATAAATTAATAATATGTTATTAACATATTATATTAGGTTTATTCACATAAAATATGATTCATAATATATTATGTTAATAATATATTATATATAACGTATTAATAATATGTATAATGTTAATAATATGCTATATGAATAATACATATAATACGTTAATGTATAATGTATTATAATATATTGTTAATAATATATTATTAATATAACGTTAATAAGTAATAACTAAACATTAATATTTAGTTATTGCATATAATTACTTTTCTTTATTTTCTTTCAAACATTTTAATCCTTTTAAAATTTGCTATATATACATATATTTAAATTGGTTTTAAACTTTTATAATTTAATTTGTTTATTATATTTATTTTTAAATCTAATATGAAGTAGTTTATATATATATATATATTCATGATGTTTTAAATGTTTTTATAATATTTTTTATTTTTTATTTTTATTCGTTATTTAATTTTAATGTTTTTATGTTTTTCTATGAATCGAACTTAATGGCAATTTTTTTTTCAAACTTTATTCATTGGGCGAACTTGAACTGAATTTTATCCTTGTCGAACTTAAACTCGAACTCGAACCTGGTGACTTAGGTTGTGAAATAT
Organism: Taxus wallichiana var. yunnanensis; assembly: GCA_018340775.1. Lineage (NCBI taxonomy): Eukaryota > Viridiplantae > Streptophyta > Pinopsida > Cupressales > Taxaceae > Taxus > Taxus wallichiana. Next base: position 787,581,250 of record CM031235.1, on the reverse strand, counting down.
CATCACTCTCATTCAAGACCAAAGTCATAATGGTTTGCAATGAGGCTACTATATTTTCCGTATGATTTTTATGGACAACAGCAAAGAAATATTCAAACATTTGGAGAATAAGATCATCACATTCTAGATCTAACATTAGAACACAAGATCTGGTTTTTGCCATAGTTTCTAGGATAGTGACCCTCCTAGCAAAAGAAAGACTTTTGATGTCATCCAAACCCTCAAAACTTTCCACAAATAACTGAAATACCTCTCTCATGGTGTTGTTGTATGGTTGTTTAGGAGTTGTTATTCTTGTAATTTCACTAATACAAGTGATAACTACAAGTCTTACATTGGATTTGAGTGTCTTAGAAGCTTGGGCCCAGCCAAATGAATCACCAATGGATTCATTGCCCAAAACATAGACTTAGAATCTGATTGTCTTAACATGGACAAACAGTTTGCCACTTCCTCCAAAATATTGAGAAGAACATTTTTGAATTGTCCTCTATTTAACACGAGCTTACCATTATGACATTAAACACTATTCTAAGTCGGTTCCGTACCTATGTTCACTATACATTACTCCAAGAAGAATTGGGTTCAAGTCTTTCTATTGTGTATCATCTCGCTTTATCTCTCTATTTATTCTGTCTAGAATTATAATATTTACCCTAATTCAGGTTCATACTACTAAATTTTATTGTGTGTATTTAATCATTTGTATTATGTTTGGTTTTCGATCTTTTATATCTCTCAAGTGTAAAATAATCAAAACATTTGTGATCAAGTACGAGAAGGGAAAAGACAATAAGCTAATAGATTGGCTCATTCGTCCTCCAATCTGCAAGCTCGTCATAGTGCTTGACATGCGCAACCACAATTTTGTTGGTTGTGCATCTCTCTACTCAACATACAAGGAATTTACAAAAGCCTACATCGCCCTTGTCTGAAAAGGTAAACATGTGAGTTCCACATGTCCCACAAGCTTCTCTACAAGATTAGACATCTTTATGTTCTAGATTGTGCGGCTCACCAAAGACTCATCAAGAAGCACACTATGCCAAGACAACAAGACGTGTCGATGTTACCAAGACACTAGCAGCGCTTACAACAATTCTATTGGATTGACATGCACAAACACATTCGGCGCCACAAAAGTCTTGCATTCTTTGCTACATAACCAAGCCCATGAAAAAGAAGCTAGGACTTTACATGTCTTATTTCAGATACCATTTAGGCCTTGGGAATCTATCCACACGCATTTTATGACTAGACTACCCAAGACAAAGCACCGAAATGACTTTGTGTTCATTGTAGTGGATAGGTTTTCAAATATGACCTACACGAAGGGCATCAACGCACAAGAAATCACATGCTCATTCTTTATCCATATTTTGGTTCATTTTGGACTCTCAACATCCACTATGTCCGATCATCACACATGCATTGTATGTCATTTTTGGTGACCGTTGTGGAAAATAACATGCACAATTTGACCAATCTAAGTCATTTCATCCACATACGGATGGACAAATGGAAGTTGTCAACCACACACTTGTCAAAATGTTGTGCATGTACAACAATGCACAAATTTGCATTTGGGATGACAATATGCTATACATCCAACAAGCCTACAACAGAGCTCTTTATTGTTCTACGTGGCATAGTCCATTCCAAACACGTCTTGGGTTCCACATGACAACACCCCTAGACATCTCCTACACAATTGCCATTCAATACAAATTTGTTCGAACAAGAATGGGTATTGGACAAGGTACAAAAGTTTTTGTAATACACCCAATTTATTGACCAACAAGTTCAATAATACCATCACCCCAATAGCAAAAGTACAAACAAAGCCATGAAGTGCATCATACACCTCATGAGTTCAAAATAGGCAATAAAGTCCTCAAACACATGAGGGCATTCGATGTTCGAGTGCATCATCTTTTATTGGGCATATTGTTCGAGTGCATTGTATAGTGTCATGTTCTTTGAGTGTGAGGCCTTCTGTTTGGGAATCTTGTCTTATCTTTATGGTATTTGTTGATGCAGTTTTTGACTACTATTTGAATTCCCTCCTGGAGTGAAATCAGCTCCGCACTATTATTGGTATGTGCACCAATCCATAGGTGACAGCAAATATCAAGAACACCTTCCTCAATTTTCATAATGCCCCCATCCTTGCTTGACCAGAAATGTTTATTGGACGTTTTGTCACGCTTTAATTTGGAATAACCCCTATCAGATGGAATCCATCTATGAGCTAAATAAATAGCTTGCCTCTAAAGCTTGTATTGAAAAGGTATCTCCTGCTAGAAAATGTGCACAAAGAAGGGATGCAGAGAAACTAGAATGTACACGTTATTCATTGTGTGTCCATCATTTTATTATGTAAGAGATAGATAGAAAACAATTGAAGTGGTTACGACCATTTATTAGTTAATACTTAACAAATATTGAATTAATGCTAAATTACAAGCCTTATATTCTAATAACCCCTCTTAAAGCTTACACTATAGAAAGAAAACATAAACATACCTGACGTGAAGATTAAAGTAATAAAACCAAATAGGACCACGCATTTTTCAAGATTTTCCCTTTAAAAACAGCTTATTTGACCAACTAGAGTTCCATTAAGCTACCTCGTAATTTTTGTAAAGATGTAGTTCCCAAGCAAAATTCCCAAATTCTCAAATGCCACCTCTCCAAACTCCCAAATCACAAACCTCCTGTGTTATTGGACAACCATCCATAGTGAGCTACATCCACAGTGTTCCATCAAGTTGGCTCATGACCATTGTAAGTGTATAATTCCCAAGATCCACAAACTCCCAAACTAACTAGGCATCAATCCATGTTGAGCTTCATATACACTACATTCCTCGTTGTCTTCAAAGTGTGGGACTTCTTCAAAATACGTAATCTCCATTAGCAAAATATTTGCCACTTTCAAAGATCTGGTGGATCTTCAACAATGGCTACATAAAGTTCATTTGATTTGTCTTTCGTCTAGACTTTTACTTTCTAGGTGTGAAAGTTGAGGCCAAAATATTTGGCTAATGGAATTTCCATTCTCAAACAAAATACATCAAAAAATAACCCTTTAACAAAAAATAGAATGACCTTCAAAATCACGTCTTTTTTCTCTTGTGATTCGGACCATGTTTTTGCAAAAATATGTGCCTTAAATTACGTTTTTCTCTATTGCATTTTGCATGTCATGGTTTGTCCTGAAAATGTCTTATTTTCATGCACAAACTGCACGAACAGCCCTAAAACTTTCTTCAAAAATGGTCAATTCTTATTTTCATACTCTAGCACTAAGAAAATCCCTAAAACAAATCTGAAAACATGGCAAAAATTTCCCTCGATTAGCGTTTTTATGGCATCTTTTTCTTTTCTCTTTTTGTTTTTAACTTTGCACCTTTGCAATGGCATCAATTGTATTTTATCCTTGAAGCCTCGCGTAACCATGTCCTCTTCAACTTTTGTCTAGCCTCAGTTAGTGTCCTAAGCTTTGATACCAATATTAGAAAATGTGCACAAAGAAGGGATGAAGAGAAACCAGAATGCCCACATTATTCATTGTGTGTTTGTCATTTTATCATGTAAGAGATAGATACAAAATGATTCAAGTGGTTATAAACGTTTATTAGTTAATATTTAACTAAAATTGACTTAATGCTAAATTATAACCTTATATTCTAATATCTGCTGGTCCAGAGCAAATTAGTAAATCTTCCATATTTGAAGAGTCAAATATGCCTTGTTTGACAGAGTTGTGGATGATAGTTGTGCTTTTATTTGGCATAGGACTTGGTAAGCAAATTGTGATACGTTGAAAACTCAGTTATTAAATTGTGATATGTTGAAAACTTTGTTATTTCATTCTTTCAACAAAAACCATAAGATAAATCCAAGGGCCATACTATGCATGAATTTAAGGAACTGCATCTCTGTTTTCATACATCATCAGTCAGGCCAATAATGTCTGATTTATTTCAACGTCTTCAACCAGGTCAATGATCTCAGCTAAAACTAAGATTTGATTTTAGGGATTTGTACTCCTATTTATAAGTTTCCCTTGGTCATTTCTTGACAAACAACAAAAATATTGCTTTGCTTGCACACAATTTTCCCTAAGCAAGAAGAGAATTAGGCTTAAGAAGCTTAACCAAAGTAAGACAAGCTGCAAAGAGGCATTGAAGATTCAAGAATAGCAGCTACACCATCGAGGCATACCAAATATTTGGAGTCCTCAACTATGATCTCCTTAGGGTTCAATCTATCCATCTTGACTTCATCTATAACCATCTCTCACAAAGTGCTCAAATCCGAGGGACAAATTAACACGCCAACAAGTTGACTCAAGGTTAGTACCCTGACACTGCCCCTTTTACATTGTGCATGTTTGAATTATGAATGTTGTATATTCCATTAATTTGACATTATAGCACGTGCTTTTGGTTATTTTTATTGCTAGTATTGTTACAACCACAGTTCAACTACTCTGTGAGTTGCCGAGTACTTGTAGATTTTTTTGCTACGTGACTTTTTATAGTTTAAACTCGCAATCTTGCCTGAACGAGTTTTTGCCGAAGTTCTTCCAAGCCGGATATTTTAAGTTCTTTTAAGAATTTAAGCATTTTTAAGTTGCCGAGTTTTTGCCGATTCAGAAAAAATTGGTCTGCCAAGTCCAAGTTGAATCCGAGTATCCTAACTATGGTTACAACCCTTGCCTTTATTATGGTCCTTGCCCTACTTACCATAACTCTTGTTTTACCATTTAGTGACACCCCAGACCTAGTAAGGTCCTATACCCTTATCAAATTAGAGAATGCGTGTGTAGGTCCCCCTTTGTTAGATTTACCTCATTTGCACACAACCCTTGTCTATAGCCTCAAACCGCTTTGTGGGCCAATAATCTTATGTTTTGAACCTAGAATGGTGCTCTAACTTATACCTATTTAGAGGCTTGTTATATGTACAGACCCACTTCCAAGCTCAATTGATTTGTTGCCATGCGGCTATTTGTTAGAGCTCTGTAAGATGTTTGTATTTCAAGATATCCCTCAAAATTAGAGTTAAAAAGAGAAGTGTATCATCAGTAAAACAGAAGTTGGAATACCTCTGTCCTCCTTCAATAACTGGGAATCAGCAAAAATTTCCTTTTGATTTGGCATTTTCCTGCATTCTGCAAAGGGTCTGATATAGAGTTTTGGCCTAAGAGGTTCATCTTAACATAATCCTCGTGTAGGAGTGAAGAGTACCCATGCATTACCATTGATGGATATTTAGACTATCAAAGTGGTAATGCAACTAACAGTCCATCCAATGATCTGGTCATTGAACCCAAATGCTCTCGGTGATTTTGCAATAATTTCCTGGCGCCATCTGTCAAAAGCCCAGTTTGATCATGATTCAAATTTTAACCTTTAGGAAATGTAAGAGCTCTTGCAAAACTATTATGTCATATGTATCTTCCTTTCCCTGAACAAATGTTGATTGTAATTTAAATATTAGCTAGCGTAGAATAGGTTTGAATCTTGGATATGATCTTGTAAACCATATTGCAAAGTGCGATAGGTCTATATTTTTCCAGCCGATTACAATTTGTCACTTCCAGGATCAATACTAGTTTGGCGCCATTCGTTTGGCAGAGTATCTTCTTGTTCTTACATGACTCCTCTACAACTTCAAGCAGGTTCCTTTTTATTAGATCCTAAAATTGTTGATAGAATACAGTCATAAAGCTGTCAGGGCCTAAAGCTTCAATTTTTATCGATCTTGCTCTCTAATTCAATTTAGATCTAGACATCCCAATAATGGGTTTGGTGGGAATAGGCTTTAAAAGCTCAAGGATCTTTAAGCTCTATTTTGATGGAGCTTCAAAAGAAAATCCAGGATTAGCAAGAGGAGGGACTTTTAGATAGCATGATGAACAACCTTTCTTAATGGCTTTCAGTCCACTTGGGAATGGATACAAATAATAAGGCAAACATGATGGTTAAGACTAGCCAAGGAAAAGAGAGATGGCAAAAACTTCACGTTGAAGGAGACTCAACATTAATTATTCAACATTAATTATTAAAGAAGTCAAATAGGGGCAGCACAATGACTGGCAAATAAACAATATCATTCAAGAAATTAATATGGAAATAGAAAATTTCGAGATCTCATAACAACATATCAGGAGAGCGGGAAATAGGGTGGCAGATCTAGCATCCAATTGAGAGATGGAAAAGTTGGGAAAGATGGTTTGTACTCATCCTTTTCCCTCCATGGAAATAAAGCTAATCTCAGAAGACTGCACCAAAGCAGAAAAGCTAGCTTTTCATCAAAAATTGTAAGTCACTAGATCAAAATGAGGAAATTATGTGCATTGAAAATTGTCTTTTTCTCAATCAGTAGTTCCTTTTCATAATTGATTCATTGAATCAAACTACGGAGAATGATAAAAGAAGAAAGAGGGTAATGGATAAATGATGAAGGCACTAGCTTTCATTTTTGCTAACTTTCTAGCAGTGGGAATATACTTGGAGCTGAAGAATAGAGATTACCCTATGGACAGAAAACTAGATGCTTATATTTGATTTTTGAAATTTATGTCATTTTTATTTTCTCAGTTTGGCCAATTAACACAAACTGGGAGTTCGCATCTGGCCAACAATAATTCAGGTGTAGGGTCCCTTAACCCTAGTTACCTTTGGCAAAATAAATTAATTCTATACAAAATGTATTCACCGAGGTTTAAATACAACAACTTTATGTAGGTTCACTCTCAAGAATGTCATTTACTTTTTTAAAATAGCAAACTCTTGTGCTTAATCTGTACATCCTTTTGCTGATCTAGAAACACTGTATTGTGTCCGTACAAAAAAAGGAAAGTAATCGATATAAAAAGTTACCTGTCTCATTAAAACATTGCTTTGCTCTCGGATGAAACCAACAGGCTGACATAGAAAGAAAACAGACCATCATTTTGGTTCCGTGATAATTCCGTATCAGAATTGTAAAATAAACACATATTGAGCCACATGTTCCAAATTGGCTCTCAAATCACCCAATTACAATATTAAAAATTATTTAAGCAAAAGACAATAATTTCATATAGACATTATATACAGTTTGAGAGTAGCTGGGATCCACAATAGCGTATCGGCTCTCCTGCACATGTAACAAATCATGTTATGTCTCTCTTTTCTAATCAAAATATTAACAGAAAGAAACAATAAAATTAAAAACTATGTTTATGTCCACCAGCAAACAAAGTAGGTCAAAGAGACTCAAAAGTACATCCAGTTCAACAGAAAAGCATTAGGACAAAAGAACCCTAAGAGCTGAAAAAGAAACCAGCTAGAAGAACGTAACGAATACAGGCGAACCCATTGCAAGTAATTTATAACCATGTCATTGAAGTAAAAATACAATTAGCCATGTAGGTGGTGACTCCTCAAGGATAAAGGAGCAACTAAAGACCAAAGCTGGAGATTGAGTACTGATACCCAGCTAGAAGAATATAAGGAATACTAGAGGAGTAGAATTGATAGCAGCTAAATTATAACAATGCTATTGAAGTACAAATACAATTAGCCATGCGAAAAGGGTGACCCCTCAAGGATAAAGGAGCAAATGAAGACCAAAGCTGGAGATTGAGGAGTGAGACCAATTGGTAGGATTTAATCTTTCTTTTGATTTCATGTTAGGCCCTAGGTTGTCCTAATAGTTTTAATCCTCTAAAGTTATTGATTCCGTAAAATGGGAATGGATATATATAGATATAACCTACATTAAAGGGAAAGGTGACATGAGATTTTTCTCCTCCATTCCTTTTGTCTTATTATAAGGTGAAAATATTTCCAATGTAAGGGGCTATGGGTGTAATGTCCCTTTTTCCCACCTAAGAGCTGATATTTGGTCTTCTTGCCATTCCTTCTCCATGGCAAAGAAGCAAAAATGAAGGAGGAAAACCTTGAGCACCTTTATGTTATGTTTTTATCTAATATTTTATATTTTCTTTAGTGTTTTCCTTGTTTATACAAGTCGGCCTTTCCTTTTTGTACTTTGGCACCAAAAGGAAGATATAAAAGAAGATTAGAGGCACCATTTGCTATCTAGACTTGGTGCATTTTATCTTATTGGAGCAAAGTAAGCTTGGAGTTGTTTGTTCTTGCATTTGGGGACGAAAACCTCCTTATGCGACTTGCCTAGAAGGACGAAAACCCTTCTAGAGGTTAAGGGAAGGACGGAAACCCTTCTCCTTGGCTCGGAATCAATTCTAGAGGTTGATTGGGAGAGTTACTTGTCATTTCCAACTTGTATTTGATTTATTAAGGGTGGAGTGACCTACCTTGGGTAGGGTTTGGAGACATTGGTGAAGAATTTTTGGAAATCTGATTTGTAATATTTTATAAGGCCAGAATCTGAAGTTTGGTGAATTTAGAGGGTTTCTAGACCCATATTTCATAATTTTCTTGTGGCTGCAATTTCCAGTTCATAATTAATTTCCAGCAGTGAATTCTTCAACATTTCTTTGTGATTTTGGCTCCTAATATTCCATAAATATATATAAAATAGCGGCGAGTTGATTTTTGGTGTTTTGTGGTGTTTTTTGAGCATATTTGGTGATAGATAAAGTCGTTGATTTTATATTTACAATCTGCTGCAATTTAAAAATCAAATCTGCATTTTGTGTGTGTGGTTAAAACCCTTGAAAGGGTCATTACAGTGGTATCAAAGCTTAGATCTTCAAAAGGCCTAGGGTTTATGGAAGAAGGCAACAAGGGTTACATCTACTATCAAAGGAGGAAGAAGGTTGACAAGAGGACCAGCCAAGAGAAGAGGGACATATGGCTGATCACGATTCTCAGGAAGCTAAGATGGACAAGCTAATTGCCAGCCAAGAGAGGCTTGCATACTATGGACTTCCTAGCACTTTCTCTCCAAAAATCATTGAACCAAGGGTTCAAAATGGTGAAGGGAGTTTGAGTGGAGCAAATAATGCCAAGCGACCCAATGGATCAGCCCGAGGATCGAGTTGGAAGCCCACTTTCATCCCTAGAGAGGAGGCCATTCCGGAAGAAGAGCCAAGACCCGATGGGAAGAAGAAATATTGCAGCGAGCTATGAGGAATATATGGCCTTGTCTAGAGAGATCCGTGATGCCATTTCTCTTGCCGAGTTCATGGGGTTGGATAGAGGAAGATCTAGGCCCGAGCCTAGGCATGTCATGCCACAAAGAGAGGTACAAAATGCTTTGGGTAAGTTATCTTTTCTACATTTGATGGATCTACAAAAGGTACATTGCTAGGGCTTGGATTCAAAAATTGAATACTTATTTGTCTTTGAAGCCTATGGTAGAAGAAGATGCCATTAAATTTGCCACTTTACATCTTGAGGGCATTGCCCATGAGTGGTGGTTTCATGGACTTGTGACCCAAGGGCATAGTGAGATACATGCCTATGATGAGTTTTGTCAAAGGCTCATTGATAGATTTGATAGAGTGGATCCGGAGGTACATTTCCGTGAGCTTGCTCAATTGAAACAAGGTACCGTGGAGGAGTATGTGGCTGATTTTCAGAGGCTTTCCATAATGATTACGGATGTGTCCGAAAGAAGACTTATTGTGCTTTTTGTAGAGGGTTTGATTGAGCCCCTAAGGGGTTAGTTCGTGCATTTGATCCTTTGTCTCTACAAGAGGCAATAAAGAAGGCTCTTGATCTTGAAGGTGCTGCCCCAAAATCAGCAGCAATCAGCAGTGTTCCTAAGGTCAATTGGAGAGGGGAACAAGCCCCAAGCAGCCTAGAAGCATCCCTTTGGACCAGCCAAAGAGACCACTTCAAAAAGTGCCTCATGTTCACACGGATCTGCAGAAAACCAGCCATGAAGGAGGAAGCAAAAAAATGAATTAAGAAGGAAGAATTTGTGTTTTTCATGCAAGGATCCATGGACTCCGGGACACCATTGTTTGGGAAAAGGTAAGGTTCATTATATTGAAGTAATTTCAGATTGTGATGATGATGATGACATTGTTGATGAAGCTAGGCAAAATGATGTTGTGGAAGAAGAGGACATAAAGAAGCTCGAGGGCACTCTTGCTACATTATCCGGGGCACCTAGATATCACCCATTTCGTGTGAGGGGTGATCTTCATGGCCAAAAGGTAACGGTTTTGATTGATAGTGGAGCCACACATAATTTTATTGATGAGAATTTGGTGAAGAAATTAAAGTTGAAGGCTGAAAATTTCAAAGGTTTCAATGTAACGGTTGCGGATGGCTTCATACTTCCTTGCACAAGGAAGATATCTCAGCTCACACTCACCTTGGGAGGGCACATGGTAAGGGATGATTTCTATGTTATTAGCATTGGTGAATCTGATTTGGTTTTGGGTGTACAATGGCTTCATTCTTTAGGAGAATTTTCCCAAAATTATCAAAGCATGGAGCTGAAATTTAAGGTGGACAACAAAGAGGTAGTGTTGCATGGCATGAAAGGTGGAATTCCACAAGTTGTGACAGCGAAAAGCATGGAAAGAACCTTCAAAAAGGGGCAGGTTGCTTGGGCAGCCCATTGCTTGGTAAGAGCTAACTCTTCTATTTCCATTCAATCTACTTTTCATGATGATATTCAGCCCATACTTGATAGGCATGCTAAAGTTTTTAATGAGTTACCGCATGGGCTGCCACCGGATAGGGGATTCCAACATGTCATTGAGTTGGAACCGGGTACCAAACCGGTCATAACAACCCCTACCGCCACCCACGCATTTACAAGGAAGAAATTGAGAAAACAATCAAAGCATTGTTGGATATGGGGTTGATAAGGCCTAGTTCCAGCCCTTATGCTTCTTCCGTAGTGCTGGTCAAAAAGAAAGATGGTACTCTAAGGATGTGTGTTGATTACCGTGTGCTCAACAAGAAGACAATTAAGAACAAGTACCCCATTCCAAGGATTGATGAGCTCATAGATGAATTGCATGGAGCAATCTATTTCTCCAAAATAGATTTGAGGTCCGGATACTATCAAATAAGAGTTAGAGAAGAAGATGTGCACAAGACCGCTTTTAGATGTCACTTTGGGCATTTTGAATTCCTTGTCATGCCATTTGGATTGACCAATGCCCCGGCCACATTCCAATCATGCATGAATCACATCTTTGGTAAGCAATTAAGAAAATTTGTGCTTGTGTTCTTTGATGATATTTTGATTTATAGTAAATCATGGGAAGAGCACCTACAACACTTGGATATAGTGCTGGAAATTTTGGAGCAGCAGTCTTTATATGCAAAAAAGTCTAAATGTGAGTTTGGTATGAATGAGATTTTGTACTTGGGGCATGTTATCAATGCTCATGGGGTTCATGTAGATCAAAGTAAGATCCAAGCAATCATGAATTGGCCTACACCAACCAGCATTACTCATTTGAAAGGATTCTTGGGATTATGCTCATACTACAGGAAGTTTGTGAAGGGATTCTCACAAATTGCAGCCCCTTTGACTTCTCTAACAAAGAAGGATGCTTTCAGCTGGTCCAAATCAGCCCATGTAGCCTTTGAGGAGCTGAAAAAGGTGATGTGTTCTTGTCTAGTTCTCGTTGTTCCATATTTTTCTAAACCATTTGAGCTTGCATGTGATGCTTCCGGTGAGGGTATAGGTGCAGTTTTGATGCAAAATCAGCACCCCATTGCTTTTGAAAGTCGGAAATTGAAAGATCATGAGAAGAAGCTTTCCATTTATGATAAAGAAATGCTTGCCATCATGCATGCCTTAACCAAGTTTAGGCAATATTTGATTTGTGGAAGGTTTGTAGTCAAAACCGACCACAATAGCTTGAGATTCTTTCTTCATCAAAAGGAATTGAATGACCGGCAACAAAAATGGGTGAGTAGACTCCAAGCATTTGATTTTGACATTGAGTATGTGAAAGGGAAGCAAAATGTGGTTGTGGATGCTTTGTCAGGATGCCACCTTCACCATTGGAGGATGAAGACCCTCAAAAGAAAGAAGAAGAAGAAGTTGGGGCAGCGAATGTAATGAGTTTGCAATTGCTTGAGGACAAGCAATTTTGGGGAGGGAGGACTATAATGTCCTTTTTCCCACCTAAGAGTTGATATTTGGTCTTCTTGTCATTCCTTCTCCATGGCAAAGAAGCAAAAATGAAGGAGGAGAACCTTGAGCACCTTTATGTTATGTTTTTATCTAATATTTTATATTTTCTTTAGTGTTTTCAAAACCCTTCTAGAGGTTAAGGGATGGACGAAAACCCTTATAAAGGTTAAGGGAGGGAAGAAAACCCTTCTCGTTGGCTTGGGATTGATTCTAGAGGTTGATTTGGAGAGTTGTCATTTTCAACTTGTATTTGAATTATTAGGGGTGGAGCGACCTACCTAGGGTAGGGTTTGGACATTGGTGAACATTTTGAGAAATCTGGTTCGATAATATGATTTGTAATATTTTATAAAGCGGAATCTGAAGTTTGGTGAATTTAGAGGGTTTCTAGACCCATATTTCATAATTTATTTGTGGCTGCAATTTCCAGTTCATAATTAATTTCCAGCAGTGAATTCTTCAACATTTCTTTGTGATTTTGGCTCCTAATATTCCATAAAATATATATAAAATTGTGGTGAGTTGATTTATGGTGTTTTGTGGTATTTTTTGGCATATTTGGTGATAGATAAAGTCGCTGATTTTATATTTACAGTCTGCTGCAATTTAAAAATCAGATATGCATTTTGTGTGTGTGGTTAAAACCCTTGAAAGGGTCATTACAATGGGAGTTACAAACTCACCCTCCACTTGAACCTTAAGAGTTAAGAAAGCAACTTCATCATTCCCACCTACAAGGATTGTGAGAGTTATGTTTGTAACTCTAGTGCCACTAACAAAAACTAGGAATATTAATCTATTCCTTCTTTTCCTTATTCTAATTATGCAAAATCGCCATGTTTGCATTAAAATTTGTGCACTCTCCATAATTCTTTATTAGTGGAGACCATTGTAAGTTGTCATTATTCCTAATAATCAAGAAGTTTTTCTTACCAAAAAGGTTCTCTTATAAAATCCTTCTCTACTCTAGTTGTTTTCCAATCTTATAGGTATTTTTTCGGTGCTCCACAGGACGCATCCCCCTTAAAAATCGCCATCGGGGGCTTGGGGACTTCTAGGAACATCCCCCACCGTCCCACCACCACCAATAGTCCAGGGACATCCCCATAAAATGGAGACATTTCCATCCCAAGGGGAACATTTGGGAGACTTGGGGATGTCCCCAAGACCTCACAGAGACTTGTCAAAGTCCCTCAACCGTCTCGAGACTCCGCAATCGTCCCTTCTTGCACCAAAATGGCAAAAAGTTGTTTTTTCAATTTTAATTATTTTTATATGTTTGTGTCCCCAACCCTAACCCTAATAGTTCATGGGAGCCCACCAACATTTTAAGAAATCAAAAAAGCTATAAAAGAATCTCACACCCTTACTCCAAATCACAAAACATTGAGCATGGCTTGTAACATCCCCAAATGGACAAATTATGCCTCCAAACGGAACAACAACAATGCTGATCTAAAATAGCAAATTCTAGAGAATGTAATTAAAAATAATAATGCAGATCTGAATTATTTGGGAAAATGTGACTTGCTCTAGGAGTGGTAAATCCACAAAACTGAAGTAATATCACTTAATTCTTTACCAAAACAAATCAGCTATTTTTATTTATGCAATAACCTCATAAAAATACCAGATTTGGATCAAATAAAGGGCTGGAATTTTATTTATAAATCTGCAGATGAACAGCTCACAGACATGACTGAAAATAGAGTTTCCTCAGCCCAAAAGACATGCAAATCAGCTGATCTTGGCTTCTAAAAAATTGCTTGTAAAACAGCAAATCAGATCTGGTCCAAATGTGCCCTAAATCACTCAAAACTTTCCTCAAGGTATGTCACTCCACTTTGTAGAGAAAGATGGAAATGAAGAGTAGAAATCGGCACTAAGCTTCTACCTTCAAATCCTCGTTGAATCAAACACAAATCTGCAGTTTTCCCTTCAAATACTGCTAGAAATCTGAAATAGAACCTTAAAAATCAATGGAAATCCCTGAGTAGAGCTTCCTCTCAAAAAGGGAGAGGTGTTTTCGTTCTTCTTCCTAGCTTAAAGGGGGATTTTGTACTCTCAAGCAAAACTACAAAGGGTTTTCATCCTTTGGAGTAGAAATGGAAAGCATGCAAGCTTAAACCAAATATCAGAAATTATAAGATGTCAAAAAGATGTCTTCTACTTGCATGGCGACTTGCTTTTATAACTTGTCTTGGCCTATTAGCCACCCAAAACAACCAATCAGCTCACTTTACCTCATTTAATATTTTCCCCTTGCTTTATTTCATCTCCACATGGGTCGCATTTTTCCTCTAGGGGAAAATAAAATATAAAGTAACTTTTTTCTTTTCTTTTTTTTTTTGTCACTAATAAATTAATTTAAGTGCTTATAATAAAATTTCATTATGCACTTTAAAATTAATTTATTAGGACTTAGTTTCCCTTTTTCTCATCCCTTAGCCGTTGGGAAACAAAAAATAGGCTAAGGGTCTTCAACCTGTTGCTTTCGAGAAGGGAATATTACATGGCTGCAAGTGCAAGAGTAACAACAAGCAAGGCCGCAAAGTGGGAGGTCGAGACCTTGAGAGCAATTAGCAAGAGGGAGAGCAACAACAAAAATTCAATGTGGAATTTGGGGATGATTAGAGGCATTGGGCCATTGGCCAATTGTATTTGAAATTTGGATGTAATCATCATTTTGAATATAAATTATGATATAAATATTAATATATTGATATTTAGCATTTTCATTGTTCAATGCAATGTGTTTAGTATTTCAAAGTTTCATTTGTTATTCCTTATACATTTTATGGATAATTTTTTAAGTTTTATATATATTTGCACCGCTATCCCCCACCATCCCCAAACCTAGGCCCTTGGTCCCCCGTCCCTAGACTTTGTGGAACATTGTATTTTCTCGCATGATCTTTTTCTTGCTTTTGCTTAAGGTTTGTAGGTTAATTGAACTTTTGGTTTTTATACTTTCATGGTATTAAAGCCTAACCACTTGAATACAAATCTAAGCATGTAGGTGCTTTTGGTGGATTGAGTGCAAGAGTGAAACCTTGCTTTTTCAAACAGGGAATATGTATTCCATGGTGGACCATGGTTTATGGGTCGAAAGCGTGTCTTTTCATAAAACCCTCGCACGCTATGTTCAAGCCGGAAGAAGAACTCCCATCGGTGGCTCCCGATTGGGTGCGTTTGAATGGTTTGAGGGCAAAATATTGGAATCAAACAATTCTTACGGCTATTGGTAATACATTGGGCAAATTTATGATGATAGTTGACACTGCGTTCCCACCAATTAGAACAGATGATCTATGCCAGGATCTGCATTTTAATGGATCTAAATAACCCTTTACCAAATAAAATCTCTAGAAATTGAGAATGATAAATGGGAACAAACGGTGGACTATGAGAATATACCCTTTCAAAGGTCGAATTTGTCATGAATATGGACATTTGGCGAAAGACCGCCAGCTAAACAAATTTCGAATCCGAGGGGGGAAAAAACACAGATGGTTTTGTTAATCCAAAGAAGAAACATATCTTCAAACCATCTGAAAAGGACCAAGATGGAATTAGCAACTCAAATAAATATGTTAGTCTTCAAATGGAAGATGAAGAAGAAAAGGGGAAGATCTTATGGATTCACAGGTTCTCGAAACTCAAGAAGATAAACCTACAACAGAAGCGGGTACATCGCAGCCAATGGATACACAAAGATCAAATGGTTATCTTTCGTGCCACTCCCAATGTTAATGCTCAACCAAGGTTAAAAAGCTATCAAAGAAAAACTAAGTTTCAAGATAAGTTTCAAGAACAGAGTCAAGGGCCAAAAGGAAAGGAGAATATGGAAAAAGCTTTAATGATTAAAGAGAACAATAAATGCTCAGGAGGAACCTTTTTTTGGGGTGGAACAAGATCAGCATAAGAAATTCAAAGTTGATGCAAATACAAAAGTGGGAAGGAAATCCAACCAGCTTAAGATTCAACAAAAAAGGCCAAAAGCCGAGTGATTTAGGAAAAACTAGAGATTTGTCTTACTAGTTACGTAAGCCTTCTCAATGAAGATAATAACTTGGAATGTACGAGGGTTGAAGGGTTCCCCCTCAAAGTTTCAAGAGATTAAAGAATGATTCTTCAACATCAACCTTTTATGGTTTGTATCCAGGAAACTAAAACATCCTTTCATCTTATGTCTACTATGGCTGAAAATGTGTGGCCTAGATCCCAACACATTTCTATTAATTCTTCTCGGTGCTTCGGAGGTCTGGTTTCTCTTTGGGATCCTCGGCTTTTTGTTGTTATTATGTCTTGTGCTCTGAAAGGTATGATTTGCTTACATATTCTCAATAAGAAGGATAATCAGCAGTTCTTGCTTTGTAATGTTTATACTCCTACTTCGTTAGAAGAAAAGAGACAACAGAGGAAAGGTATGGATTATATCATTCGGTGCTTTCCCCATTTACCACTCATTTTAGGAGGAGATTTTAATACTATCTTACATCTCTCTCAAAAACAAGGAGGTAACAATTTCCTGGATGCTAGTTCAAATGCGTTAAATCAATTCATCCTATCTCATAATTTAGTGGATGTGTCTTCTGAAAATGGGATAATGACGTGGTCTAACAGAAGACAGGGACATCATTGTGTTCTTGAAAAACTTGATCGTTTTCTTATCTCTGAAGAATGGTGGATAAATGGAGCTGCTTCTAAAGCTAGGATTTTGGATAACAAAGTGGCTCTAATCATTGGCCAGTTTGTTTGCAAATTGGGAAAACTCTTCATGTCAAAACTCCTTTCAAATTCCAGTGAATGTAGCTTTGGCATGTGTCTATCCATGACCTTGTTAAGAAATGGTGGATGTAAGGAAATCCTCGACATGAAACAAATATGTTTAAATTTGTCAAGAAGCTGAAATATCTCAAGATCCAACTCAAGAAATGGAACTAGATACGTTTTGGAGATATCGCTAAAGAAAAAGAGAAAATTGTAGAGAATTGGAAGGATAAATGAGATCCATCGTACGGCTGTAGTTCCTCGATCTCTTTGAGGAGTGTAGCCTTAAGGAAGCTCTCAATGAATGGGAAGCTCATGAAGAAATTTTGTGTAAGCAAAATCTAGAATTTAGTGGCTTGAGGGGATAAAAATACCTCTTTTTTCGTAAGACTTTGTTATCCGTAAGAGCTCATAATTACTTTCATTCTTTATCAAAAGAAGGTGGGTCCAAGGAATCTTCAATGAAAGGTATGAAACAGGTAGCTAGTCATTACTTCCAAGAATTACTTACGGCACAATCTTTGGATATGAGGGCTCAACAGAAGTTTCTTGATTTACTTCCCAAACAAATTAATTAGCATGATAATGAGAAGCTTACTCAACCTGTTATTGAAGAAGAGTTGAGGAAGATTGTCTTTAGTTTGAAGAAAGGGAAAACACCGGGGCCTGATGGATTTCCGATTGAATTCTTTCAATCTTTTTGGGAAATTATAAAATCTGATTTGCTACAGGTGGTGGAAGAGGCGAGAACAACTAAAACTATTTTGAAAGAGTTGAATAAAACCTTTATAGCTCTCATGTCGAAAGCCGAGAGGTTGAAGATATATTTGGGTTCCGCCCTATAGCTTTATGTAATGTGGTTTATAAGATAATTACTAAAATCATAGCAGAGAGATTGAAACCTTTGCTTACTAAAATTATTTCACCTGAACAAGGTGGTTTTGTACTGGGAGACATATTCATGTTGAAATTCTTCTTGCTCGTCAGAGTTTTACATTCAATGGATATTTAGAAGAAACCTTCAATGTTCATCAGGTTGGATTTGACTAAAGCCTATGATAGGGTGGACTGGACTTTCCTTAAAAAAATATTGGAGCAGTTTGGCTTTTCTATGGATTGGATTCAATGGGTCTTTGCATGCCTCTCAATTGTTTCCTTTGTTGTTTTAGTTAATGGATCTCCATCGGATTTCTTCGGAGTCTCAAGGGGAATAAGACAAGGTGACCCTTTATCTCCTTTTTTGTTTATCATTCTTGTTGAATGTTTAGGTAGAATGTGTCGTAAGGAGTGTCAGGAGAAGAACATTAAGGGAGTTAAATTGGCAAGAAATCTTCAGCCTTTGTCTCTTCTTCGGCTTTGTGGATGATTCTTCAATGATGAGCAAAGGCCACTATAGTAGAAGCTAACAATATTCAAAAGACTCTTCAATATTTTTCTTCTCAAGCTACAGGCGGAGCATAAATAAAGGAAAATCCCATATTTATTTCTTCTATTGTTCTCAAAGACGAGAAGAACAAATCTTACATATTCTTCAATTCCAAAAAGGAGTTCTTTCGGTGAAATACTTGGGTGTTCCTTTAGAACCAAATAAACCCAATGAATGGAAATGGTTAATTGACACGCTTGAGCAGAAAATTCAAACATGGACAAACAAATGGCTGACTTCTCTGGGGAAGAATGACTCTTATAAAGGCAGCTTTCAAGCTATGCCCATTTATGTGACCTCTGCTTTTGAATATTCCTGCTATTATATTGAAAAGATAGATTTCATATGTCAAATATTTCTTTGGAGCGGAGCTCGGAAAAGAAAAAATGGCCATTAGTGAAATGGTCTTCTCTTTGCAAACCAAAACAAGGAGGTTTGGGATTCCGATCATCCTCACAACAAAATATAGCCATGGCAATAAATTACGTTGGAGGCTCATAAGCCATCCGGATGATCTGTGGGCTATTAATTTCAGAGGCAAATATACATAAAGTAGTCAACCAAAGAGAATAATCGGGACTGCTTCTTCCCAATAATGGTTCTCCCGCTTTAAAATTCATTAAAAGTGGTGAAAAATTGATTAAAAGTAAGTTGTTCGATCATCCATAATGGTCGACCGCCAATTTCTAGATGGATTCTCGAGATGGTCATTCCCCAATTCTTTCTATTTTTTCCAAACCTTCATGTTATTAAGCTAAGTTGCCACATTCGAATTTGTGTTCAAATTCGCCGATGATTAAATTCGTGAAAATTCGCTGGTAAAAAATCAGCGATTAAATTCGTGATTAAATTCGACTATGAGAAATACACATTTTTATTAAATATATAAAAACAAAAATAAATTCACATTTCAAAAGAGAGATAATATCACATTTCATTGATTTCATAAGTAGCTATTACAATAATGTGATTGAAAGCAAAAACTTCAAAAACATGTGCTCGCAGTTGCATACCAAGTGGTAGGTGGGACGATTAGTCCGAGCACGGAGAATACTCGACGAGTTTTGGAAAGCTATCCAAGATTTTTAATTACTAATCTGTCTACAGCGATCAAAGCTCATGATTCTTTCGTAAGATCGCAAGAAGTTGCTTGGTCCAAAAAGGTGTAAAAATGGATTTTATGCAAATAAGAAAAATATTGCCATCAATGCGTAGAGCTCGAGAAAATATGCACTTTTAGAGAAAACGACACACAAAACGAAGCCACGTAATGAAAAAGTTATGGCACATGCAAGTTTTTGTTGCTACATCTTCCCGGACCCTTTCCAAAAATGGCAAATTTTTTTCTTTCCTTGTGTTTTTTTCACCAAAAATCCAAAAAGGGAAAAAATTGCCAAAAAAGGAAAAAAACGCGAATTAAATCGCGATTTTCAAAGCATTGTTAAAATTCGGCAAATTTCAATTTTTTCCTTGAAGTTCGCCGAATGCAAAAGAACACTGACTATTAAGTATCAACCGCATGAGAAAGGATGGATCAAGCTAAATCATTATATTCGGACTTCTTCTCAACCTGGGGTATGGAAACTCATTGGAAGCCTCTCGGGGAATGGCCAATTAGGATAGAGCAGAGAATCTAAACTTGTTGACTAAAATTTTGGCTAATAGATCTATTCTTTTTCAAATGAACTCCGATGAAATTGGGTGGGAGGTAGTTCTTCAAGGAAATATGATGTTGCTTCTAGATATGTATCTCTCATTACAAGTTGTATTCATCCCCAAAATCTTTGTTCCAGTGTATATGGCAGCCACAAATATGGTCTAAGGTAAGTTTTTTTCTTTGGCTTATCATGCATAGAAGATTGTTAACTCGTGTGATGACTCAAAAAAGGGATTCGAGAGGACCTTTTAAATGTGTACTTTGTTATCATGATGAGGAAACTTTGGACCATCTTCTTTTCAATGCCCCAGGTTTCTGTTCTATGGACACAAATGAGCTTCGTTGTTTGAAATACAAAGGAATAGTTTGGGTTCTCTCGGCATAGATAAATGAAACTGGAAGAAAGTAATTCCCACGGGAAAAATTTGTTTCAAATGTGTGGAGTGGTATCTCTTTACTCCTTTGGAATACCCGAAAGAGAGGAATCATAGAATATTATGCCAAACTAGCAAAGAAGTTTTATATGTGTGGGAAAGATTAAAAGTAATTCACTTGTGTGAGAGCCTTAAACACAAGGTTTCTTGGATCCCCACCTAGCCACCATGCCAAGTTTTCACAAGAAAAAGGAAAAGATAGTCATTCGGTCTAACCAAGGTCATGATAGAACAACTTTTGATGGGGTAATTCATACTGATGGAGCTTCTTGAGGCAAATCCAGCAGAGCAGCTATGGGAGTTATTGGGCACCATAGAGATGGAGAGGTCCATTTTTGCTTGCTGAAAATTTGGACATTTCTACAAATAACATGGCTGAAATTAGAGCTATCCATAGAGGAATATAGGAAGGTATTAAAGTAGGATGGAAAAAGATCAAAGTCCAATCGGATTCCAAAATCGTGATGAACTTATTGAGGGATTCTTGTAATGGTAATCCACCACAGTGGAGAATTGCCAAGGAAGTGTGTGAAATTCGAAAGCTTCAACATCAGCTTCAAGAGATTCAGTTCACCCACATCCCTAGATAGAATAATAAGGTTGTTGATGGATCAAGGCTAATTGGGCACTTGAAAACAAGGACATCATCTCACATGGGTTACCTCCTTTGGTGGTCAACTAAGATTCAAGAAGAAATCAGGAAAATCATAAACCTCGACTCTTCTCAATGATTATTCATATTGTTCTTTTTGTTTATAGTGCTAGAGATATGGCTAATAGCTTCCATGCTTGGCATGGTAGAGTATGTAATCCAATATTTTTATCAATATAATGGGTGACTGTTCTTTTTTTTTTAAATAAAACCTTGCTTTTTCAGCATTGTTCATCAGACATATTTTTCGCAAGGGCTTATACCCTTTAAAATTATATTTTGTGTCTTTATTGCATATTTGAACTCCTTTCACTAATTCTTAGTGTTTTTAGAGGATTCCCTCGTTTTTAATGCTAATACATTCTAGGTTTTGACAAGTTCTTGTCAATTCACGCTGCTTGAAAGGTCTCCTTTCAAATCCTCACCATCTTTTAAGTGTGAGGTTTTTTGATCCTTTCCATTTGTGTTTTATTTTTTTAAATGGAGATAAAACAACTTTTTTAATTAAGGGAAACAACTTTTCTGTTTTAAAATGGTATTTTTATTGACGTTTTAGGCCTTTATTTTTAAAAAGTGGAAATTCATTTAAAATAGAGTTTTAAAAATATAAATTATTTGCAGTTTGTTATTAAAAATCATTAAAAAGATTAAAATTTAAAACCTATAGTTTGGACAATAGAGAATATTTAGTTATCCTTTAGTTTAAATCGATTGAAAAATTTTGAACTAATTGTGCTTTTATAATTTCTATTTTCAAAATCACAATCTTTTTCTTTAACTTGAGCTAATTGACAAAAAAAATTAACTATCATTTCTGCTTGTTTTTACAAAAACTCAATAAAATCATATAGCCACTTCTGTTTTGGCATTTACCTACATTTTCTTCAAATTGTTATCACTTTTTTGTACCATACATTACCATTACCCTACAGCTATTTTAGTATTATTTTTTAATTCAAAATTTAGTCAACCGATGCATTTTTTCAAACCTTCCCTTTATCATTGTTTGTCAATTTGATCGATATTATTTTGCACCATGCCTAAGCATAAAGTTTATGATAGTATGTATAAACCATAGTTCCCCGAGACGGGGTGGGGGCGGTGGGACGGGGTTTCCGGGACGGCAAAAAAATTCTAAATTTTGGGGATGGCGGAGACGGCTAATTAAAAAATATATAAATATTTAAAATATAAAGATATAGTGACTAAATTATATAAATAAGCTGAAATAAAACCATTTGAGATTTAAATAAGGTGAAACTTGAACTCATAAACATCAAATACATTCCTAGAACTGTTACAGACAGGATACTGTGATTTCAAAACACTCAGCTTTTCCAAACATGTTATAAACTTCTATTATGTTCTCCTTCAATTCTCTGATAGCAATCTTCCCAAACTATGACCAAGTGTTATGGTTCACTGTTGACAGTTGTGATCTATTGACCCTCAATTGCTCTTGTCAACCTTCTACTGACAAAACAGAGAATGACAGAAAACAGGTTCTCATTCAGATTCTACAGTCAGACTAAGACTGTCAAACAATAATAGTAGGGTTTCAGGATATATTAGCTTGATCATTACTTGCACAGGCCCGTGACTTGCTTCTTCACAAGATCTTGATAGAGTCCCAATTGAAATGTTGCTCTGTTCACTTGACTGTGGTGAACTGTGAGTTATACTCCATATCAGACTCTCCAAGCATGATTCTACATGCCTTAATCATATTCCTCCACTCTATCTTGGTGAGAACTAAGGAGACGACAACTGGATTTAATGTTCACACCTCACTGTTATTTGAGCATGGATTATAACCCCATATCAGAGTTCACTATTTTAAGACAGGGATACAGGGTTTGTCACACTGAGAAGACTGAGAACATCTCTTTCAAGCTTATGACTGGGGTTTCTATCAGGTCTCCACCAAGTCCATGTGTTGCCCTTATTTAACAAGTCTCTTAGCAAGTTAATAATGCCTTACCAGTCAAGAAACACAAGTAGCCACCATACAGTTCTGGAAATGCAAGAAAATGACAGTGTTTTTCAGAACAGTGGACACAGACTGAGCAAGTTAGAGATCACCAGATTAACAATCTTATCTTATTCTTCGTGGGGGACGTCCGACATCCCCACGTCCCCAGGACGTTTCCCAGCCTCTTTAGACGTCCCCGGGACGTTTCCCATCAAGCATGCACAGTGGGAAACGTGCGTAACTATGGTATAAACTTGGATAACTAAATGAGGATTAAAAAATAAAAATTGTTTTCTTTACCAAGCGATGATGACAAAGATGAAAAAATTGTATTTAATAAAAATGAGAAATCAAGCCTTAAATTTGGAAAACAAGATTTAAATCCATTTTTCTAGAAAGTCGAAAAGGAATTTTATTTGATCTGGGATTGTTGGCTAGATTTTCTCGCATAGCATCAAACCTAGGCAATGAGATAAATCTCCCTCATTTAACCGGTGAGGCTCCCGCCTCGATTTGTCAATATAAATGTGTTTTTATCTATCGTGGGTTTTACTTTAACCACTTAGTTCATGAACCATAACTAAGAAGTTCTCAGCAAGCAAGTAAGCACTGCTTAAGAAAGAAAAAATTATAGAAGAAGAAAGTCAAGGTATTACAGAAAGAAGTAAGGAAGATGTGCATCCCAATTAGTAGATAAAGCAGAGCTAATCGCATGCACATAAAAGAAACTTAATAGATTTGAACACACAGAATTATAAAGCAAAGGCAGCTCTAGATCCAGATCTAAAATAACACAAAGTTTACTTAAAAGATCTAAGATTTAAAAGCAAGAAACACAGTACGCCGTGACACAAAGTTCTCCTAAACCCGCTTTTTGTATTCCTCTCGCAACAAGTGGCTCTCAGGGGTTCAACACAAAGTCTAGAACACAAGATTGCTTCTTACAAATTCTGATCGATCATTAACCCGGAGGTTCTTCTCCTACTTATAGAATGTAGGAGGGAAAGTACAAATAGAAGACTCAAACTGAACTAAAGTATGAACAACAAGTAAAGATAACATTTGGCAATCATCCTCAACTAACTTCTTCTTAAGTGACACATGTATCACTTAACTAATAGTAAAGGTTCCACATGACTTCAAGTAATGGTCAGAAAACCAATAACTTAGAAGTTTACAATTTCATCCGGAACATAGAAAGTAGAAGAAGAAAGAATAGAAGAAGTCATGCCACTGTAACATCTACATCTTCTTCTTGTTCGATATCCGATATACTTGCTTTAACATATAATTCAAAGATC
Organism: Taxus wallichiana var. yunnanensis; assembly: GCA_018340775.1. Lineage (NCBI taxonomy): Eukaryota > Viridiplantae > Streptophyta > Pinopsida > Cupressales > Taxaceae > Taxus > Taxus wallichiana. The sequence goes on along the minus strand of CM031235.1, from coordinate 787,556,936 downwards.
TTTCCATCTGCTTTTACTATCGCTTCTTTTCTCGTCCCGAATGCAAAGAACCCTTCATTCAACACTTTGTTGCATGCTTCCACTTCTTCCAAACTTGGCCCAAATCTCGCAATGTCTCCTATGCGCTGCAGTGTCACCACCTTTACCGATAGAGTTCATCGCGAAAGGCTTGTAGCTTTATCAATTCTCTTTTGTACTATCAAGAGAAATTTCCAGGAATCATGCACCTCGTTAGAAATAATCCGAACGTATGAAGTAACACCTCCATCCACTCTTTCCTCAGTGAAAGAAATGATACTGTCCGGCAAATCTGATGTTCTACTCTCAAGCGCCTGCATCCTTTTCAGCAAAACTCTGCAGATCTCCAAACGGAAAGATACCGCAAACTCTACCGCTTCCCTTCTCGATCGATCCATCCGCACAATTTGTTCTCGCAACCAATACATCTCCCTCGCAGCTTGTTTGATCTCGGCCAAAATACTCAGTTACTCTCTCGCAATCGTATTCATTCCTTCTATGCTTTCTATCGCTTGCTTTAGTTGATTTCACGCATCGCTCATAACCTTTAGTGTGGGTCGGCACTTCCCAAGTCAGCAGACGTAAGCTTGACGAATAATCGATCCTTCCATTCACAATAGCCTTTACTTGATTGCCAGATCTTCCATTTCCTACATAAGATGATCACTCACCGCTACCAAATGGGTCAACGGAAGGTTTAGCAACCTTGGCTATGATCTCACATAATTGAGATATTTGCTTCGCAGCCTCTTCTTTCTCCGCCTTTTCACCGCTGCAAGCCTAAGGAACAAAGCATCCAACAACGCCTCGCGTGTCCTCGCTTCAATCCTTCAAAGGGTAGCTTCGACCGAGTGGTATTTTGGTCACCGCACATCTTCCGCCATGAGCTCCTCTTCTACCTTTCCTTCCGCCTAATTGATATCTCAAAGAAACTTCTCTCCCGAATCCTCGATGATCAACCTAGAAGTCGCTTTAGCAACTTTAGGCCTTCTGTCTCTTCCGCCGCCGATCCTCAAGTAGCTGCAAGTCATGTTCCTCTAAGTTCATCTCTACTCTTGCTTCCTAACCAACCGCAAAGCTAACCATTCCGAGAAATTACTTCTCGGAGAGTGAGAAGTCGCCGAGTGCACTACCATCTCCCACTCGCATCCTCTCCATCAGAAAGTGCCACAGTATCATGGCTGCCATCTTCTGAAACATCCAGACAAAGCTCTTTCGAACTCCGTCATCTCGCAGCTTCAACACCTCTTCGAACGGGTGATGAACGGCGGGTCATGGAGAGAAGACGAACGTCGCTGGTTTCAATGAAGGCATGGAAGCATCCTGCTGCTGTGGTGCAATAGTTGGTGATCCTCTGGGTACTGGAGAAGTCGAGTCAAAGCTATGGCCGTAGAAGTGGTCTTCTCTCTCTTGAGATCTTCTCGTACTTTCAACTTCTGACCTTCTCGCGCTTTCTCCTTCATGCTTTCGCTGAGGGAATCTCCTGTCGTGCCGGTCGCTCGTGATTTGATTCATCAATGCTTCATCAAGGCAATATCCCTTCGCAAGAACTGGGCTCAAGTATTCACCAACACACCTCCATCTTTCTTCTATCAGGTCAGCACTCGCCATCGCTATCCTGCAGTATAGCTTTATCTCCTCCCATTTGATGGTAAGTGTCAAGTACCACGTTCCCATCATCTTTAAGATCCGCAGGTATCCGCGCTAGTCCAAAGTCAAATACTTGCTTTGCCGATAGCCTGCTGAAATCTTTCTTTCTAACCTCGTACTCACTTCTGCACTTCATCCAGAAATCTTCTAACGAAGGCACATGTGCGTACTCCTGGGAGATTGTCTTCCTGGCTATTCCAAATGGATCGAAATTAAGCCGCGCAGGGAAGAACTCTTGCTCATACTCGGACAACATTTGTGCTTCCATCCCTCGAGCTCTGTGAATGCTGATGCAACTGTAATATCCCACAGTGAGTGGGAAGAAGCCCGTAGACTTGTGCCGCTTCGACTGAAGGTCGTGTAACTCCACAAGTTGCCTGCTCAGCTCCATGGCGATCAATCACACCGGTACTGGGCATCTTTATCGTTCACCTCGAAAAGCTCGTAACCCCGAGGTATGTGAAATCTCGCAAACCGGATGAATATACGCCAATCTTGACACCGCTCCCATGCTTCCTTACTTACCCCGTGAGTCTTCAAGTCTTTGTCTAACCTCGGGCAGATGAAATCGTAGAAGAAGTCATCGCTGATCACTTTGAAGTCCTTCTCGCACGCAGTACAAGAAGTCGTGGGTAGCACTCAAAATGGGATCCTCGAAAGAATACCACATCTATCCAAATTGGAAAAGACACCTGTGAAGCCGCAAAGATACACCAAGTATGAAGTCATCTTGAAGTCAAGGTACGCTTCACGCCCGCAAGCTCACCGATGTCAGCTTCTAATAATTTCTCGACCAATTGATTATAGAATCAACCTTGTTGATTTCAATGAACCCCTCGATGAAAGCATACATCCATGTCCGGAAAGTGTAGGCATTCGCTTCACCATTCAACTCGCATAGCAATTTGACGATATCATCCGCCTCCCGCACCAAATTGATCGTGGAAGAGTTCTCGAACTTGGAAGGGGATCTAGGCTTCTTCATGAAACCGGCTATTCATGATGCTCACACAGCACTTCTATGCTTTTCCCACCTACCGTCAAAGATCTCAATGCTAATAGAAGTCACCACCTTTCGCACTGGAATCTTCAAACAATAATTGAAGAATTCTGCATCCAAACGAATTATTGTCTTTCCCGCAACATCACGCACTGATCTGGATGAAGGATGATAAGATCTAGCACACTCCATCACAAACTCGCAAATCGGGTCAGCATACGGAAAGCCGCAACTCGAATAATTCCACTACTTTTGACCGCACGCATGAGTGAAGTCTTTCCAGCTCTGGATCTATCAATCAAATCAGAAAGAGGTTCTCGGCCTAGATCCGTGTCTCCATGTCCGAAAGTTCGAAGCAATGCATGAATCCATCGTGCTCTCTTTTTCATCTCCTTTCGCCATGGCTTTGTCTATCTTTGTCTCAATAATTCTTTTTCTTCTAACTTGGCCGGATTTCTTCAATACATCGTGCAGATCTCGACAATTCTTCGATTCGAGGATATTTGCAATGTATCGACATCGATAAAAACTCCTTTTCTTTTATAAAGCACCCGTGAATGAGTTCCTAATTTATTCAGACAAAAATGGCCACCGAGCATGAATAGTGAATTTAAATTATAAAAATCTGCACTTTTCAAGCCTGCTGCCCCAAAAATTGGTGTTTAATTTGCACATAAAGAGAGCATGAATCCTTTCAATCAACACTTGAGCTCCTGTAACACCTGTGAAAACAACTATGCAGACGAAGATCAACCTTCTCCAAAGCATGCGCCAAATCTGGAAGCTTTTAGCCTTGTTAGCACTTTGTCTGAACAAAATCCTTCCTCTAATGGGGGCGCACTTTTCCTCCTAGCTGCAATTCTTTACCTGTGAATTAAATTATTCACCCATATGGCTGCCCATGCTTATATAACCTTCACAATTCTATAATTAATAATTGCCCTAACAATTAAAGGCAATTAATTAATTAAAAATCATGTTTTTCTCTTTTAAAAATAGCATGTTTAAGGACAGCCATCCAATAAATTAAATTAATCCAATTTAATCCTTCACACAGCACTTCACTCAAGCCCCACAGTGTGCTTTGACCATACCACTGAAAATAGAAATTAATTTAATGTTTTAAAGCTTCAAAAACATTAAATAATGCCCAAATGGGGCGCACTTTTTGAGAGGAAGGGGCAGCCACTAAATAAATTAAATTTAATTAATTTAATTCCTTTCTTTTATTCCTTCTTTGACTTTTTGACGTCCTCAAGCTTAAGCACTTTTTTAAGAAGAAAGATTATTAAAAATAATCAATTTAATCTTTTAATCTATCACCAAAGGGGGCGACTTTTTTGCACATGTAATTCTATTTTTAAAAATTTTTCCATAATGGGATTCTTTACCTCGCCAAAAGCAGTGCACCAAAATCCCGTGATCCACTTAAGTGATTTGACTTTGACAATAGGATTCTTTACCTCGCAAGGCAGCACTAAAATCCCATGATTTCACTTAAGTCACTTTCCTTTTATTATATCATGGGAATTTTTACCCCGCAAGGCAGTGCAATAAATTCCCACCGCCCGCACCTCTATTTTTCCCACTGCAGCCTTAAGTGACTTTTATAACACGGAAAAGTACCTCGCCAGCAGTGTATACAATTCTCCCACCCCGCCCGCGGCTTATATTTTTCCCATCGCAGCCTTAAATCCTTTGTTTTCCAAAAATGCGCCCATCCCGCAGGGGCTTTTCTCAGGCACGACTTCGCTTTTTCCCAGCTGATCCGCACCTCCGATGACGACTTCCTCCGGCAAAATGTGCGTGTATGTTTTCCACCGCCTGTGCCAAAATCGGGCTTACCCGGCAAAGGAGTTGTTCTAGAGAAATTTTACAGAAAACAAAACGGGACACCACAAAAACACGAAAAATTGCCAAAAGTTACAAATAAAGCCCAAAACTTAAAATAAGTTAAAATCCTTCTGGTACATAGGAATAATAACATATTCGCTCATAATGGAGTCAAAACAGAGCGCAAATAGCCTCATACGGGGCTCAAAATAATTAAATACAAATTTCCCGCAGACAAATCCCGACGACAGAATAAAACAATTTTGGGCATCTGGGTATTTGGCGAAAAAGGCTAATATGGCACTTTAGGATTATTTTGACGCAATACAGGAACTTTCAGGCAATAAAAACAACAAACGACCCACTATTTTAAAAGTACGAAAAATTTTCGGATTGGGTAGTCACAGATTTCAGGGTGAAATCTGAGTGACACCAGGGATCAAATCCACTGCTATTGTGAGGCAAATTTGGCTGCAGACTTGCAAAGTGCAGAGTGGATCAATCTCTCCAGGAGGTGAGAGAAAATGTGGCCAACTCTTGGCCTAATCTCTCTCCCATGCTATATGAGAACATAAGTTAAATATTAATTTTCCGGATGTTGGAAATAGATTTCCCCAATCATGTAACTATTAACCACCGATGATGAAGATGATGAAAAAGTTGGTGCTTCTGCAAATCCAGTAAATTGGGGAAAATTGCACGATTCACAACCGAATTTGCAGCTCACACTTCCAGCAGTTTTGCAGCCTGCAAGCTTTGCAGCTCTTGCAAATAAAACTATCACACCCTTCAGCACATTGGACTCCGCAAGCACTAAACAAAATCCACGTCATCTATGAGGTCCACATCATCCACCAACACTTCACCTTCCCAGTCCAGCACCAGCCAAGGAAGTTCAACAGTTGGAATACAAATGTTATTGTTTCTATTCCTGTTCCTGTTTGTAACATTGCATTTTCCTCGCTACTCAATTCGGACAAACAATTCATCATACATTCTTAATGCCAAACGATCCTTTTAGGTTTTGGCCCATGGGAATAACACAGCCTCAATTCTAAGTCGAGAATTGTAGTCTTATGTAAGTGTAACATATCCTATTCAAGAAGAGTAGAAGATCTTTATTTTGCTATCCATCAGTATCTATGTTACCAGAAACGGAAACGGAAACGTGTACGAAACGCGGAAACGGCAATTTTCAAAAAAACCTTGGATATGAAACGTTACGGGAAACGTCTCAGACAATATATTATTAAAATATATATATATATATATATGTGTGTGTGTGTGTGTGTGTGTGTGCATGGTACTCATTTTAAAGTTGTACTCCATACACCATAAGTGATAAGAATAACTGATAAAACACTCAAAATATTTTGTATTCATTGAAATTATACATTATTATCATGTATACTTATCTCTAGGAGACTAGGACGTTTTCAAAGGAGTTTCCTTTTCCAAACGCTTTGGAAACGAAAACGGGGCCTAGGCGTTTCTCGGTAACAGAGCATCAGTATCTATTGAATGTGTAATTGTGTTTCGCATCAATTCTTTCATCTCCACTACATGTTCAACATAATTCACATATTAATTTAGTAGATCCATCTCTTAGTATGTGGATTGCCCTTCGTGCAACTCCTAGGCTCAAGATGAATTGCCGAATACAATAAGCAATACAAGAGAAATTTGGAACGTTGGATTTGATTTTGAAGTGCTCTATAGCAATACTCTTAAGAATCAATTTATTATATATTGGGAAGAAAGGGAAATGTGTGATCAGCGAGTTAGGTAAGGAGGGGGCAAAGTGATATACAGCTTAAAGTATTAACAGAAGACATAAAGTTGGGAGTTAAAAATTTAAAATAATTAATTAAAAACAGACAATGAACAAAACAATTTACAGGATACCATTGATTTGGAAAAGAATCATAAATCTATGAAATTTAAGTCGGGTACGGTAGGGGAGGGTTCTAGTCAAGGAGGAGAGGAAGGAAGAGAGACTCAACCGACAAAGGAGGGCCTTTAGAAACCTCCCCAACATAGGGCTCAAGCAACGGGAGAGGACTCAACCTTTCGATTGAGGAAGGGTGTTATGGAACAAAATTCCGGTAAATAATATTCTTTGCATCTCCATTACAGTTCTTTTATTAAAATTAACTCTTTTTTTCTTGTCCTCTTTTTGGTGATGTCCCTTTCTAACCAAGCATGCTAATTTTAAATACATATTGAAGAACATTTCTCTAAAGCCATGTCTTTTCATATTTACTAACTTATTTTTATTTGCACATATCTTTCAATTAATATATACTAATAGATTTTAGTTATGTGCTTAAGTTTTTAGTCATAGCTTATATTCTATTCTAATTATAATAATATTCTATTGTGGAACATGACATTTCTCCCCCTTATATAAAATCATCCTCAATTGCACACAACTCTAACCTTACGTAACTTGATTTTGAAATATAAATCTCAACGATCCATCAACGCGAGGTTAATAGATCTAATATAATTGCTAATTGACATAAAATATATAATGTGATTCTTTATTGAACGCTCTCAATATGTAACAACATGGGCATCCCCAACTATCATTCGATAAGCATTCAATACTTTCCTACGAAGTCCAAAAGTAAAGAACTCATTATTCTTTGCATCATCTTGTAGAAAAGGTTTTGTTTTGTACCTGCCACATTGGAATAATTAAGCATCAATTTATTTTCAGATTACTCTTCAAAAGACGAGCTCATTAATATTTAATTGCATCAAATACACAATTCATGTAAATTATTCTTGTATTAAATTCAAGGTTGCAAATACATATCTATAATTTTTCCCGAATTAGCCTACATTCCCTTAGTGACTAGACACAAAGGTCCTTAAGCTAATGATCGCAAGGCGGAAAATTGATCAAAAATCAAATACTATTTGCCTTGGCCAAGAACCATCCAAGGTATACTTTGTATCCTTGGTTTGACATGCACCGTCTTAATGCTCATTGCCTACCTTGCTGTCACCAAAGAGATTCTGAATTCTTTATCAATTCAAAATCCAAGATCAAAATATGCATGCCAACAGGAAACTATAGCAAATCAGTTACATGGTGCCATTGGACCCCAATAAATAGCAACCTCAACCCAATTGTACACTAGCATTCAGTCCCACATGAAAAATTATTCACAAACACATTTCTTATGTAACACAAATCTCTACATTCACTCACGACTCATTTCTCATGTGAAATGTTATATCACATCACACCATCATGAAAACAAAATATCAGTAAACAAATATTACGACCATCATTTCATAACCTATAATTTATTTTTCTTCAAATAAACACTATATTTCATATAATAGTGTGCACCTTCTATGCATAAATTTATTAATAAGTTCAAGATAAAATCCTATAAATTATATAAATACAAAAACATTCACCAAATCTACTTCCCCTCTTGAAAGGTGTCTCCATCCTTGAGAATAATAACACACTTTTTGAGAAGAACAGTAACACGCATCTTTGTGGAAAACATTAACACATTTCTCTCTGTCTCTTCCTGTCTCCCCAATAAGAATCACTTTTAAGGCATTCTTGAAAACATAGAGTTTAGTACTCTATTCTCTATAGGTTATAGTTAACCCCATATCCACTGTGCCACTCTTATTCCCTTATAAAAACTCCCACTGACTTCTCTTTCTTCTCTGGGTCTTCATATGTATTTTGAGAACATGATATCATATAGACAAATGTACTGGGCTAAGGGTTAAGAGGTCTCCAATTCCGTACTCAAAATGCCCCTAATCGTGTTTTAGGTCTATGAGACTATAAGTCATCACACTCACATTTCAATATATACAAAATTTGAAACTTTACAAACATCAGTTGTGCAAGATGTTACGAAATGTATGTAACATAAGTCGTAAGGATAATTTAGTCCTTCCCATTCCTTAGTTCTGCTTCGGTATTTATTATTGAACGATTTCTTTTAACCTAAGCACTGCACTTACTTGGAGTTAACTCATTTAAGGATCTAGGAAAGGCTGACCTGCGAAGGCTTACAATTATAAAAGGTTGTAAATACCCATTTGGAAACCATAGTAAGGAACCCTTGGCGTCTTCCCACCCAAAAATGATATCAAAATTGATGAAATAGACTTCAGTAGACAAAGGAAGCTCAAGCTCGTGTCTACATTCACCCTCTTTCAATGCCAGGTCCACTCAATATAAGGCATTATGCTGATCTGGTATGCAAATTATTTCTTCCACTGCACAAATTGGGATAATAATCAATAATGTTTACAAAAGAGTTGGCAGGGATTGTTGCAATCGAGAATCAAATAATATTCAGAGAAGTCATCAGACACCACATGAGTTTGAATTGGTTTTTTCTTTTCCTTATTTCTTTCTAGATTAAAGTTTGCTTTGGATCTTCCATCAGACTTTAGATTCACAATAAATTATTCTCTCTCCAAATCAGTTATATGTATTTAGCATATTGATTCTGAAATAATGCTTTGGCACAACTTACATTTTCCAGTCATTATTCCATTAGTAAATCAGCTAATAATTATTAATCTTTTGAATCCTTGAATGTGGCAACTTTGTGTATAAAAATAGTGCATTCTTTCCTTTCCTTTGCAAATTTTCTGATGATTCATATCCCTTAATTATGTTGCAAACATACTTGATGAGTTCTCCAAGTGAAGACGGATTCTGATTCACATGGGTATGTTCATCTAAAATTTCAAAGTTGAGATGCCACAAATCTTTACCTTGTCATGGCTGAAGACATTCCTACATTGCAGCCCCTATACCATTACATATCAACCACACAGGATATACCATCTAAAATAAAAGTTGATCTCGTATCTGAAGAATATGGTTATGTCCCATTTTAATGAAGTCAACCTTTCAAGTTTTTTAGTATTTTATTTTTTTCAGATGAGGGAATGCAACCTCCCAGTTCATCAACAGTGAAACAGATTTCAGGCTATTGTTTATTTAATATTCAGTAAGAGTTGATCTTCATGAGAATTTCATTAGAATCATGAAAGTGTAAAACAACGTAGAGACAAGGTGGTCGGAGACTCAGAGCACCAAAAATTTTATCAATTTCCAGAATCAGGAATCCTTGGAATAAAGTGGAGAGTTTAAATCTCACACGCATATCTACTGATGTCTATAGTATTGTTATTGAGAATCTACAATTATGTTCCATGGGAGTAACTATTCATATTTCTTTCAATCCATGAATCCTGTCCTTTCAAAAAAAAAATCATTCTCATTTTGAACTTGGATTTATATAATTCAGGCCAACATTTAATTTCTTTCCAGAAAACAAGAATAAAAATGAAGGTATAGTTTGCACCATGCTTTTATTATGGGTTTAGAACAGTATTAAATTTAAGGAACAATGAGAATACATGGTTACATTGATGTTAACATTGAAGGAAAGATATTGTTTTGTGGCTCTGATACAAAAATGATACAGAACAATTTCCCATAAATGATATTCTTCAATGTCTCCATTACAGTTCTTTTATAAATATTAACTCTTTTCTTCTTGTCCTCTTTTTGGTGATGTCCCTTACTAACCAAGCATGCTAAATTTAAAACATATTGAAGAACATTTCTCTAAATCCACGTCTCATCAAATATTTACTAACTTATTTTTATTTGCGTATATCTTTCAATCATTATGTACTAATAGATTTTAGTTATGTGCTTAAGTTTTCAGTCATATTTTATATTTTATTCTCATTATTGTTGGCAGGATTTTATGTCGCTTCTTTATATTTTCAGAAATGGCTCAATGGAGATGATGTAAAATCTGCAACACTTAGGCAAAATCATCTATCGATCGGGTGAAGTTCCTCTGCATTTGAGAGAGGCAGTTCCCTCGTATGATGGGAGTATTTGGGTTTTGATGCTTTTAACCGAAAAGCACAAAGGAGACAAAACTAAGGAGAATGAGAGGACAAAGGAGAGAAAGGAGAAAGGGAGAAACCTCGCAACAAATTAGAAACAAAGATCTGCCCGGATAACTCCAGGTAAATAAAAGGATAGAACTCTCTCACTCTCACACATGAAGGAATACAATACAATAGCAGATGTGAATAATAACAACATGAAGCACAAAGTCTTCAAAACCCCCAAACCGTACAAATATGGCACAAAGTCCATGTACCCAAACATTCAACACAAAGTCTTAGTATCAGGGCATCACATACAACAAGGGAGAAAAATAGTGTTTATAACATCATTCAATTATAAAATAGAAATGTAAAGTTTTATGATTGAAGGAAATAAACACCATAGGGAGAAATGAACACATCATCATTGTATTATATATTCATGGAAACTGAAGAACATGTGTACACAAAGTTACAACAAACTCTCTTTAGAGTTCAAAGAGAAAAGAGAGAACCAAATGGAACCCTTACAATGGAAAAGTCATCCCTATTTATACTTTTGGCCCGTAACCACCTTGTAACCACCTTCATGGTAAGAATATAACTTTTACCTTTTTCACTTTCACTTAAGTTACAACTTATGGTGACTTTATAATTGAGTCATTGTAATGTCCCCTTCTCAACGCTAGTTCTTGGACCCATTCCAATTCCCGTGGGCAAAAGGGAAAGAACAAGGGAAGTTAATGTCATGATTTTCAGTTGTTTTTGGTAGCTTTGCATTATTTTTAAGTAATTTTCTAAGTATAGTCAGGTCGGTGGGGAAAAGGGTGAAAAGCCAATTGAAAAATAAAAGAGAGAGGAACTATTATGCCCCCAAGTTGGTCCTCTTTAAGGGGATTCTATTTGGTCTTTGGCACCACCTTTACCTATTTATAGGGGTCGCTTGGCCTTGAAAGATGTTTATTCATACTTTTGGAATTCATTCTCTAAGAGTTGGAGCACGCATTGCTCTCTCTCATACATTGAGAACAGAAACCCTCTTGGAAGGCTTATTGAGAACGAAACCTCTCAATAGAGAGCTCATTTGAAGACGAAACCCTCAAACGTGCAAAGGGTGATCTCATATTGAGATTGCAATGAATGGAATTCAATTTTGAAGGCATTTCCAACCCTTCCCAAGGGTAGTGACCTTCCTAAGGTGGAGTTTGGGGTGTTCTAGGGCACGACAACTTCAAATTCAATCATCATTGTGTTCCTCCTATTTTTAGCAGCTGGAATCTTCATTTGTACTTGAGTTTGGGCTTAGAATTCTTCATTTCCAGCCATATTTGTAAAGGGTATTTGTTGTTGATAATTAATTTCCAGCTGATATTAAATTGGTAAAAAGATATATTCTCTGGTACTTTTCCTTGCAATTAATTCCCACTTTGAAGAATAATATTTTGAAGGGTTTCTATATTATTTCCAACAAGTTTTGTGGTTGATTTCTATCATAAAAATATATTTACAGCCTGTTGCTAGGGTTTGAGAATTTAATTTCAGTTTTGTTTCAGTTTACTATTTGGTTTTGTGCAAGTTCCTTTGGTGTTTAGATTTAGCCCCAAAAGGGATATTACAGTCACTTAAATTTTACAAAAGCACTTTTTGCCAACGCAAAAATAGAAATGTCACTTAAGTGACAAAAAGTGCTTTTCCCAACGGAGAAATAGAAAGTCACTCAAGTGAAGAGGAGAAAAAGAAATGATGATTTCCAGCCATGGAGGTTTCTTTGCATGATTCACTCAAGCACTTTCACCTTCAACACTTGTAACCTTGCATTCTAGAACAGTCTCGAATACATCCTTCTCCTTCGAATGAGAGTGTTTCCCAACAAATCCATCCATGATTATGAAGCATCTAAAATCATCAACACACATGAAGACCAAGCTGATGTGTTGAATTGAAATGGATAATCCCTCCGCTTGATACAAGCCATTACGGTGGAGTCTTCCTTTGATAGGAGTCATAGGAGTCTACTCTCCACTAGTCATTCTTGCCTCGATATTGTTGAAGTTAATATGATCAACTTTGCCATCACCAATGGTAAAATCATCATGAATACAATTCAAAATGGTGGTGCCATGATGAAGAGGCCATGAACAAAGTTTGGGCAAGATTCAATGAGTAAAACTCGAACTATGAGCAAAACAAGCTCTTCAAATGAAGGTAAAAACAGCACTTGAGAAATGATTCTTAAGAAACTTGTAGACAGTGTTTTATGTTTTTAAACCTACACAAGATCAATCCTTGCTTCAAGCGCTTTCCAACGCTTCAAACAACACCCAAATCGGAGTCTGGATGCAAAATTTATGATTAAAACAAGATTGGCCCGAAGTTCCATCTCATGGGCGGACTTTTGAGAAGTTTTGGGAACTTTAATTCCCAAGTGCACTTTTGGTGCACTTTTGGAACCACTTAATGACTTGGGCACACTTGGAAACACTTTATGGAGCCACTCAATGACTAAGGCGCATGTGGGAACACTTTTTGAAACTATTTTAACAATAAAAGTGCATCCTTGATGCATTTTTAGAACCAAAAGTGCATAGGCATGTTTGGAAGGCCTTTCGGGAATTATTTTAATAAAAAAGTGCATAAAGCGGACTTGAGAGGCCTTTTCAAACTATTTTAATAATAACAAATGCATTTTAGAACCAAAAAGTGCATAGGTGCACTGGAAGGCCATTTGGGAACTATTTTAATAATAAAAACGCGTCCTCAAATGCATTTTTAGAACCAAAAAGTGCATAAACACACTTAGGAGGCCTTTTGGGAACCACTTAAGTGCATCGGTGCCCTTGGGAGGTGTTTTGACAACCACTTAAGTGCATAGGCACTCAATGGTGTTTTTGAACAAAAGTGCCTCAAATGTTCGTGAAAAGTGCAAGGCGAACTCAAAACTACACGAGGCAAGCTTCCATCAGATTGTGGGTATTGTTGAAGTGCAGGGATGCACTTATGTATGCAAGGTAGAACTCCACACAAGTTAAAGACAAGCCACGAGGCACAAACCAAGGTGAGAAAGTTGACAAATGTGTACATTGAAGGCCAACACCAAGATAATCTAAGAATGCAAGATTTTTCCATGGCAGGAATCATGAGAAGGGAAGGCATGCCAAGAATTTTTGAGAAATGAGCATAAAAAATTGGCATTATAATAGTTATAATAATATCCTATTGGGGATTTTGTGACATAACAAGAAGGGACTTGCGTTGATTGAATTTATGCTATAGGACAAGAGAGAGGTTCTCCATCTTCCGACGAAGGAAGGCATTAATTGTAATATCCCTATCAAATAACTTTAAATAAACCTGGATATTTGCGTAAAACCCTAGGGCAGCAATATGAAATACTAACTTCTATGACAGCTGCAATAATCTAATTTTTTTTAATAAAAACAGCAACCACAATATGTAGGAAAACAAACTTTATTTATTTATTTCAAATCAACTTTAATAAAAACACTAGAATGTCTTAATACAATTATTTCTCACAACGGTTGATCCAAATGAAAAGATGAACATGAGATAAGAACATGCACACTTGCTTTGACTAAAAACTACTTATATATTTGCATGCTATCAAGCATCGATGTTTTTGTGGTCGAGCTTTTTTCGGTTCAATATCTTCGTCATATCCTCGCTTTGAGATTTTTGCAAATTCTTTTGGCTTGGCACTTTACATCTTGGACTTCACATTCCAGCGATAATGTATCCGTGAGGCCAATATTTTTATTTTTTGGACTTTTCACGACATAAAATGACACTTGAACACAATGACAATTACGATGAATGTAATAATTGACTTAACAATGATAGCTTTATGAAATGACTCAAATTGTTTTTCAACTCTTTGAATGACGTAAGTTTGAGAGCTTAACACTTTTGACAATATTGACACTTTTATAGTAACTCTATACTTGGCATAAACTATAGACACTTAAGCAAAACTTAGACACTAGAAATTTCGGTGTTGACACAATAACCTATATGGGGAAATAAATTAATAGACAAGAGAAATATTATGACAATACCAAGACTTATCACATTTTGACCAAAATAAACTAAAAACAAAACTATGTGAAATTTAATTGACTCTTGATATACTAAAGACAAAATTGATAAAAACTCAAAATTGACTCACAAATAACTTCAAACTTGAAGTTGGGTGGAGAACTCCAGAATGCAAAGCCAAGTTGGTGAAGATTTCTATGCAATTAATCAACGTTGAGTTGTCGTTGCGATGGTGAGTTTTGACGCGCGTCAATCCATACCAAACCGTATCCACAAATCTAGGATCCCTTAACTAACGCCATGACTATCCAATATCCAAGGTGCCTTCACACTTTGGAAGAAATGAATGCAAGTTCCAGATCAGGATCTCATAGATAATTGTGTTGATGCTGAGACAAACGATTTTGAACCGTATAATAAGTGGATGCGCTATTGTTTGGGGCACCAATTGATTTGAAATGAACTCATATTAAAGTAGCTTATTGATGAGTTATTGATTTGAGCAAAGAAATTCTATAAAAGGAGATGATGGGCACCCTTTTTCGCATGTTGATGGTTATTATAACTTATCTTCATGCTTGAAGAGGGATGAATGCCCACTAGTGATCAAAAAATAAAAGGTGTTTATTAACACCACTTATTTGTGAAGTGTGTATGCCTTCTTGAGCTATGAATTGATGAGTTTTGTTTAATCTTATATGAAGTCGCCATTGTCAAAAGTGTTCTAAGCTTGATTTATGAGAGTTTGAGAGTGATTTATAGTGTATGCAATTCCATTATATGTTGTTGGTTATTCCTTAAGAGATCGACTTGTTTGGAGCTTATTTTGGGCACATTTGGTGATGTTTTGTGTGCTCAAGTGACTACTGCAAATTTCATATTTTTAATAAGCTTAAATCGACTGGTTATGTGGAGTTTGGGTATGATTTAATGATGTTTTAATGAGGGTTTCAATCTGATCCATTTTTGCATGATATTTGAAGTATAATGTGATCATTTCCATGATATTTTGGCTTACATTTACTGTTGGAGTTTATTTAAAGCAAATCGACTTAGTTGGGTTTTGATTACATTGTTTTGAGAAGGTTTACTAGCATGATTTGGATCTGCAATTGCTCTAATCAGTATTTCAGATTTTTACAAGATTTGGCAAGGGTTTGGTGGTGCTTGAAAGGCTGGAAATTATTTTAATATTTTTCCCTTAACCCTAGCGACTGGTTTTGCAGTTTTGTGGGCAGATTTGAGTGGGTTTTCATGTTCAAAAAATTCAGTTTGATATATCATTTGAAAGCTCATAATTTCTACTTCATTGTGCAATTTGTTTCACGCAAAAATTCCAAGTATTGCATGAGATATTAATTTTTGAAGTTTCTAGCTGATTTCAGTACATTTTTATTTATTTACTACTGCTACAATTAATATGGTTAAAGAAGTGTTTTTTCGACTAGTTAGCCCATCTAAACCCATACTTTGGCTCACTCCAACCCCATTTGGATTGTATTGATGACACTGGGTTAGTTGAGGTGAACCTAGAAGGGTTTTCTCTTCTAAGTTTACTTTCATTGCAAGTAGTCTAGTAAATTTAATTAATATCCCAAAAGGGGGCATTACGGTCCATGTGCAAGTGTCTCTGCTGATTGAATCTACCTAAAGATTAGTTGGAACAATTTCTCGTAACAGTCCACTAAAAGTAATTGCGAGAGCATATTATTGGCCCAAAACGATACCTACGGTTTAGTCCCTCGCTTTGACCGGTAAAATCTTCATCTTTCTGCTACATCGATTCTACATTTCGAATATGAATGGGGGTTGATTAAGGACACCTACTTGAAAAGCAGTGTGCTCCAATTGACCCACGGTTGATTGAGTACAAGAAAATGAGTTGGAAGATGAACTTATAGATGTGTATAGAGACAAGAGCCTAATCAAAGCATTGCAGAGTTCCATAGATAAAGACCTCGCAAAAAGAGAAGACTAATGATGACAACACGGCGGTGAGGAGGCCATTGACATTCGATTACAGAAGTCCCTGGTGGTTGCAGGCCTTGATTGATTCAAAATGTAATGTCCCCAATTCTAAGCAGTTGGCCCAGGAGGTTTTTCATTAGCCTTAGCCTTGGTTATACCCTAGGGGCTAAAGACTCTGTGAGGCTATTGTGTATTCCACCTTACTTATTTGTTATATTTTGCATTGGCATAGGTGTTAAGTGGCTTGGTGGGAGCAAACATTATGTTTTATCGTTAAGGGAGTGAGTAATAACACTTTAATGTTATATTCTTTCGTTGGGGTCACTTATGTCCCTATAATGACTTGGGGAAGAAAAGTAACTTTAAGTTTCTTTATTATTTGGTGGTCCTCCTAGAAAAGGTCTACTTAGGTTTCTTAGGCCACAAGTTGTTTGGGGAAATTATAAAAGAAGATTGAGAGGAGAAAGAGAGGTCATTCTTGCATACACACTTATGATTTCCTTTGAGCAACTGTTGTTTGTTTTTTCTAGCTTGTGGAGTAAAATCCCATAGGAACACTAGCTTCGGTGGTGAGAGATCCATTCCTAGCTAGCAAGCATTCTTCAAAAGTGGGAAGATCTACCCTAGCTTGTCAATTTGGAACTAATTCAAGGCTGATTTTCAGATATCAATTTCAGGGTTTTCAAAGAAGGGTTTTGGTGGAATTTTGGACTTTTTGGTGGAGAAAAATCAAGGGTTTGTGGATCTGTTTTATTGCAGTGATTAGAGCAGGTTTGGCGCCACTTTTGGAGGAATTTTGGAGGGTTTGCAGTCTCTTCCTAGTTGGAGTGACCCATTTTGGGATTTTACAATGCTTTTGGAGGGTTTTCAGTGTGCTTTTTCAAGGACTAACGATTGGGTTTTCATTCATATTATTAACAAATGTTATTTCCAAATTTTCACAAATTTATCATATGTATTTGAGAAGATATGGATTTTTAAGGTTTTCTAGTTTGTCTAAGGTTTTTGTAATTTTTGGCAATCATATGATCCGAAAAATTCCAAAAATATTGTTCTAGGGTTCTTTATTATGATAACAAGCTTCTGCAAATTTTCATGTGTTTTGGGCAAACATTTTGAGAAAAATAAATAAAAATCAGTTCGCTGCCCTAGCTGAGTATTTACTGCAAAAATTATATTTTCTATTTGTTGCAATTTATCTATAATTTGTGTGTTTTTGAGTGGCATCCCACAAGGGATATTTCACAAAAGTGCAAGGAATTGTGGAGGCATAAAAGGAACTTGTAAAAAAGTGCATGAAAACAAAAGAATAGAGGAAAAGCTTAAAGCAATGGTGGCAGTCAAAGGCAAAGAACTGGCTAGTGCCAGTCTAGAGTCAGAAATGTTGGAAGACAGAGAGGAAACACACGAACTTGATCTAGAAAAAGGGACCAAGCTGGTCAAAACTATAAGTGTCGGTTTGGGACCTATAACTCTTAAGACTACTAGGATTATTGCTGAAGAAAGTGATTAAGCTTTGTTAATGTTTTGGATAATGTTTTCTGAAACAAGTTATTTGTGATTACTTATTGACTTTGTTATTATTGGTTAATGTTGCGACCCGGGTGCTTGGGTCTGTTTCAAACTTATAGTTTAATCGAAATGTCCTAGTGGGACATATATTGTTTTGTAATCAATTTTTCAATATAAAAAAATTCTTCATTTTTGGCTTTACCCTTGACTCTTCTTTTGAGTTTATTTGATGATGAAAGGATCCAAAACTTGTATTATATCATATTAGTTTGCTTCAGAAAGCTCAAACATGTTGGTAGATCAAATTTGTTTTGCTAGAAAAATTATTTATAAATCAATCCATTTGGTGAAGGATTTTTTCAGAATTGCAAAATACAGTTGTAACTAGATTTGTCATCACGTAAGAGATATTCAAAGTGGCAAGTTCTCCAAATTGTTCTCAACCCCGCAACTCTATTGAGACGCATGTGCAACTCGTGCCTTGGGATCACTAACGAGCAAGCCCTAAAACTAGAGGTTGTTTGTACCCATCTTCTACATGTATGCTAAAACTCGCATCAACACCCTTGCCATGTGCTTGCTCCTTCAAAATGGACCACAAAGATGTAAAAATGGGGTTAGTCATCAAGCACATTATGACAATCATCTTTTCAAATTTGTTGAGGTTATGGGCATCAAAACAAGTTTTTGGTTATGCAAGATTGCCAACCTTACTTGGATGCACCTGCATCAAACATTAGAATTCAGTGAGCTTAATGCTTGCAAACATAGACTGTGGTAGAACCACTCTTTGGATCAGTTGTAATGGCCACAGTGTACCCTTCCACCTAAGTAAATATATGTGTTACTTCTGCAACGGCCTCTTCCTCACTCCTGTCCAATCCTTAGACTGTTTCTCCATTTCATTTTTACATCTATGCCCTTTACTGGGCAACAAATTGTCTTCCTGTCAGACATCCTTCCTTTTTGGTCTTCATATTACCATGGGCTCCATTTCTGAGCTTTCATCTTCCACTTTTGATTTCTATCATCTGCTGAGTACTCAAACTGACCTCTGTCATGTATGTTATTGCCTTGCCTCTGCATTTCTTCACTTTGTTTAAACCATCCACCTCCTCCTAGGAACCATCTCTCTCTCTCATCTTCATGATCTATTTCTGTTTTTGCCTCTACAGTTCCTCATCAATCAGGTCTTCATACTGAAAATGTCATTCTTTACATAGCTCTTTGCTGTCAACTTGCCTTACAGGCAACAACACTGTCATCACATCATTTTCAGTAACTGTTGTCGTCAGAACTTCACTCTCAGCTACATTATTGATGCAGGAGCATCAACCATGTATATAATGAAATTTTGGTTTGCATTGAATTTTAGGTTGTAGTAGGTCTTAGGGGTCATATTAGGTGTTCTTGAATCCTACATGGTCGTTTCAAGTCACCCCACAAGTGCTCATTAGCCATTTTGGAGTTTCCCTCCAAAATGAACATTTGAAAATTTGAAATTGTAATTATGACTTAAAGGTGTAATGTAATATGTCAAGGCATGTAATGGTGTAAAAAGGTCATGAAAGACCTCATATAATGTATTAAGGGTGTTTTCACTCCATAAACATGAGTGACCATGTTGTGGTTAGTTTCCACCATGGTTAGGTCTAAGAATTAGTTGTTTTACCCACCTTTTAGGTCTTGAAAATGGAGTCATTCGAATGAGAGGAAGAGAGAAAGTTAGAGTAAGGGTTTAGAGGTCCAAGAAGAGTGTGAAGGACCTATAAAAGGCAAGAACCTGTGGGATTGAGCATGAAGAATTGAAGAAAAACAGGGTTCTTGTGTAAGAATGAAGAAATTCTTCGTAAAATTTAATAAAGAATGGATTTTTGATGAAATTTCTGTTTGTAAGTGGAATTTATGAATGTTGAATGATGTTTTAATGTGTGTTTTCCATAGTTACCAGGTTCGGCCGGATTTGTATGAAATCCGGTTCGAACCGTATTTTTTGAAGTAACCGAATAAATCCGGTTCGGTTCGGCCAATTTTTTTGCACAAAAAAATTCCTTTTTGGCATTTCTTTCCTTTTTTGGATTTTCGGTGAAGAAATCACGGACAGAAAAAAATTTGCCATTTTTGGAAAGGGTCCGAGAAGATGTAGCAGCAAAAACTTGCATGTGCCATAACTTTCATTCTGTGGCTCCGTTTCAGGTGTCGTCTTCTCTAAAAGTGTATATTTTCTTGAGCTCTACGCATTGATGGCAATATTTTTCTTATTTTCATAAAATCCATTTTTGCACCTTTTTGGACCAAGCAACTTCTTGCAATCTTTTGAAAGAATCATTATGATGATGATGATTATGGTAGATGGATGCTTTTTTGTATGATTTGTCTATATATAATGATATAAGTATACAATAATATAAATTTATAATAATATAAGTATATATATTCCGAACCGGATTTTTCCGTATTTTTTCGAGAACTCCGAATTTTCGGATTTTTTTGCCCTTCCGAATTTAATCGGATTTCCGAACCTGGTAACTATGGTGTTTTCATTCTATGAGGGTTTCTAATGCTCATGAATGGTCTAAGAGTTTGGTATTTGTGGAAAATGACTAAGAATGGCTTGATTTGTGTTGGTTTTGTGATGAAATATTGAGGTAAAGTATTATTACAAGGATAAAATGAAGGTACAGAATGTAGCACATGTAAATGAAGGCATTTAAGGTGAGAATGAAGTTTGGTTAGGGTTTGATATCAAGAAAAAGTGAAATCTCTCAGTTTAGGACAGATTTGACAAGGTTTTTAAGCATTCTTAAGCAAAAATGAGGAAATAGATAATGAAATCATGAATGAGATGATTTGTGAAGTTGTGTCATACATCTACAGGTGTGAAAGTACATTAGAAGAGAGTGAAATGATGGAAAAAGAAGATTGAACGAAGATTTGGTGAAAATGTCCCTTGAAAACAGTGTTTTCTCGAAGAATGTATGCAAATCTTGTTGTTGGGAGCAAATGATGCGTATCCAGGTCATGGTGTCAAAAGGAGAAAGTTTGAGGATGCTCATATAGAGCTTAAAAGGTAATTTTTAAGTCTTATACCCTTTATTTGTTCAAGTTATGAAAAAAACTCTCAGTGACTGTCCTATAGATTGTGAAAAAAACTAGGATCAGACTAATAAAATACACATATCTTCCGTTTTATGTTGAGTTAAGATTTGAAATTTGGAGGGTAGAAGAATGGGGTCAAAACATAACTTTCAGACGTCATTTTCAAAAATCATGGATTTTGAATGCTCGCTGCCAGCACAGTCCTAGAACTAGAGCCAAATTTCTAAAATTGTATTTTTGGGAGTTTTATTCAATAAGAATACTTGAAACTTGGCGATCAAAGACTGATAGGGTTAAGGAAGGTGCATGAGAAGTTTCAGGAAGAAATAAGTAGATTTGATAGGATAAAAACCAAGAATACGGTCCAGACTATCATAGTACCCTGTTTTGAGAGTTTGAGAGAAGGAAATTTGATTGAATGAATATAGTTTCTCCTTGTTGTTCTTGAAACTTGTATTGTAGGTGCATAAAGGTATGAAGAAGGTGTAAAAGTGTTTGATAAAGTCTAAAATGGGAACACTAAGTTCATAGAGCAAGAATCTTGTAAACCACAAGTCAAGACAAGCAAAGCAAAATGGCTAAGGTGATAAGAAAATGAACAATAAGTATGACTATAATCTCATGACTTGGTGAAGTAAATGAATGAAGAATTAAACTTGTAAGAAGGAGAATAATGTGATTTGGACAGTTAGAACCAGAGGAGAAGAGCCTAAAACTTGAAAACCAGTTAAGAAAGACCTAGATAGGCCTAATAGGGCTAGTTGAGGAGGTAAAAGTGGTGTTGGGTGCAACAGACAAAGAATTGTATCATGAAACTTTCCACAAAGCTGAAACAATATAATGGGTATCTAAAAATGTGATTCTTCAAGAAAGTTTATAGAATGTTATGAGCATCAAGACTTGTACTAAAACAGGGCCACTAGAGAAGGGCTAATAGAAAACGGTAGAGAGAATAATTTTTGTTTGGCTTAGATATGCATTCTGAAACTTCAGCATAAGCTAAAAAGCCTTGAAAGGTATTCAAAAAGTTTGACAATGAGGACTAATTCCTTGTGAAGTATTCTGGTCATCAAGATTTGCCATTAGGAAGGGTTGCAAGCTAGTGTTAAGGTCAATATGGTAAATGGTAACAAATGATGATTTGAAACTTCTTGAAGTTACTAAAAATGTTTAAATGGTGTATTTAAGCAGGTAGGAAGAGATTATAGCCCCTGTTTCGGTCTTGAAAGGTATTTTGGTGTTATATGCAATTTTTTTCCTTCTTGAGTTAAACATGTTTTGGTTTGACATTGATTGCCAACTACTTGAGTTTGGTTTAGATTTTGACATGGACTATCTCCGGTCTATTCTGTCTTCTTCTTCTCACTTGATTTCTTTTGAGCCTCCAAGGATCCAACTCCTACTACGAAAGATTGTTAGGGTGATATCAACATTTGTTCCTTCATCTCATTCAACTCTTCCTCCTCATTCTTCTCTTCGCTCTTCTTTCTATACATCACCTCAATTCAAGGTTGACTACTACCTCCTCTCTTCATCGTCTTTGGCATGATTGGAGTGCTCTCACATCTCACCGTGCCATGTCTTCATCTTCATCCTCAAGACTCGTAAGAGTACTCTCATTCTCATATTTCTTAGAAGCATCACTTAGTTCAATAACTTGCACCTCTACCAATAATATTGGGAGATTCTCCTCCACTTTCACCTTGTGCTCATCATTTGCTCATCCAACAAAATAACTCTTGTCATCTTTGCATGTGTGAATTCCTTCAACTGTTGTCCCTTTATATTGTTGTATGCGAATTCCATTTATATTGTTGTCCCTTTGAAGTTTGAAGACAGAATTAAGCTGCCTCCTCACTCTCCATCTTTTCTTTTGTTTCCTACATGGAAATAAGCTCTCAATAAAAGTCCTCTAAGCATCCCCCTTCCTTGGGCTCTATCACCATCACCTCCTCTTCATCCTCCTCCATGAGGATTTCATCTTCACCGGGTTGTCCTCTTAATTGCACTATCTAACCCATTAATTTGGACATTGTTTGGTCCCAATCTCTTACCTCCTTTCCTTTATCTATTCACCTTCGAACTTTAACTTTCACCCTCGAGGGTCACCTATCTTCTTCTCCTTAAAATAAAACTCCAATTCCATAACCCATCTCAACAATTCTTTTGAGCTATTTCTTGAAAAACAAGGGGCAATAAATTTGGGTTCATCTTCCAACACCTTCATGAAATATCCCCTTCTCGGTCGAAGACCCTTAGCCCATTTTGTCTCCCCAACGGCTAAGGGATGAACACAAGGGGAACTTAAGTTATAATAATTTATTATAAAGTGCAAATAAAAAAATAAATATTATAAAGGCACTTATAATAAAGTTATTATAGACTTAATAACAAAATAAAATTAGAAAAAGCTAAAGCCACATTATAAAGTCTTATTTTCCCTTAGAAAATGCAACCTCCTTATGGGATGGATCAAAAGGGAAAAACATTAAATGAGGGGCTAAAATCTGATTGGATGTCAAGGGAGGCAAGTTGGTCCATTTGCTCTATATAAGCAAGTCGACTTGCTTGAGGAGAGCATCACTTGTCTATTTTATGAAATATGATTTGTATGTTAAGCTTTGAGCTTGCATCTTCAATCTTCTAAGGACGAAAACCCTTAGAGATTCACTCTTGAGGACAAAAACCCTTCTCCTAATTAGGAAGATTCTCCACCCTAGGGTTTCCATTGCAGATCGCTTGATTAGTAATATTTTTTAATTTTTTCCAGCAATTGAATGGGCAAAAGTGCAGATTTGGTCTAAAGGGTTTGAAGAGGAAAGTGGTGGCTGAGTTTCTGTTGTAATTTCCAGCCCAAAACCCTAAGGGTGAATTGGTATTTTGGCTGTTTAGGGCACTTGTGGTGGTCATTTGTATGAATGGGTAACATCATTGCATTCTCCCTATTTTTGTGAGTTTGTGCATAGTTTATTTGTGTGGATCGGAGCATTTTTGAGTGAGTTATGAATTTTTGAAGTTGCCATAATTTTCTGCAGACTGGGGTTTCAAAATAAATTCATTTCAACTGTATATGGGCTCTAAAAATTCAGATCTTTGCATGAATATATTGAGGGTGAAATATTATAAGTTTCAGCTCACTTATGGTGGAAAATATCATGATTTACTTCTGATTTTTATAAATTTCATAACAGCCCTAGTCGCATTTTCTATAAATAAATCAGATCTGCATTCTAAAAATTTGATATCATTTTTATAAATTGCATTGGGTGTGTGGGAATTGCCTCAAATCCATTTAGGGGCAAAATTTGTCCATTTGGGGACATTACACTTCATGACAACTGCTAGTCAATTCTTTTCCTGGACTCTTCTTTACTCTTTGTCATTGGCTTCTTCTCCGCGTCAACTTTCTTCACCCGGCTCAGCTCGCTTCACAGCTACTAGCTTTGCTTGCATCTCCTAGAGCACGTGCTACGACTCCTCCAAATCTGAAATCAAAGGTTCATCTTGATCACTTCTCTGTCTCAACTCTTCTCTGAGCTATTTCTCTCTTACACTCTCTTAACTCAAACCAACAACTGACACTCTCCCTAGCTGCAATTCCTATAAAGGTCAAACTCTCTTAACAACCCACAGGTTGCACTGCATACCCTTAGATCAATCTCAGGCCTTTCTTCTGCACCTAACTTCACACATTCAGGCTATCTTACCTACTCTGATACCAATTGATCCATTCAAGGATAGGGGATCAGGCTAATGATAGCCTTGTTCTTGCAGCAAGAACTGAGTCACCCCAACAAACACCAATAGACAAGGAATTTCTGAACTCAACCAATAAAGACTTTCATTTTCTCTTTAAATCGAGGAAAAAAGAATTTGCAATGGGTCCACACTTCCATTTCCACCTGTACACAGTAGAGAAAAAAACAGTTATCTTACTTAACTGATTATCAAGAAAAACAATCAAAACATTTGTAAACATTGTTGTTCAGTCCATGTGACACCACCAGAAATAGCTTAGTCTTCTTTGGTGACAAATGTGAACTATTTCTGTCCCTTTCAAGGCATACAAATAACTGAACGGAACTGCAACCTATTTAACGTGTTTGGGGATGGTCTTCAAGTGATCTCTGATCATCCTAGACTCAAAACAACCTGTAAACATCTTTTGGCATCCAACCCTTAGGATGTTAGAGCAGAAAACTGAAATTTGGAATTTTGTCAAACACAGCCTAGACTTTGAAAGTTTAAATCCCATACAAAACAAATTTCTGTTCTAATTTTTAAGGTCAATCCTTCAATAAAATGAAAACCAAGTGCCAAATCCATTCTCCATTTCTCCACAGTTATATATTCTTCACTAAGATAGAACTCTAGTCCGAGCTTAAATGCCTGGAAAACCACATTCAAAGCAAAGGAATGTTTGTTTGAATGGTTGGTTATGCCCTTTAGTGTGACCAATGCTCCCATAACATTCATCGCACATGACGAATGACATTCTACAACCCTTTACATCACTTTTGTCATCTATTTCAATGACATATCTTCAGCAGAACACGGGAAGAACATCTAAAGCACATCAAACAAGTTCTCAAGAACTTGCAGCAGCACAAATTGTATCCAAATCTGGATAAAATTTCATGAAGGAGATATAATGTCTTAGACATATTGTTGATGCAAATGGAATACATGTGGATCCAGCCAAGATCCATGTCATTCAAGAGAGGCCTACAATAAAGAACCTCGCAGAACTTCGCAATTTCTTAGGGTTGGCAAATTTCTATAAGAAATTTGTTCTTGGTTTCTATCACATTGCCAGATCTTCAACAACCATTTGAGATAGAGGCTAATGCATCTGAATATGTACTTGAAGCAGTCCTCGCTCATTATGGTCAACCAGTTGCTTAACACGGTGTAATATTCATTGTGGCAGTAAGAAAGCATCCCATGAATGACCAAGGGCTTTATGCCATTGTCCACACATGTACGCATTGGAAACATTAAATATTGGCAAACAATACCATCATCCACACTGATCATAACCATTATAGTTCTTGAAGAGGCAGAATAGGTGCAGCAGGAGGGGCATCAGAAATGGTCTTCATACCTTCAACAGCTACACTTGAACATTAGGAGTAAGATGGGTAATGTGAAACCAAAAGCAGATTGCTCAAGTCGACCTCCATTCAAATCTCTTCTCTCTGTGCTTGACACATGGGAACATGAGACCAATATTTGGCCATAATTGTACCACACAAATTCAGGCTTTCTAGAAACCTAATTGGCATGCAAACAAGCAAGGTGCAAGTGTTTTGAGGTACAACATCGCTGTGAGGCTTTGCACAGTATCACATGAACTGCAAATGCTGTGCATTGAGTTGACGGAAGACTAAAGATGTTGTGAGTGCTTGGCAGTGAAGGATGTAAGACTGGGGAGGTAGCGAGTGTTGCATTGGGCTAGTGCAGGGCTGCAGGTATTACAAGGGCTGCAAAACAGTTGTGCAGCATGCTTGAGAGGATACAGAGCAATGCACCAAGTTACCACGGCACTTAGCAGATGGTGCTAAATGTTGGGCAAGTTGCAGAACAAGTGAGACTTTCACAAGGCTGCAGGCTCTGTGAAGCCTGCAAAGCAGTAGTATGGCATGCTTGAGACTCCATGGAAAAATTCACCAAGGTACCATGGAACTCAGTGGATGGTGCCAAGTGTTGGATAAGTTGCGGAACAAGTGAGAGCTGCATGGTAGGCAAAAAGGCTGGTGCCAATGTTGTGCAATGCCATGAGGCCTTATGTTTGCTGTGAGATGCCACAAGAGTGAGGAACTCAATAGTTTCAAGAGCAGTGAGGAGGCTTGTGCAACTGTGTGCTGTGGCAAGGCAGGTTGTGAGGCTACACATGAATCAATGCTGCTGATTAATGCAAGTTGATAATGACTTATAAATTCCTGGAGAGCTCAATACACTCTTGATGGCAAAAAAAGTGGGATGAAATGGATCTTGCTTGTGGTTTGGAATTCCTGCAATTTTCCAAGGCATCAAGGTAGTTTGTTATCCTCAACATAAGGCCTCCAAGAGCTACCCTTGTTGAAAAGTGGTAGTAAGAACGGCAGAGGGAAATGCGCCATGGCAATTTTAGCCCACCACCGAATCCAAGTTGCGTAGCATATTCAAGGTATCAAGGGTCCCTTTAAGAGTTGTGACATTGTTGGTAATGCAACAGCTTTCATGCTTTTGGGTTTATTATTATTTAAAAGGGTGTGATTTTCCTACCATATGGTGTCTAAATTTCTCCATTGGCTACTTGAGGGCCACCAAGTGCTTGGGATCTCGTGGCACACATTTATCGATGTTCCATTCTCAAGCCATCAACAGAAGAACTTTTTCTTTAGGGTGTCTGGAATCGTGAATAATAGCAACAGTACACTCAGCACAACTTACTTGATCCCAAAAGTTGAATAGAGTGAACAAACATGCCCGTCATGACCTTTGTAGATTGATCTGTGAAAGTTGTATTTCTAGGATGCAACTCCACAAATCTGCCCATGTTTGCAGATATTGGAAATGGAAAGGCCTTCTCCACCTTTATGGCAAAGGATCTTTATGAATTAGTGAAGCACCAGGCTGAAATTGCTTCACATTTGAGCTAAAGGTGGGGAATGAGGAACCCTAAACTGCATTCGCCAAATAGGTGCCAAGTTATTTGAAAACCCGTTCTTCTTTTAAGTAAAATGGTTTACTTTGATTAATCCACCAAGAAATAGCAGTCAATGCAAGAGTTTAGAAAGGTGGTGATTCAAATTTTGCTTGCAAGTTGTCTCATACTGAGGAAATAGTGGACCACATCTTCTAGTAATGCCCATCTACCAACTGTTTTGGACATGGATTCAAACTGAACTTAATTATCTAGCCCCCTCTTTTTAGGGAATCTATTCTTGGAGACACTTGGATGATTAGGGACAGTTGCAAATTATTATGGCATTCATTACAGATGAGAATCGTGTAGATATTTAGGTGTAAGGTTACCTTCCATGAAGATCCTTTCCCTCTCGTGCTATAGTAGCTGGGCCTTTAAAAAAGAAATCTATGTGCTGGTCAAATTTAAATTTAAGGGTTTCTTTACAAGGATTCAGTCATTTCCCACTGGCGCACAGGCGCAAATGTTAGCTTTTCTAGCATTCATAGGAAGGGACTTCTATTGTACTCCTGCAATTAGATTGATGTGTTTCTTTGTTCCTGGAAGTAGTATAAGATGCATTAAATCAAAAATTCAACAAATTTGGGCAAGTGAAGAAAAGAGGCCTTGGACTATTTTAGTAAAATCAGAAATAGAAGACATTCAAGAGCATAGTTCTGCTTTTGAAGACTCTGGAACCCATGGCAAAGCAGTTGACCACTCAAGGAGTAAATTCCGTGACAACAAAAGGAAAAATTAAAATTGCACACTTACCATGGAAGCTAATTCCAATTATTTCAATCAAAACAACACCAAGTCCAATTTTGATAAACCAAACCACACCCACATGTGTAAGCAATGTAATGCTAGGTAGAATTGGAATTTCTTTTACAAAAATAAGAATAATACTATCATCATTGAGAACTTGCTATTAAATGGACAACAAGAAAACAAATTGTCTTTAGCTTGTCAAATTCTTCATCATGTAGATAAGTAAATACTTTTCAAACTAGTGGAATTCTGGCCAACTTGATTAAGTTCCAAGGGTTTGACATCTTAAAAGTTTTTATAAAAATATTTTTGACCTTGTTATGTCAGACAGCATATTCGCTGCCCAACTTCGCGAGAAATTTAGTGAGAAATACTCTACTAATTTTATCTCTTATTTTGAATTAACAAAAAGGGTTTTGTTATCATCATGAAA
The DNA here is from genome assembly GCA_018340775.1 of Taxus wallichiana var. yunnanensis. Classification (NCBI taxonomy): domain Eukaryota; kingdom Viridiplantae; phylum Streptophyta; class Pinopsida; order Cupressales; family Taxaceae; genus Taxus; species Taxus wallichiana. The sequence goes on along the minus strand of CM031235.1, from coordinate 787,528,019 downwards.
ATCCACTAACACATCTAAGGCCTCACTAGTTCTGGTTTTATGTATTATTTGTGCAAGAAACTAGCTCCCAGGCAAATGTTTAGTTGATTTAGGGATTAAACTGTCACCTGATTCATAAATCAAGATTTCAATTTTGTGTATATTAAGTATTCATGAAATATACATTATTTGTGAAAAAGATCATTCTAAGATCGCCATTGTTCTTCCACTTAGCCAAATCATAATTGATTTTGGATAAATAAACCTGAATCGTTTATAATGAAATATCAATCAAGCCTGTGCATAGATGGTGATACTTCAAACAAACAAACAAGTAAACATGCAACACCTAGTTACTTGGTTAGCAACTTGTGAAGAATGAATAAATACATAAGAGTCACACAACCATGTCACAACAAAACTTTTTGTCTGGCCTCCATGCCATATTGCACAGAAGCATAATCGAGGAAGGCCAGAAAACATGCTAGCACCAAAATTTTATCTAGAGATAATATTAGAGAAAATCTAAACTCGTCATAAGAACGTCACCTGCTCAAAACTAAACACGAGGTTTGCCCATTCAACATCTCGAGTTATTAGTAAGTTGGCCCTTGCAAGTAATGGAGCTATTTTTACCTGCAAAATAATAAAGCCCTTGAATTCTATAGCTTGTATTGGATTCTCATTCCTCGAATTTTAAAAAAGAAAATAACATTTTGAATCAATATAGCAAGATCTTATTTCTAAAACTTATAGATTCCAACATAGAAACACAAGCCTCATCTGCTCAACATGAAAAAATATTTATAAAACAATCAATATGAGACCTACAGGAGTTTGACAGTTACAAAATATACTTCTCCAAGACATAAATGAAAGCATTGTCTTAGATGAAACCAACCAATGACATCTTCTGGGAAGTGGATAGATTCCCATGCACAAGATGAATGTGAGATTACAGATCATTTTTCTTTCTTGATATCCACCAGCAAAAAAAACAAATTATCGGACAAAACAAAAATAAAAATTAAATGAGATCTTCTACACTTCAAATTGAATAAATATGTGATTACTCTCATGTTCTTCTATGCCATGTTATGGTGTCCACTACCTATGGAATAAATATGCGATTACTCTCACGTTTTTCTATGCCATGTTATGGTGTGCATTTACTGGTTTGCAATTGGCGTTCCTTTGGTAGTGTGATTTTCATTACACATTCTAGCGTCATTGCCTTTGTGAAGTTGGGCTAGGCTAACGTCTGGTAGAAGCAAATGTCAATCGACAGGAACAATTGACAATGAGTCACTGCATTATATTATATGATTTTTGTCCCAAAATAATTATGACACAACCAAAAGAGAATTTACATCGTACAATGAAAAGTTTGTTCAAGAAGAAGATGACCAACGTCATACGAGAAATGGTTTGGGCGGAAGAATTAAACAGCATAATAAGGAATGGGCCCATAAATAAGATGGTTTACTCGATTAGGGGAACTACAAGAAAGACAATACAGGCTGCTACATGCAACCAATTCAGAAAAATCGATCAAGTGAATGAAATATCCCTTGTGGGATAATCTTGAAATTTGACAAAATTTAATAAAAATTTGCAGCAAATGATATTCTGAAATTTCTGGAAATGAACCAACTAGGGCAGCAAACTGAAATTTATAGATATCTTGCAAAATACTTGCCCAAATCACACGAAATTTTATAGAGAGCTTGCTAAGGTGAAAACAAAGACTAGAAAAATATATTTTTTATTTTTCTAAGTAATATATAACTGCCAGTAATTTTTAGAAAGCCCTAAACTGCTGAAAAACTTCAAAAATTCATAACTATGTGAATACAACTAATAAAAATTTGATTTTCTGGAAATAACATCTACTAAATATATAGAAATGATCCCAACCTCTAGATCTGAAAATGGACACCTGGAAACCCTAAAAACACTACTGCAAATCAGGAACTGAGTAGATAAAACCCTAGAAAATAGTTATTCCAAATATGAACTGAAACCCTTGATGAAAAATGGTTGTCCTCTTACTCTAAATCTGAGTTTCTGATTACTCTCCAAATCTGATCCAAAAATCTGAATAACGCTCCAAAATAGCAAACTAGGGAGGATTTTTCACCACCAAAGAGTTCTTTGCTAGCTAGGTGTGGATCTTTCACCACCGAAGCTAGGGTTCCTATGGGATCTTACCCCACAAGCAAAGAAAATGCAAATAGCAATTGCTCCAATATCAAAATAGGTGAGTGTATGAATGAATGAATAACTCTCCTCAAGCACTCCTTTTATAACTTCACCATGCAACAAGAGGCCCAAAAAAAGACCCCAATCGACCCCCTTGGAAAACCACATAAATATAATATGATTTAAGTTAAGTTTTTGCCCCCATGCGCCAAAAGTAACTTAGGTGACCCCAACGAAGAATTAGAATAATAAAGTGCCATATAGTCACCCAACGACAAAATATAACAATTATTACCACCAAGTCGCCCAACTTAATGTCAACGACAAAATATAACATAAAGCAAGGTGGTAATCAGACATCCATACCCAATAGCCTCTAATGTCGTTAGCCCCTCGGTATGATCAAGGCTAAGACGAATGAAAAGCCTTCTAGACCATCTGCTTGGAATTGTCCCCTCCCGAGAAATGCTTGACCCCAAGCATTATCTGCATGCTTGTAGAAACTGAATACCACAAAGTAAGTTTCTCCACCTCACCCTGCAATCAACTAATGATCGGTGTGATCCGAAGTAACCAAGAAACCCCATGTAGTCATCATGACCTCCATGTCATATAGAGAACAATGTTATCCCTGAAGTAGAATGATGCCCACACCAACTCTCCATTGGTATCCACACCGAGACTGTCAATCTGCCCAATCCCTACCAATGTGAGTTTCTCATCATGTGATCACTCACTACCTCTCCAATCAACTCCTAGGTATGAAAGTCCACTTTGAATCTTGTAGAATCCCCTGGATCACCTGTGAAACAACCTGTATACGCACAAAGTGTGCTAACTCTCCCACATGACCCACACTCGTGTGAGAGCAAGGCTCCTCATAATGTATCTCAATGTGTCCTGTGGGGGAAAAGTCCCAAGCCTCCAGTAAACGGTCAACCGGCAATATCAACTCTACATAGTCCACCTCCTGTGTTGAATGTGAACCTATTGAATAACCAAGTAACTGAGTCAACTTCGTCCCTCTACTGACTAACACATGGGTGAAGTGCTCACCGGGCATAGAAGCAATAAAATACATAGGAGTGTTATCCCATGTCGGCTCAAAAAATGATGAACCTATAAGCTCTGATTTGTCATAATGACAAACCGTACATCCATGTATAAAGTTGAGGATATCCTCCTCAACCCATGCCATTTAAACCTCTCCCATATGAACCTGTAGGTCTCATCGAAGCTCAAGTGTCCAATCACGGAAGAACAATGCACATGTCGCAGTATCTCCATCCTCAACCATGAATCTGACACAAGGTACAATCTTCCCTGATAGAAGATCATCTCATCCTCCAATCTATAGCTATCATCCTGTATGTGACCATCTAGAATCTCACAAGTGTGTCGGTTCTTGGAGTACTCAACAAGCAAATGAGATCTCCAGTCTACCAAAACCTCGATAACCAACATAATGATAGACTTGGGTGATTTGAACTTGTAACCCCAATCTCTGTAATTGTCTCATGTGCAACACTACTGGTCACACCCACATCCATGACTCCACTCCCCTATCATCTGGAGTCAAAGTCTCCATCATACCTAACTCACTCGACTCAACATCATCCGACTCACTCTCCACATAAGTCATCATGGTGTGCTTTGTGTCTGCAACAAACAATCCGTCGGAATAGGAGTCATCAAATATCCCACTTGTCTCACCCAACAAAGTGGACTGAGCAAGCCTGCTCCTAAGGATACTCCCAACTCTCACAGGAAAGGAAGCAAACTAATCCTCGTATCTTGTCTAACCACCATGAGCTCTAACTCCATGGTCCCATCCATCGAACTCCACATCAGCCAACAATAGTGAAACACCCCGAAGTGTTCCTGAAGAATACCAGGCCAATGGTGATGACACAAAGATGAATCCCAATCAATGGAAAACAAACTCCAATACGGGAACTCAATCTCCCAATGCAAGGCCAAAGCCACCAACTCCTTAGGCTCTCTCCAAACAACAACGGACCAACCAACAAGGCCCTTACCAAAGAATGTGGAATCTCCTGCAATCTAGCTAATGTTGTCACTAGCCTCATACATGCCCCGGTATACCTAAAATGTGCTCAAAACTCAACCAGGAATAGCCAACCCCCAAAATGAGTCTCATAGCCAACAAGTATGACTCTCCTAGTCGGATAAGTCATCATAAAAGGATGAAGACATCAGAAAGTCTCCACACCAGATCCAAATCAACACACTATACCTTGCCTCTCTCTAAGCACCTGTGATCTAAGGCTGTTAAACCATCACCCTCGGTTCCCAAGAACCAACTAGAAAACATCTCCTCTCTAATCGGATGCTCAATTGGCAGGTGTATCCACCTCGACCAAACATCGATGGAAGAAGGTGCAACCATCTCATGGCAATAACGTACCATGTTTGATGATGTATGCTCTAGTATTGGCACAATAGGTGCCAACACAGTGTCCTGTGGCAAGCATGGTACACTCCTCAATGCCATCATACCATCCTCCACACTATGGCCCTCCTGAATCACATGGTCTCTGATCACATCTATAGTCATCTCCTCGTTATCTGGCTCCACACCGTGACTCACCATATCACAACACTCAGTAATCTGAACTCTCCTCATGCAAGGTCTCAACCACGTCACCTGTCTGATCATGTGGCTTGTCCTACGTCTGATGGTCTCTCTTGGGCTTGCTACCAATCTTCATCCTGCAATAATTTGGAAATGGCATATTATCTCTGAAACCCTTGCTCAAAGATTGGTATTTCCTCCAACAAGAATCCTCATCAATCACCTCTGTTGGCTGCCCTACATGTGACACTTCAGAATCTTTCAAGAAAGAGGGCTCATGAAGACTAAAAGACTTGTTAGATGAATGGAGAGATTGCTTCCCTGAATTACTGCTCTCACATTTTTCCTCATTATCCACAGATCTGCTTTGATTCAAATTCTGAGTGAGTTGGCTCAAATAATGGTTAGTGGTTTCCTGTTGTTTCACCATGTTGATGAACATTTTCTTCATAAAACCCACATTGAGATCTTTCCGATCTGCCATATTCTGACCTTTTTTTTTTTTGCTACCCAACAGGCAGGAGGAATGCCAGCTTTGATACCACATAAATATCCTTTGTGGGATAATCTTGAAATTTGATAAAATTTAATAAAAATTTGCGGCAAATGATATTCTCAAATTTTTGGAAATGAACCAACTAAGGTAGCGAACTGAAATTTATAGATATCTTGCAAAATACTTGCCCAAATCACACGAAATTTTATAGAGAGCTTGCTAAGGTGAAAACAAAGACTAGAAAAATATTTTTTTATTTTTCTAAGTAATATATAACTGCCAATAATTTTTAGAAAGCCCTAAACTGCTGAAAAACTTCAAAAATTCATAATTATGTGAATACAATGGATAAAAATATGATTTTCTTGAAATAACATCTACAAATTATATGGAAATGAACCCAACCTCCAGATCTGAAAATGGACCCTGAAACCCTAAAAACACTCACGCAAATGCAAATCAGAACCGAGTAGATAAAACCCTAGAAAATAGTGATTCCAAATATGAATCAAATCCTTCATCAAAAATGGTTGTCCTCTTACACTAAATGTGAGTTTCGATTACTCTCCAAATTTGATCCAAAAATCTGAATAATAACCTCCAAAATAGCAAACTAGGGAGGATTTTTCACCACCAAAAAGTTCTTTGCTAGCTAGGTGTGGATCTTTCACCACCGAAGCTAGGGTTCCATGGGATCTTACCCCACAAGCAAAGAAAGTGCAAATAACATTGCTCCAATATCTAGGTGAGTGAATGAATGAATGAATAACTCTCCTCAAGCACTCCTATAACTTCATGCAACAAAAGGCCCAAAAAAGACCCCAATCGACCCCCTTGGGAAAACCACATAAATATAATATGATTTTAAGTTACTTTTTGCCCCCATGCGCCAAAAGTAACTTAGGTGACCCCCAACGAAGAAATAGAATAATAAAGTGCCATATAGTCACCCAACGACAAAATATAACAATTATTACCACCAAGTCGTCCAACTTAATGTCAACAACAAAATATAACATAAAGCAAGGTGGTAATCAGACATCCATACCTAATAGCCTCCAGCGTCGTTACCCCTTGGGTATGACCAAGGCTAAGACGAATGAAAAGCCTTCTAGGCCATCTGCTCGGAATTGGGGACATTAGAGTGAAGTACAAACAAAACCAAAAGTCAAGGCCGAAGCATAAGTAGAAGTCAAAGTTGAGTCAAAACCAAAACCAAGAAGGGGTTCATCCATAACCGATGGACCCTATGTAACTCGAAAAAAAAAAAGAGTGGATAGAGATTTCCGAGAAAAGAATGTGCGAACTTGTCGAACAAGTTGGGTTGGAGGAAGTTGTAGAAGAATTGAGTGAAGAGTCCATAGAATCTAGTGAGATTTGACTAAGCCCTCTACTTCTGCGGTAAATTTTTATTTTACAACAGAGTTTGTTAATGACTTCTTCACAAAAGAAGAATAAGCTACATACTAGACAAATATCTGCAGAATTGTAAATCTGCTTGTTGAATATACACATCTAAAAACACTTGGGCATCACAAACAACAACTTGGAGTGAGTGGCACAAGAAGGGAATCTAACGGTGAGCAAAATACTGGACGGATCACTGCGAAGGAATGGTCGAGTATGGGAACATGTCCAATAGTGCTGAGAAGGCAAGGAGTTTATGGAAATCACCAAAGCACAAGCGAAAGCCAATTAGCTTGACCCATGTAGGGAGGAAGAAAGATTAACAAGGGTGGAAGTCAAGAAGAAAATCATTGATGCACAATGTCACGATCGCATGAACACACAAGTATGGTGAAAAGTAGACTCGAGTCGTATGCAAGCTAGTGCAAGACAAATCTTACAAGCCAATGTATCTATAAAGGTAGTTGATCTATCATAAAGTATTCTAGAACTCAATAATTCCATAACTACTATTGACAAGACATTGGCCCTAACATGGAGCAAACAATGGCACACCTAGTGTCAAATGGTGTAGCCTCATGTAGGGGAGAAAAAGAAGCGGAATGAAGAAGCCATAGTAAAACCCCCATTGACAGTGATCAAGTGATTGACACGATGCTTCTAACAATGAATTTAGCCTAATGGACAGCAATAACATGAAGGTCTTGGGAGGAACTTTACAATTGCTATTGCTGATTGCACTTCTCGTGTGAATAGTCTTCAAGAGGAGACTTGGAAGAGGCTTGAGAAGCCCATTCTCGTGGTCGTTGACCTTCCAATTGGTGGAAGTCAATTAGTATGTTATAAAGGTGTTGAGAGTACTTTTGCCTCAAAAGGTAATTATTGGCACCCAACCCTTTATACTAAATTTTGTAGTCATCTCATTGAGAAAGAAGGCCTCGATGCACTATTGGATCGGGGTTGGTCGATAAGAACCACAACCAACCATAGCTGGAACAAAAATCTGCTCTCCATTTAAAATAGAGGTTGAAAGTACATAATAGACTTGAAGAATTGGGCAATGAGAGAGGAAGCAACATCATCGAGACTCATCAATCTTGAACTCCAAAGATGAACACTTAATAGATGGATATTGAGATACAATGGAGTTGAACAATGAAGGGGTCTTGGAGTTGCAATCATGCTTCAAGGATGAGATAAATTCCCTCAATGGTCTCTTCCGTTGATAGATGGAAGACTATGAGGTGGTCAAATCTGATTGCATTTTTGTTGAGATCATTAACTTCAAAAAGGTGAAGGCTTGAAGCGAGATGACTAAAATTGAATTTGGCAATGCCTAGTCCTTCCAAATCATCAACGTCATAGTCGGCTCACCTCCATGATAGACTACAACTGGCAAGAATGTAAGGTTCATTATAAGTTGGTACCCCAATTGAAAGGGTAGCCGTAAAAAGTTTAAAGAGCCTACCTACAATGAGCATGCATGTGGGGTCTAAGGATAAAATAACAAAGGAAGGGGAAATACAAACTCTTAAAGCACATGTATTTGAAGTCTAGTTAGATGCAAAATGCCCACCCTGGATCAACAAAGATCCATGGCACATTGGCAGACCAAGGCTATGTAGAGGTAGAGGAAGTGTTTTCATGGCCAATGCATGTGGCACGTGAATTTAGATCGAAGCTACTTGTGTTAAAATGGCAAAAGAAAGAACGGGCATGATATATATTTTAAGGCATGGGAATTTCAAGCCCGGGCTGTTTTTATTAAGAATTAATGATCGACGGGAATTATAGCTAGGAAAATTTGAGGTAATCGATCTATGACCATTTAAAATCCATCAAATAATGAATAATTGGGTAAAGCGAATAGCAAATTTGGATGATACAAAGTGTAAAGATGCATAAATGAGTCCAAATTAAAATTACATCAATTGAGGATGGGAAAAATTGATTTGATTACTATTGAGTCTTCACATATGGACAAAGAAGTACTTGAGTCATCAAGAACCACCAACACATCAAAGATACATGTATCATTCAGAAAAGGAGTATTGTTGTTGAAAACAAAACAAAACTAATATAAATGATTATTATAAAAAGGAAGGAAAAGGTTTGGAGGGACCATACCCCATGCAGAGAGCAGATCTTATATCAACAATGAGCACATTCAACAAGACACTCCGCACTTTTGATTATACACCCACCAATAAGAGTATACTACCACACCATACGTCTTAGAGACTTAGTCCTATGGTTTAAAGTTGAATGCCGTGTGAAGAAAAACATTATTGTACATTGTGTTGTTTTTCCATTCATTCCCTCATTTACATCTACAAATTGTACACCCCAAAAGTGATATTGAACCATCCGGTTCTATCAACCTCGCATCATCACGCTCCAATTCTACCTTGTATGCTCCTACTCAACCCCATATCTCCCCATGTGCTTCTATTCAAATGTATGGTCCCCCAAACCTACATGCCTCCCTACCCTCTATCATACACCTTTTCCTTTATTGACAGATAGTATGCCCGTGTTGGTTCTTCTTCCTAGTTGTACATTATGCTCCCTTCTCACTATATAGTTCACTATTAATTATGTTGATCTAGCTGCCCCCACCCACTATCTATCTATATTTCTCAAGCATAACTAGACCAAAACTTTTGGGCGCCTATATAGAGGAGAGGAGGCTAAGGGCCCCTATCTATATACAATGTAAGCCCCTATCTATTATCCCCATACCCAATGGGAGGTGGGTGAACAACCCCCCACCTCCTATATAGATTGTACATATGGCAGATAAGAGTGGATGGTTTTATAGATTAGAGTTCGATCTCGAAAGGCACCCTACATGTAGTTATGGAGATATATAGCAACTATAGATTAGATATAAAGGTTGGGCCATATATCTAGAACGGGAGGGAGCATAAAGCAAGCGCCATATAGATATATATAGGGGGCCACGCCTATGTCTCATTAATATATGGGTATGGGTATGGGTGTCCCCATATACATATAGAGTAGGGTATAGATGGGGCCATTTCTTACATCTTACATCGTCACCATACAAATGTTCAAAATGTGGTGGTAAGGCAATGGTTGGTTGTGCCATAAAGTCATTGAAAGATTCAAAATACGAAAATGTACTTCGATGTCATATGGTTAAGCGGTGTCTCCAAATAATGGGAGTAGGGAAGATTTGAAAAGTCTATGGCGGCCTCCTAGGGAAGGATGGATTAAATTAAATTTTGATGGAGCATTGAAAGGAAATCCGGGAAGAGCAAGTTGTGGTTGTATTTTCAAGGATTCAAAGTGTCAACCTTTGATGGCATTGGTTGTAGATTGTGGTGTCTCCTCTAATAACGTGGCGGAAGGCATGGCTCTCCTCTATGGACTTTTGGAAGCCAAAAATCAGAATTGGCTTCATTTGTGGATCGAGGGGGACTCCCAAATTATTATTGGAGCAATCAATGGAAAGCAACCTAAGGCATGGATGTTGGATCCAATCATTCAAAAAATCAAGTCAATCCTTCCCTTTTTTCAAAGACCCACTTTCTCATATAAAAAGATTAGGGAATCAAGTAGTTGATTGCTGGCCAACAAAGGAGCAGAGGTGTGGGATGAATTTCATAAAAATCACCATGAATGGAAAGGGAATTTTCCAAGTGATATCATCTCCCTTTCTTCGCTCGATGCAAAGAAGGCCTTATACCTTGATAATGAGTAATTCCCTTTTGACGGTCGAGGTGTTTATTGCCATAGGTTTTAAGGATTATGGTAAGGCATGGGAAATATTTAATTAGATTTTGGGTATAGGACACCTGGCCCTTCCCCCATGCGATGTGTGCCGAAGGCCTATTTAGTGCACTCCTACGTGTGTTATCACTCCCGGTTTTGCTCTGGTGCTCGGTTGGTTTGATATCTTTCAGGTTTCTCGGGTGTGCTCTACAGCAATTCAGCGATGAAGAATCATGGCGGTTCAAAGGCAGGGCCAAGTAAGAAGAGAAAGCGAGCGTTTACTGGTGAAGAAGTTAGCGACTCCTTCGCCTCTTGGATGGATGGAAAGATCAAAAATGCGGCCATGAGAGTGTGGCTAGAGAAGACATGGTCAGTTGTAGAGGAATTTAATGAGGTTGAAGAAACTAATATTTGTGAGTGCATGCGGAATTTGATGTTGGATCCGCACCAGTCATTCGAAAGGCGCAACGTTTTTGAAATGGCCTAGTGTTTGAGCTCTGCAAATATTCTGTCAAATGCTTCCGGTTAATTCATCCTTCACAGGAGCATGCAAGCTTGGAGGAAAGGTTAATGAGCTTGCAGTTTCATGTGCACGCTCTAGCCAAGGGTCTACAAGCGGTGGCTAAGGGTTAGGAAGCTCTAGCGGCTAATTTAGGCTTTTCTCTTCCAAGGGAAGCAATGGTGGACTTGCCCCTCACAGCGCGTCTCCTGCGTCTTCGGCCCAGAGCTAGGATGATTCGGAGGTCGAGATTATTATAGAAGTGTCTCCCGGACGAAAGGGAAAGAAGGTGGTGTTCTAGTCGATGCCACGTGGCTGTGATCGAATGTATATTTTTTTGGTGTCTGTCTATAGCTTTTAGTAGGTTTCGGATGTAGCCATTTTGGCATGTTTTTGTACATATAGATTCAAAATAGAATGGTATGGCGGTGGGATGGAGGCTAAGATCAGCTCTCCCCCTATGGATGCACGATAAGGTGCCTTTCTCTTTTGAGAGTCCATTGATGAGCAGTGTTATCATGAACTAGAACTTCATGTATTTTTTCCGGGCTAGGGCCTTCTCCCTAGGTATCAATAGCAAAAAAAAAATGGTTAAGCGGGAGATTTTTTTATTGATATTTGGCACAAATTATCTAACTAATTTGTGTAGAGGACTAATGATCTTGGAGCCTTTGCAACACACGAGCAAAAGTTTTGAGTGGCCACAATTAACTGCAAAACATGTTTATACAAATAAATATTTTTACAAAGTATTTTTAGCAAGGGCTTCTAGCAATTTCAATAATCACGACTTCGAGGAATGTCTTATGTCTTCCCTCTTCAATCTTATTTTTATCGTGTTGTGTATGGATTGTGCCGGAATGGACTCCAACTTGTTTTAAAGAGGGGATAACATATACCATCATGTTGGCATTGTCATCAGCATTTTATTAGTATATGCCACAGGAAGGATATTATCATTTTCATCTCTTGCTATTATTTTGCATAGAAATTAGAGCATGCAAAAAAATTAAAGCATCTCCTTAAGTTTTAATACATATATATCATTTTTAATAAAAAGAAAATAAGTTAAGAACTAATTATTTTGCTTTTCATTGGTTAAAATAGAGAGATGCAATTATTTTTCTGGGTAAAATAGGTCATTTTCCAAACACAAAAAATAAAAGAATCAATTGCATTTAATAGCATGTATTGCCTTCACATGGGAATTCTAAAAACTTTTCAAAAACACAATTTCCTTAAATATTAGCAAGTTTTTGATAAGCAAGAGCCGAATTTTCTAGAAAAATGGTGCTGGAAAAATAACTATCAAAGAAAAAGACAAAATAATTGAAAGCATGCATGAGATGTTTTTTTCGATTATTTGAATAATCTACACCCAAAGAAGGCGTCAAGCAACTTTAAGAAAGAAATTGAAGGAGTGGATAAGGAGCTTCATTAGTGTATTGATTTATTAAAGCGCCAAAATACTCAGCAAGAATAGCATAGACTCCAGGGTTTAAAATAGGGTTTGCTAGAGCAGGGGATGATTCTTCGTAAGAAAGTTTTGGAATTCGACAGTTATAGGGAGTGCAGTCATTTTGAGTCGGCGCTACCTATGTATTCTAGTAGATGGGATATCCTGAAATAAGTACACTTGCAACAGGTTTCTGATGTTTTATCCCTAATTTTAGCCTAATTACTGTCATTTGAGAGCAATTTTGAGATTTCTAATGTTTTCATGGCATGTATTTAGCATTTACCTCCTTATTTCAGCTGAATTACTGATATTTAAGCTCAATCTTGAGGTTTTCAATCTTTTCCTTGCAAAGGTTTAGTATTTCCTCTTGCTTTAGTCGAATAACTAGTATTTAAGTATTATCTTATAGTTAAACTTACACTGTACATAAAGAACAGGGTATTATCTTATAATTAAAATTACACTGTACAAAATTTCATTAACTGGAGGAATGCAAATTTGTGTCCTCTCTGTAGACATATGGTAATTATACTAGCTCTACAGTAAAATCTAACGCTATAAATTACTACTTCCCCCTGGATATATAAACGTGAATGATATTAGTAAGACCCTAACCCAGGTTCAAAATTGTGCGGCCTATAATTTCATCTGGCCTGTGGCAAGATTGTAGTGTAACAGTTGGTTTACATTGAAGCCTAAGAATTGCTTACAAATCGCAAGACACTATTCATGGCCATTAACTTCTCTGCTCATTGAGAGGTAAGTATGTTCCTTTTATTGAGTGTATTACACCGTATGTGGACCAATTCCTCTTAGACAATTTCTCATAAATTTCAAAGCCTCGTCAATTACCTTTAATCTTCTAATCAACAAATAATCAATCCAAATTTAGTTGCTCGACCATATAGTTCATGTTGCTCCAAATTCCCTTTTTACAAGAAAATGGAGGCCCCTGATTTTGATGAGTCATAAACTGAATTTTGAGCTCCAAATTGCATAACACGAGGTATATAATACTTAGTAATGATTTGAAACCTTTAAACAAGTGTTAAACAAACCCTTAGCTTAGAAAGCCTTTGATCTTCATCTTCAAGCTAAACATGATAGCATCAATCTATTAAGTGGAAATAGCAGAGTTAAACTAGTTTTTACAAGTTAATGCCTTCAAAGTTGATTCTTGCTTTAATGATCAAGGTTCTGCCTTTAAAAATGCTCTCCTAGCCATTTTTGAAGTCAAAACAGGGCTTGAAACATGCATTTGATGGTCTATTTTACGTTTTCTATTGTTTCTAAACCGTCAAAATTAACTACACTGATAACTTTTATGGCAGAGTGAAACTCACACTGATTTGAGACAGATGTCCCTAGCACACACGTATCTCAAATCAGCTTACAAGAAAATATTTTGCCAAAGCCAAAGTCTTGCATAGGTCCCCAAGAACCTGAGAGCCCAAGATGAGCACAATCGGCACAGACGCTCAGGATTTCAGAGTTACGGTGAAAAATAGCCCAAGAGCTCCGAGAGTTCCGAGATCCTAAGATTTAAAGATTGATACACATATTTTCACCTCGAAGCCTCATGGTCCTGAAAGTTTCACAAAAGTAAAATCAAAGGGACGAGGAGGAACTTGAAGATCTCAAAAACATGAAACCAATCCATGCGCCCTTGAGTTCCAAAGGCATAAATTCAAAAAAGGCACTTCAAACAAGCAGACCCCGAGATCTCGAGATTCGTGGATTTGAATACATGGATTAAGATTGAATCAGCCAAAGGTTTACAGCTCGGGTAACTTGTGGAGAACAAGTAAACAAATTGAGGACATGTGGCAAAGAGTAGTCTTTCTGGAGACTTGCTTAAATTTGACGGTTTGGCTCAGTGTTGAAACAAGCTCAAGGACATCACTAAGGGATGAATAGAGACATAGTTTTTTAGTCATATCTCCCGACTGAGACCTTCATTCAACATGAGACCGATACCATCAGGAGCGTAATTCCAAGAGCTTCAATTCAAGCTAAGTCTGAGAGGAGATGGTGGGGAGATTGTCAATATTTTCAAGACAGAGTTCAAGTCGCCCTCTGCTCATTTCTTTCAGTTTGATGGCCCCTCAAATCATTTTTCATATGCTTTTGGTTGATCTCTTCACTCATGGAGATGCCTCTGGGCCGGATATTCCCTCTTAGATCCCACTAGAACGCAGGAGTCTTGAATCCAAATTCAGTTCCAAATGCAATCTTAAGACAAGTCACAGCTCAAGTTTCATTCAGCCTCTTGATTTCATGGGATAACCATGTTCCTCTCACACAGATTGACACTTCACCAGCTAAAATTTTGGAATATGCTTCCATAGATGCCACTCGGTCTTTTGAGGCTTTGATTGTAATCCTTGGCAGATCAATTTGAATCTTTCCCGCCTTTTTGGTAACTTAAAAGTTCCAGAGCATGTCAAGGCAATTGCTAGATTTCATTTACCTATAAATACCCCAAATTGTATTATAATTATCATCTTGGCAATAACAAATCAAAGTAGAGAAAGAATTTGGAGCTCAAGATGGTTCTATGAGTCTGAATTATTTTAATTTTGGTTTGTGTCTTGATGCATAAGCAATAAATTTATTTGTTATTAAGTAAAGTGTGCACCTCTTATCTTTATGCTTAAATTTGCGGAGTAAGTGGATTAAGCTTAGCTAGTCTATTTTCATGAGTTATTGTTTCTGATACTTGGTTTCTTAGATGTGCCAATGCAGTCTTAGTTATTAAGTGTTTAGAGATAGTGGTAAATGAATAGTTTCTTTGTATTCTTGGTGTCCGAATTCCCTTTGACTGATTGCCTAGAGTTAATATAGGAATGAGTTAAAACTATTTCTTGTTAGCTCTGGTTTTGTGAGATTTAATTGACTTCAAGGTGCTTATTATGCTTAGTAGCTGGAAAAGAGAGCCTAGTTCCCTTTTCTGCCTTCCCTCTCCCTCTCTTTTGAGTTTATTTTGATGAGATCTAACCCCTTTAAACCATTGTAAATATCATTAGGGCTGGGCTTAGTGCAAATCAGAGTTATTCAGATCCTAAAAATAGTTTAGATGGTGGTTTGCCCAAATACACCAACCCTCTGCAGATTAACATCAAGTCACATAGCACCCAGCTGAACTTATATGTCTTGAGTATTCTGTACCTTAAACCCAAATTTCCAGCGAGGTTCTAAAACAAGTGAGGTCAATTCCTATGTTGTTTTCTTCCAAGTCTGTATGAAACACTTGCCAACAGTTACTATGGTCACCAGCAGCTCGAATGGTATCTTTATCAATGCATGTGATTCAAGAGATGGAGGAATAAGAGCTTCAATAGTATCTACAGAGTTGATCAAATGTTGAATATAAAGTCCCATTTGATGAATATTTTCATTCAATTCATCCTTGGATTCTCCGTCGTTTTCCATTCTATCAATTACAAAATTCACAACATCCTTCAAGTGACTTATATCTCCCTGCTTTGCAAATTTCCCAATTGGAACTTTCTAAGCTTGATACTCTTGGGCAATCAAGTCCCCTTTTTGTTATTGGCAATTAGAGTATCCACCGTAACATATCTCATACCTTGTTGATTGGCGGTTTTTGTTGATTTTGTCTTGGCCTTCTTCGCAGGTTGTGGCTGAATTAAAGAGGCAATTGTATTGAAGCCTAGGAGTGTAGCCTTGGCTACCCTCTTTATCTTTTTAATCATTTCTTCGATCCACACTGAGCATTATCATCCACTTTTTCAGTTTGCACTCTAGTCTTGGTATAAGCGTGAACCTGTTTTGGGTAAGGAAGAGGAGCTTGTTGTGTATGTGGAGGGGTTACTCGAGTTGGGACATTCTGATATAGTGGGCACATTAGGAGTAGACATTGGCTCTTGATGAGCAAACACCAAATCTACATAACCAAGGAGTAGTGGCACTACACACGTGACTATGGTCAGAAGAAAGGAACTATTGGGCTTTACTATCAATCAAATCAATATTAACAAAATCTTTAGGAGAGGAAAAGCGGAGGTGGAATAGCGCTACTTGCGGGTTGGCTTCAACCAGAAGTGGAATCAAACTCTGTGTTGGTTAAGATCTTCAATAACACCTCCACTTGTTGCCTCATCTACTAAAGTAGATTAGACTGTTGTTGAGGTAGTTTGTCCTTTAGTCATTTTTTGAGCAGAGGAAGTTTTGGCGTGGACCAATATCTTTTCGATGAACCTACAGCTATGTTTTTCTTTACATGCACTCTTGAATTCTCTGACCAACCATAACAATGTGTAATCAACCATGATTTTAGTTCTCACAATGAAAGTGAAGCTTCTTCAAACTTTGCTCAATCATTTTTTGAGAGAGGATCCTTTAGTCGTTTTTAGTAAAGGAAAAATTTGACGTGGACTAGTATCTTTTAGATGAGCATCCAACTATGTTTTTCTTTGTGCACTCTTGAATTCTCTAGCCAACCACAACAATGTGTGATCAACCGCAATTTTAGTTCTCATAGTAAGTGAAGCTTCTTCAAACTTTGACCAATCAATTTTTGAGTGAGGATCAAGAAAGATCTTTCTCTGAAGACAAATAGCCAATTTTAAGTTACTACCATCATCAATGACTCCATCAGAACTCGGCTTCAAATTAAGATTAATAATCTTTTCTAGAGCGATTCTAATGTAGTCTGTCATCCGGACTTCATAATCCTCTTCACAAACTACCTAGAAGTCTTCAAAGAAAGAGACAATTTGATAAACAATTCCAAGGATGCCCTACATAATGTTGGAGCATGTGGAGAGAGAATAAATAAAGAATAGAATGTACAAATAACCTATGCTCCACAGGGACGCGTCCCCTGGGTTTTTTAGCTCATCCCTATACCGGGGACGGGTAGGAAACATCCCCTTCCCGTCCCCAAACTCTACAAAAAATAGGAAACATCCTGGGGATGTCACAAAATATCTACGAAACGGCAAGGGACGTCCAAACGTCCCTAGTACGTCCAGGGGACTTTGAGAAATCCTCGACAAGATGCAGGGGGCGTCTAGACATCCCCCGCATCACGGGGTTTAAAAAAGATATTTTTTTAAAAACAAAAATTTAATTAAAAAAAAATGTGGGGACCCACAAAGACCCCCACTTTCATTCCTAAGTACCCTAAACCTAAAACAACCATCAAAACAAAAAAAGAAGCTCATTTTTGTTATTTCTCATTTTATGAAGGAGAAGACAAAGAAAGAAAAGAGCATAGAGAAGAAAAGAGAGCAGCAGTGAGAAGAAGGCAAGAGAGCAATATTCTACTCCATTAGAGGTATGTTTATCATCCTTTGTTCATTTTACAAATTTGCACAAACTATTTTTTCATTGTTTCATTTGTTTTTTTTTCAAAGTTTCAAACTTCACAAACTTAGGGAAGTTTTTTTTTCACTTGCAGTTGCAGTTGGGTGTTGCATTTCCAATAAAAAACAATGAGCAGCAATGAGGGTAGTGAGGGTGAAGAGATTCAAATGGCAATGCAACATAGAGGTAGAACCAGAAATAGGGTTTCTTCAGGGAGTGAGAGTGTTGCAACAAAAAGAATTTAGGGGCAGCTACACACGGGTTTATTCACATCTTTTGGGCATAGCTAGACAAGGGGTAAGAGGTTGTGAAAGAATAACATTAGCTGAGAAGGCCGAAGTGACTAGGTTGCACATGGAGGGTGAGGCAACAAAAAAGGGATGCCATTGGAGACTACGCATAGTACACAATTGCCTACCCAATCCGTGGATGTTGAAAGTCAAAGGGGAGAGGATTCTGCCAAGAGAAAGAGAAAGGCTACTACTATTACAGGGGATGTTTAATGTGCAATCACAGGAAGTAGTTGACTCTTCTATTGCCAAATTCTTCTTTTCCAATGCTATACCATTTCATGTGTCACGTTCCCCTTTCTTCAAACAAATGTTCAAATATGTAATTGTTGTTGGTTCCTCATATGTCCCTCCTGGAGAACACAAACTACGACGAACCAAATTCTCCTTGATAAGGAATATTCTAAGGTGAGTGTGGTGATGGAGGAGATGAGGCAAACTTGGATACGGGTGGGATGCTCTATCATCATGGATTGGTGGACCGATATTAAACATCGGCCACTCATCAATATCATTGTCACATGTCTTGATGGCACTTTGTAATGTCCCCTTTTCCTATGCCAAAGGCCTAAGGGTCAAGCGAGTCCAAGCCGTGGTCATATCCAAGGGGCGGGGGACGCTGGGGGCTACTGAGAAGGGGCCGCATGGTACTAATAGTCGTGTTTGGCGTTTGGGGTCACTTTGGACCTTGGCGACTTAAACAGAAAAAGTAACTTTAGTTACTTTTATTTTATTGACCCCTCCGTGGAATGAAACACGTCTTGGTCTATTGGGGCTCTTTTGCCTTGGAAAGTATATAAGGAGCGGGGAGAGTAAGGAAAAGGACTTTTTGGCATATACATTTTATTGACCCCTTCTCGTGCAACTGCTGCTGTTGCGCATCTACAGCTTGTGGAGTCAAATCCCACAGGGACCCTAGCTTCGGTGGTGAGAGACCCGTCCCTAGCTAGCAGGGCATTCTTCGGTAGTGAGAGATCTACCCTAGTCTGTCATTTTGGAGCCACTTTCAGGGTCGTGCGGCAGAGACATTAACAGAGGTTTCAGAGGAAGGATCTCGAGGGTCTTGGGGGCATTTGGGGAAGATAAGCAAAGGGGCTCCAGATTAGATTCACGGCAACCATTTGGGCTAGGCATGGCAGCACGTTGAAAGCGCCTCCATCATTTTCCGACCCCATTCCAAGCGAGGCGACTTGCAGCCTTTATTTGGGGGTTTTCCAGACGGCCGTTTCTAGATCTGAAGGTGCAGCCTTTATTTGGAGGGTTTTCCAGTCAGCCATTCCCAGATCTGAAGGTGGAAATACTATTTCCTATATCTGTCATTATTATTTCCAAAGACCCTTAAATTTTACTCCGGTATTTGGAGAGTTTCGAGCCTCTATAGTTTCCCTGTTTGTATAGGGCACGCTTGTGCTGTTTTGGGCAGCAGTTTAATCTCTGTAAAAGTCCCGAAACAGTTTCCTTATGTCCTTTATAATAATATCAAGCTCTATTTAAATTTTCAAGTATTTTAGGTGGACATTTTGGCAAATATTAAGTTTCTTTAGTTCACTTTGTCCCAATCAAAAATCTGGTAAAATCAGTATTTTATTTGGCTGCAAGTTTCAATGTTTTTGTGCATTTTTAAGTGGTATCCCATTAGGGATATTTCACCCTTATTTTCTTAGAGCTATTGATTGTACAGGGAAGAAAAAGGATGCAACCTTCCAATTTCAAATTTTGAAGGATGTCATTGAGGAGATTGGGCCCTCTAATGTTGTACAAGTGGTGACCGATTCAGCCCGTGTATGTAAGTTAGCTGGCATGATGGTTGAGAGTGCTTACAAGCACATTTTATGGACTCCATGTTGTGTTCATGAGTTGAACAATGCATTGAAAGACATTGGAAAGATAGATTCGGTCGGATGGTGGTGGCAGAGACTAGACACATACAGATGTTCATTTGCAACCATCACACCTCACTTGCTCTATTCAGGTCTTTTTCGAGGAAGGAGTTCCTAGAGCCCGTGGACACTAGATATGTCAACTATTTCATTTTGTTAGAGAGGATGCTTGAGGTGCAGGAGGCTTTACAATTAATGATGGTTAATCAAGAGTGGGGTAGATGGCCAGAGGCAAACACTTCTGAAGGAAAAGGTGTGAAACAAAAGATCCTTGACAATGATTGGTGGTCCACAGTGAGGTAAGCAATTGTTGATTTTATATATTTAATTTTAGTTTTTAATTTTTAAATATTTTTATCCATGTTTATAACTTGTAAATTATTTTAGTTTTTCATTCTTAATATTTTCTAATTTTTTTGTAACTTGTTTGCAGATATGTTTGCTCCATCATCTCACCTGTAGTGGGGGTCATAAGATATGTTGATACAAGACTCTCCTAGTCTTGGAGAGATTTATGAGACATTTGACAACATGCTTGGGCAGATGAAGCAAGCCATTCATAGCAGGGATCCTACTTTGGGATTTTATGAAGAGCATATCAGGCCCATTGTGACACGGCGGTGGAACACAATGAACGCCCGCTTCATATGGCAGCCTATGTTCTAAATCCCAAATGGTATGCAACACGACCTGGGAGAGTGCCTCCATCTGATGATGAAGAGGTGAAAGAAGGGCTCATTAAGGCCTTTCGAAATATGTACACTGATGAGGAATTCACTTTATTGCGGACCCAATGGCTATCCTTTGTCAATCTCCGTGGACCAACATTTAGCAAACTAGAGGCGAGAACAAATAGATCTACATTAGCTCAAGTAGACCCTATTAGATGGTAGACATGGCATGGCAAGGATGCACCAGACTTGAGGATTCTTGCCACTCGCCTCCTTTCACAGGTTGCTAGTTCCTCTGTTGCAGAGAGGAATTGGTCCACATATGGCCTCATCCACACAGTTAAGAGGAACCAACTTACCTCTCGACAAGCAAAGAAGTTAGTAGCCATGCATAGTGCCTTGAGACTTCAGGATCGACAAACTCCTGAGTATCGTCAGACTCCAACCGCACGTTGGGATGTTGATCCCGAAGATGCCACACAAATTGATGAGGAGGCACAGGTGGGATTGGTTGGGGTTCCATTGGATGAGGCAGCCCCTCATAGTTCCAGTGACTCGGACTCAGGGTCTGATTTTGATGCCACTTTAGCGGATTTTGATTAGGGGCAGCAATATATTTTCATTTTGATTTTCTATGTTTCAAACATTTTGTAGCCCTTGGGCATTTCATTGTAATTGAAACTTGAATCTTATGTGAAATCTCAATTCAGCTCCAATTTTATGTATTAAAGTTCTATGATGTGTGTGATGAATGCTTTAAGTTTAAGTTTATCAATGTGTTATCATATGAATATTTGAAATTTCCTATATTTTTAAGGTTAAATCTTATGTGAAATCTCAATTCAGCTCTAATTTTATGTATTAAGGTTCTATAATGTGTGTGATGAATGCTTTAGCAATGTTATCATATGAATATTTGAAATTTCCTATATTTTTTAAATTTTCCCTTATTTTTTAATAGCCGTCCCCTAAAAAAAGGCCTCCAAAAATTCATCCTGGAAACACATCCCCCCGTCCCCTGCCGTCCTCGTCCTGGAAACTTGGTGGAACATAGCAAATAACAAATGAAGAGCAATCAGAATGCACACGTTATTCATTGTGTTCGCCCTTTTATTTGGTGAGAGATGGTTACAAACGGTCGAAGGGTTACAACCGCTTTATTAGTTAAAATTTAAGTAATATTAACATAACGCTAATTTATAAGCCTTATATTCTAATACCCCCTCTTAAGGCTTACACAATAGAACATACTGACAAGAGATTAAAGTAACAAGACCGCGCACTATTCAAAAGTTTTTCCTTTTGAAACACTTTGCTTTGACCAAGTAGAACTTCATCAAGCTGCCTCACTAACCTCATAAAGGTGTAGTTCCCAAGTGGAATTCCCAAGTTCCCGAATTCGACCTCCCCATATTCCTGAATTACAAAGTCTCCCGAATTGTTGGACAACCATCCATACTTGAGCTACTCTCACAATGCTCCATCAAGCTGTCCAGTGTCTCATGACCCTCGTAAGGGTGAGTTCTCAAGATCCATAGATCCCGAACTATTTCGACAACCATCCATGTCAAGTTTTCAAGTGGATCCCTTATTGTCTTCAAAGTATGGGGCTTCTTTTAAAATATGCATTCCCTATTAGTGAGTTCTTCATCACTTTCAGCATCCAGTGGATCTTCAGCAATGGCTATATTAAATTCCCGTCATCCATTTTTACACACTATCTTTAATTTTTGATCCACAAATTAATGCAGCAAAATTGAAAGTGATATTCTGACTTCAAGTATAGAAATAAATTCAACAATTATGTATTCTGATTTTGTCTTGGAATGTTAATGCAAGGGATTTTTAATGTCTGAATTTGTGCAACAAAAATGTGAAGATAAATACCCTCAACTTCAGACATGGCAACTTTGAACTTTGTGTTTTTAATGACTTTTAATCTGTATTGTCAAAATCATCCTACACGAATTCTTTTTATGCCCTTTCGCGACTGTATTTTATGCCCTTTCGAACCTCACGACTTTTGCTTTCGTGCCCTTTTACGAACTACAAAAACAACTGTGTTTATGCTGTGCTTTATTAATGGCGGTAAAAAATGGTGGACTGCATCCATATTTTGCCTTTTTCCAGCAGCTGGCGAACTACTCGTTATTCTCTGTGTTGCCCTTCAAAATGTGCCTCTGATTGTCGTATTAATGGCAGAACTGGGGTTTGGATTTGCAACTGAGTTTCCAGCCCTTGTGACCCCTTGCAGACCCTTTTCCAGCCCTTACAACCATTGTGACTTTATTCTAGCCCTCGATGCTTTGAACAAAAGAATCTGTATGTCTGAATGTTCTTCCTTCGCAGCTGAAACTTGCTGATGCTTAAAACTTTTGTCACGTGCTCTAAATGCCTTCGGAAATACACTGAATGCTTCTTCCTACTCTTTCTCCTTGATTTGTAAATCCCTTCAAGCACCAAAGGCTTTGATTCCAATGTTGGAATATGTGAAGAGAGAGAATAAAGAAAGAATAGAATGTACAAAGAACGAATGAAGAGTAACCGGAATGCACACATTATTCATTGTGTGTCTGTCCTTTTATTATGTGAGAGATGGTTACAAAATGGTTGAAGTGGTTACAACCATTTATTAGTTAACATTTAACTAATATTAACATAACGCTAATTTATAAGCATTCTTAATATTTCAATACATAACACTATCATAAGAGAGTCTCTTATCATGAAATCAGAGATTACATCCAGTTATTTCTTTCTCCGACAATTTCGCTTTGGTAATATTCTTGCAAGGATAATCACCAATGGTGATAGGGAAGTGAATACCTACTTTGTGCCTAGAAGAGAAAAATTGGTGAACAAGAACTCCATCAGCAAGTTCTTGTCACTAACATAGTGAGGGAATCTGTAAGAGCAACCACTAAAGCCACTTACATGAATATATGGAAAAGTGGGGAGCTGAATAAACCAACTACCCCATGTAAATACGACTTCAGTTCTAGTCTTAAAAACAATTTGCAAAAACCCCTTAAAGTGATCTAATTAAATATTAAACAAAAGCATCATTTATTCGATTGAAATTCTTTTTGCCGTATTTCCTCTCAAGTTGTAGATAGAATTGATAGGTCTTGCGAGTGGTTGACATGTTCCCAACTTTAGTCAACCCAAAAACAACCTTCTTTTAGGAACAGCATATATCAAATATGAAGTCATGTAGAAACACCCAATAGTTTCCATTCAAATAATTGTTTGTGAATGGAATCGCTAACCAAAAAGACCGTTCAATATGTTGCCTTCCCTCACAGACAATTATCATTATTTGATACAATCATTGGTGAAACTCACAAGCATCTTCACTCATAAGGGCGTGGTTGAACAGCGTGATAATATCTGCTAATTCCCCAAAGAAATCACTCCTGAAAAGACTTCAGTAACTACTTGATGTTATGTCTCCTTGTTCTTAACCATGCCTCATCAAATACATTGAGATGCCGAGTAGGATGCTGGTCCCAATAAGCTTGACATTCAACAAGTGTTACAATAGAAACCTGTTTAAATACAGGGATTCCAAGAAGACTGTCAATGAATTCAGGATTTAGCCGCACCACGATTTCGCCACCTGTAGTGTGAACTTCACCTGTTTCAAGGTTGTAGTTATTTGCACAAACAGTGATAAGCTCTTGACATTGAATTGAAACAAGAAATCCTGCCCCTGCACTAGTTCATTTTCCGGTAACCATGTCGCTGAGAGGGATCCTTCTCTTTTCTGTAGCCTAATTTACAATATCTTGCAAATCAGTATATCTGAGGTCGGAGTCGGAGATTTATGCAATATTTGATTCAATGTTGGAGGGTTCTACAACTTCCTTGAATTTATCCTTCATCTTTGCCTTTGCAGATGAAGAGGAAGACATATGCTGACAAGATCAATGGGATAACTCCTCTCGGCAAGTCTACAATCAAGATGTGAAAAAATAACACCAGTAACTTGTTGAAGAGATGCCATGAAAACAAATTCAAAATTGTAATCTTGAGGAGCTGCTGTGGTGAGAAATCCCTTGAGATCCATTCAAAGTCGTGCCTCAAACCCCTAGACACCGCTGCCTTCAATCCCTGTGAGGAAAGAGGATGAACGACAGCCAAATCTGTGAAAACAATCCACCTCGAACACTACACTATAGTAATCACCACGACTCCTTGAATCTTCCCTTGCAATGGAGAAATTTGGATGAATCTGGCTACAAATGGCCAGTGGGAAATGTAGGAGAGGAGGACAATGTAAAGGAAGGAGAAGTGAGGAATCGGTGAAAAAGAAATGAGTGAGGAGATACAAACAGCCTTTGAGTGAATGAAAAGGGTAAGAGAACCCATTAATGTGCACTTTTCTAGTGGTAGACTGAAGTAGTTGCAAGCTAAGTGGGCAGAAAAAGTGAGCTTCCACTAAGCCCAATACAATGAGCATGTGTATTAAAAGTCCAAGAAGTCCAAAATACTTTGTGCGGTGGTTTTCCATCTTTTCTCTGCTTCTACATAGGTTTTGCGAGTGTCCTTGGTCAAAGGAAGGTATTTTACAGGGCCCCTGGCCATCAACGAACCCTTGTGGGACATCTAGGCAGGTCAAGATCAACCATTGAGGGAAGTCTCATTTCTGTGAGAGGAAACGCTAATGATAATACAAAAGACGCTCAAGTATATACTCAAAGAGCTTCCAAATCGCAGGAAAGACAAGGCAAACCTATTCCTCCAACTGATGGAGTGGAGCCAGGGTTTCAATCTGATTTGGTTGATGAATTCAAGCAGGATAATGAGCTGCAGATTGTAGGGAATAAACTAGTGTTGGCTGCTGGTCTCCCCAACTGTAATAATCAAACTTTTCAGGCAGTCGCCAAGCACAGTGTTGGTTTTGTTCAATCAACTGGTACTGAGGCTCCGGTATCTGCTGCTGGGAATGAGCCTTTGTTTTGAGCTGCTGGATTCAACATCCCCGAGAGAAATAAAAGTGAATCACAGCACATCAATCAAGTCCTGCATGAAAATGAAGAGGGGGATTTTCATTTTCAATTGACAAGCAATAAGGAATATACAGAGGGCAGGCCGAATTTTGTAAGCCAGGGACTCGTTATGTATTTCCTTCATCGGATGCCTGATGAGGAATTGTTTGCAAAATGGTGTATGTTTAATTGGGAAGCGAAGGGCATTTCTTTACACTCCTACTGTCTCTTAGGTTTCAGATATGTGTGCTTTTGTTCCATTCTGACATGGCTGTCCAGCAGGCCATGGAATGTTGCTAGCTCTTTAGCGTATGTACAATCGTAAGGAACAAATTTCAATCCGGAAGATAATGGGCGGTCTCAATATCCACTCTGGTTAGAATGCTTGGCGATGCCTGCAGATTTAAGGCCATTAGTGGATTTATTTATTGCTCGTTTTGGTAAGGTTCTCATCCCAGATAGCGAGCGAAATTCCTTCCATGCTAATTCAAGAGTTTGTGTTGAGGTAGATCTCAAGAAAAAGCTCCCTCCATCCATAACTGTCATGACAATTGATGGTGTTCACCAACAAAAGGTGCGGTACTTGAATCTCCCAAATGCATGTTTTGCATGTCAGGCTCAAGATCATTATATCCGTGATTGTCCTCTACGCCGCACCACATCAAAAACTCGTGGGAAACTCTTGTAGTAGAACCTACTGGAAAGATACCGGATAAAGAAAATAAACCCACTATGAATAAGGCTCCCCCTTCCCTGAAACAAAAGCAAATGATAAAAGGAAGTGGGAACCAAAGGACAAAGCAGAAAGAAGGGATTTCCGCTTTTCCTGTGGATTTAGGAAGCAAAGCAGTAACGCAGGACTCGGATGGTAGTTCCTCAACAACAACAGAATTTGAATGGGGATGGACTATCAAATCTAATAAACAGAATTTGAATGGGGATTGACTATCAAATCTAATAAGCACAAAGAAGTTCCATGTCTAGAGCGAATGGACAAGCAACACATCTCTGAATATACAGCACCACGTATAAAATCTTTCAAGGAGGCATTTTCGTTTTTTCCAGAGAATTATATCAACCTTGATCGTTAGCAGTAAGTTTAGCTCGTAGGGAAACCCTTTACTCCTATAATGAAGATCCCTCTTTTATCCTGAAATGTTAGAGGGATCATTACCCCAAGTCGCAAGCAATTTGTTGGTTGTGTTTTGCAGAGAGTTAGGCCAGATATAATTTTCCTGCAAGAGACAAAGTCAGCCAGTTTTGAATTGGGAAATAGAAAGAGTTATTGCTGGAATGGGCAGTTCTGGTCGTCAAACCATTCTCAGGGCAGCAGAGTTGTTTTGGCGATTTCCCCTTCTTTGCAGCAATTTGTAGTCAGTCATGGTATGGATCTAGATGACAGATGTGTGTGGATTACACTTTTAGTTCAGAACAGGGTATGTGGTTTCTGTGCGGTGTATGCTCCCAAATTGAGTGCAGATCATACTCTGCTTTGGGACTGGTTACATTCCTCCTTGCCAGTAGCTGAAAAGGTTATTGGAGGAGATTTTAAGATGGTTGAATGGGAAGGGGATCGAAATGGTGGTGTTGGATCTGTTGTATCTGGGATGGAAAAACAAGTGTGGGTTAGATGCAAGCCCTCCAAGGAAAGAAATGGTTAGTGAGAGTTGGCTGGTAAACTTGGAGTAATTTCCGGCTCCGCAGAGAAAGTGACAGGATACAAGCTAGGCTGGACAGGTTTTTATGGACCTTGGGATTTTCATTTTTCAAGTGCTTCTCAGCTGATTGAGGTGCTAATGGGTGAAGTTGGATCAGATCATCTTCATATTCAGATCTTCATCTCTATAGGCAGCTCTGAAGAGGACCAGCATTCTTCTTTGTTCAAATAGAATGTTTCTTATCTTCACTCTTCTAATTTCCGGGCATTGGTTTGTCATATTTGGAATCTGGTGCCTTATCCTAAAGGAGCAACAGGATGGGTGTTGTGGTGGTAGTCTGATGTCCGCAAAACTGTCAAATTCATTCGTGGTTGGGGACATATGATAACTTGGCAACGCAAACATACTCTTCAATAAGCTAAAGGCAAGTTAGTAACAGACCATATTTCTCTAGAGGAAGATTTAGATAATGAATCATTACAGGAAGAAGCCGCTCGATTGGAAAGTATAATTCACCAGCATGAAGAGTAAGTAGCACAAGGAGCTCGAATTTGTCTGATTGCAATGAATCCAAGAAGGAGCTGAGGGGTCTAAATTTTTCTTCCATTATTTGAAGAAGAAAATAGTTTCAAAAGGATTCTTGGAATGCGTAGTTTCAAAAGGATTCTTGGTATACGTGCACCACATGGCTCTCTAGAAGAGGATTCAACAGGGATTAGAATACTCTTTCAGCAGCACTTTCAGAAAATCTTTTCACCATATTCTACATCCGGAGATTATAGAAGAAAAGAATTCACGTCTGAGAGTGATTCCTCTCAAGGTGACTACTTGTGATCACTATAAACTAGAGGCAGATTTTACAAAAGAAGAGTTTTATTCTGCTCTTTCCTCAATGCCGAATGGCAAAGCTCCGGGTATTGATGGTTTACACTGTGAATTTTACAAAGAATAGGGGCATATAGTTGGTGATGACTTCGCTACTTGGCACATGAAGTTTTCTGTATGGGCACACTATCAGAATTCCTTAATCAGGGTCTCATCAAACTAATCCCTAAATCCTCAGCTGGGGTTGCCATAGGAAGATGGAGGCCTATTGCTCTTTTAAGTGTGGCGTATAAGATTTTGGCCAAGGCTTTGGCTCTAAGAATAAGAAGCATTGTTGGTCAGATTGATCACAAGGAACAAACAAGCTTTGTTCGGGGTCAATTAATTCTATATACTTATATGCCTAGAAAGCAATGGATTGGGCAAGAGAGACGAGACAGTAAATCCTCTTCCTCAAAATTGACTTTGATAAAGCATATGACAGAATTGATTGGACTTCAATTATTGAACTGCTTCACGATCTTATCTTTGAGGTGAGATTTGTGAAAATGGTAGACATTCTATTTTCTTATGGTGCTTCTTTTGTTGTTGTCAACAATGTTCTCTCTCCATGGATTGCACTACATCGTTCCATACGACAAGGTTGTCTACTCGCGCCTTATCTTTATACACTCACTATTGATGCCCTGGGCTATTTGCTAGAAGTTCCATGTGTCCATTTAGTTGCCCGATGGCTTGCAGATGCTAAATAATCATTTTACTAATGATTCGCTCCTTTCTATTCAAGCAACACCAGACTCCATAACCAGAGCAGATAATGCTTGAATTTTTGTGCAGCGCATTTGGTGCCATAGTCACCATAAAACAGAGTTTAGGCTTGTTGGAGTCATCTTATGTCCAACCTGGGGTCATTGTTAGGTATTTAGGCCTACCTTTTGGGTTGGACCTTTCTATGGACAGTATGTGGGAGTGGGTTCTGCCAAAATTTCAGGCCATGCTTCTTATTTGGCAAAACAAGGATCTTTCTTTTGTTGATAAGTTGACAATGGTAAAAATATCCTTCAGGCATCACATATCTATTATCCACGTGTTGGCTTCCCTCCAAAACTCAGCTTCTCCGACTTGAAAAGATTCTCAAAACTTTCGTGTTAGAGGCATGCCTATGGTGTCGTGGGTAGTTTGTATAATGCTTAGGGAGAAAGGAGGTCTGGGATTAAGGGATATTGTCACTCAAGGGTACATATTAACAGCCAAATGGGTACTCCGTTGTTTGGAGGGATCTTTTGCTTGGCAAATTCTCATGAGACACAAGATCGTCTCTGCCCATCACTTGGACAAGGTCAGAGGTACTTTTGGACTTTGTGATGTTATTGCGGATCCCGAGAATTTTCAGATCTGTGTTCTTCAAAGTATCTGGAATGCTTGGAAAAGTTGTTGGGTTGCTCATGTGAAGAGTATGTGGTGCTCGAACGGGGTGGGACCTAGCCAAAAGGCTAATTGCACCTGGAAACTTCAAGACATCTCCATTGCTAGTATCCCACACTTCTAGGCTCGCAGACTTAGCAAAAAAGGAACTTTTTATGGAAGGATTTATGAGATGACAACGCACATGATTGGAAGGATTGGCGAGCACTAGCTCAAGAGTTTGCAATATCCAATATCAATCAGTTGTCCATCAAGGATATTCAGAACCTTATCCCACGTGATAATAAATTTAAATTAAACCTAGAGCTGAAAGGTCCCATCTAGAGAGACTGGCGATGGATCTTTGGTCATCTTATTTATCAATATGATACGCATCGATTCTATCAGCTAATACATCAAAGATGTACACTGGCACATGTCCTTAATGCTAGATGGATTGTTTACGGTGTTGAATACTTATGGATACGGTGATTACATAGTGTACAGGCAATAAAAGTATCTTACAAATTAAGGGTGTTTGTGTGGCTGGCTTGTAATATACTAGGGGCTTCCTACAAAGGCACGTTTATCTAAAAGTAGCCTCACAGACAACTCATGCCCCTATTGTGCTAAATTGGATGCTGTTAAACACCTTTTGTGGGATTTGTTTTTGCAAAAGCTTATTGGAGGAAATTCAGACCAGTATGTCAGCATCTTTTCAGGGACATCTTCATTGGCGGACAGCTTTGTTGGGTGACTCCAACATGCTTACTCGATGTCCTTCTAGGGTTTTTTGGCATTGTATCCATGATATACTGTTTATCCTATGGAAACTTAGATGCAACTATGTATTCAGGGAAGAAGTGGGTAAGTTGGATGATTTTTGTCGGGCTTGGCAGGGTGAAGTCAGAATGCAACTACTAGCAAAAGGGCATCTTTTGCTCAGGGAAGCTAAACAGTTTGACCCTAGAGAATATTCTGATTTGGTTGCTCTTATGGTTGGCTTAAGAAAAGTGTAACCTCCTTGTATATACTGCTGTACATCTGCTGATTCTTTTGTACAGGCCTTTGATGTAAATATTTTTCTATTAATATATGAAGCATCAATTCAATATATATATATATATATATATATATATATATAATATATATATATATATATATATATTAAAAAAGGTCAAACAAGCCCACTTTTTAAAGTAACGGGTAAGCATTACATTCTCTTATGATCTTTGAGTCTAAACTAGCAATGTCTCCTTGGGTGCAGCAACGGAACACCCTTTCATTCACACAATGCATGGGCACATGTCAAAAGTTTTAACCTCCAAACGGACGAAAAACTGTAATTGATCTCACTATAGAACCCCTAACTGCATAATAAAGTCCATCAAGTCCACTTCCTTATTACCTTTTTGAAGATAAAGAGGGATTGGTGGAACTTTGTTACATATTCACTCAATAGCAAACTTGTAACAAAAGTCTGCCAAGTCCATCTCATGAAGTCCAAGTGAACCAAAGTAAAGGAGAAACGGAAAAACATAAATTTGTTAAGTGTTCACTGTCAAGTAAATATGCAATGAAAGCCCACTTTCTCTACCTTAATAGAGTGTAATTGGGACTTCCTGAATAAAAAGTGAAAAGCGGGAACTTTATTTCTCGCTCACTCGTGTACCAAAAGTCTGCCAACTTTACCTTATCATAACTTGACTTGTTCATGGGGCTGAAAAGCAAAAACATAATACATTGATACACATAGATGTTGAACACATAAAAAGTCCACTATGTCTGCTTCCATATCAAACAAAACAGGAAAACTGGGAATTTGATACACTTGAGACATATGAGTATGAGTGAACAAGAAGTCCACCAACTCCACCCAAGAATGAAAGGGACTTAGACTAAGCAGGGAAATGGGAGACGCAGGATCGTGACGCTTGTAATACATGAAAAAAGTCGGCTATGACATTTTTGACTTAGAATTTTTACGACTAAGACTTTTTAGCAAATTTTGATATAAAGGGTACTCGAATATTTAATCAAATTTGGAATACAACATGTACACACAAGGATAAAATCATTACTAAAAGGAACTAGAAATCCTAATGAAATTGAGATTCATAATTCAAGAAAATAAGTTCATATAGGGAAATGAGCCAGTTATCGTGAATCCTAATGTAAGAGGTTGCTAGAGCCACCTAACAATCATAAAATTTTAAATAAAATACCTTTTAATAGATCATGATTTTTTTAATATGCAGATTTTCTTTTACACATTTAAATTATGTGGAGAATATATTTTTAAGGGATTTAAAATAAGTACTTTTAAATACAAAAAAATTTAGGCAACCCATTACTTGAGAATAAAATCACCTTTTATGGGTTGTCTATGTGTCACCATTTCATTGGTTAATTTATTGATGTGACTTGATGTGACTTTTTTATTGGCTAGTTTTTATTTAATTTTTAAGTTTAAAAGTGACATGTGCTAACTTTAATTCAAACAACTAATGGTACTTTATTTCACATATCCACTCACGGTCATTGGCCCATGCACGGTCATTGGCTCCTTTCCCCTAGTGAGAGAACCAATCTAGCAAAACGCATCTAAGCATTTATACCTAGGTTGTCATGAAACAAGGGTTCAAACGCGAAACACCAATTTTCAAAAAACCCTTGGGTACGAAACGACCTGGAAATGTCCATACAATATATCATTTAAAACATATAAATATAAATTAAAAAGTGCATAATACTCGTTCTTTGTCCATAAATAATAAATCACTTAAAATACTTCATAGTTACCATGTTCGAAAAGTTCGGATTGTTCGATGGGGAAAAAGTTCGAAGTTCAGAATTATAAAATTTTAAAGTTTAAACTTTAAACTAACATTTTATTAAAAGTTTAAACTAAATATGAAGTTACAAACCAAAAAATATTAAACTCTTTGCTAAATACTAAAAAGAAAATGCCACTACACTATTACAAAATAAAAATAAAACCTAACTCAAATTTTGCCACGGATTAAAGAGCAGCAACCGCATATTGAAACTTAAACAGCCACAGGGATAAGGGATGAAGTGTTCTTGATGCTCAGCGAGTCAGATCTGATGGAGCTTGAAGCCCTAACACGTCTGGTATGGCATGAAAAATAAAGATAATGCTTGCAAGTTGAATGCAAAGATACAGGCGCTGCTGCTTGACAGCTTTACACACCCAGTCAGGTCAAGTTTGCACAGTCAGCGCTGAAACGAAAACACTTCTCTTTCATGCGGCATCAAGTCTCCATTAGCATTTCGCGAGCACAGTTGTAATCGTATTACCTATACACTCATTCATCTGGAAATAGCGCTTTGAATCGAACAATGGAAATAGCTCTTCGAACAATGCACTGATGCAGAGCCGTGTATTTTAGTTCCTTTTAGGTTTTGAGTTTGAAGTGGTAATACTATAATACAAAGTTTTTAAAGGAAAATACGTGTGAAATAAATCGAACTTTACCAAACAAGTTCGAAATCCCAGAAAAGAACGGAACGAACCGACTTTTCACCATATTCGTATGAATATGGTAACTATGAAATACTTTGCATTCATTAAAGTTCAAAACATTCAACATGCCTAAATTTTCATATGTACATAATTATAATCTAGATTCTAGAATACATTATCTAGATTTTCCTCAAGTACCACTGAAACAGAAGTATCTAGCGCGTTTTTATTTTTATTTTTTTGCAGTTCAAAAAAATAGAAATGGTACAAAATCCGGGTATAACCTGAGTACAACAGAGCCATACCCAAAACTTTTTTGGAGTTTCGGAAACATTTCAAGCAAGTACCAAGACCAATACCAATATCCGGTATGTCAACATGCAAGTACACTGCCCTGATTGGCATTTTCAAGTATTCGAGATTTATATAAGTGGTATTTATACACTTGCTGAAAGTTTTGCAAACAAGGTAGCAAGTGAAGTAGGTTTGACTGTGGGGTGGAGCTCCATAGTTAAGTACAATTGAGTTGAAGCAATACGACAAGTGACCTCCCAGGGAGTCTCAGGGCTTCACCTCTATGAACATCACCTAGATGCAATGAGTGTTAAATAGACAATTCATGCTCATGAGAGATGGGCTTTTGTGAACCACTACTCATGCAATTTGGGTCAATGAAGATTAACTTGAAACTAAGTAGTTGAATCTCGAAAAATCATCATGGATGTGAAATGGAGACACAAATCCAAGAACGTGAACTCCATTGATAATTCATGTTCGTGAGAGATGGGTTCTTGTGAGCCGCTACTCATGCAATTTGGGTTAATGAAGATTAACTTGAAACTATGTAGTTGAATCTCGAAAATCATCACGGATGTGAAATGGAGACACAAATCCAAGAACGTGAACTCCATAGACAATTCATGTTCGTGAGAGATGGGTTCTTGTGAGCCGCTACTCATGCAATTTGGGTTAATGAATCTCGAAAATCATCACACATATAAGCATGTATAGAAGTAAGGATGTGAAATGGAGAAACAAATCCAAGAACGTGAACTCCATGGTCAATGAAGATAAACTTGAAACTATCCAAATTGAATCTCGAAAATCATCACACATATAAGCATGTATAGAAGTAAGGATGTGAAATGGAGAAACAAATCCACGAACGTGAACTCCATAACTCTTCTGGCGTTACGTTAAGCCCAATGTCAAAGGCACAATATTTGCAACAAGAACTCAAGAAAGGAACAAGGGATTGGGAAGAGTTAACGAGATATTTTTGCTAGACTTACATTTTCTAGGATCCGATAAGCACATACATAAGGCATTGAAGACAATCGGGCATTCCTCCTAATGTCGGAAAATAAATCTCCCAAAAGATTTTCTAAGCTTACAACAAGAAAGCGATAGGTAACCCGGATGATCGGAACTCATTAGAAGAATGGATAGTCCAAGTGGAAAAGGAAAAGGTACCGTAGTGCAATAAAATAAGAAAAGAACATCAAGGAAGAGTAGAACCTACAACACTTCAATTTTGAGGTAGAGGAAGGAGAAAGAGAGTTGATTGAAACATGCGAGGAAGACAAAAGTAACCAATTCTATCAACCACTAAAAATAAGGGAAGAAAACATTGAGACCAAAGAACCCAAGATGGCCAAGATTGAGGACAACTGGTCTATAGAGCAAGTCAAGTGATAATGTAAATCCTCAAAGAATATTTAAACCTCCTTCCACAATTTTTAAGGAATTAAAAGGTATAAAAGAGGAAGTCGGAACAATAAAGCTAGCAATGCAGAAAGATGTAAAGCCAGTAAATAAGAAGCCGTATTGTTTAGACCTAACTTCAAAGTCAAGAAAGAGTTGGACAAGATGTTGACAGCAAGGCCGAGCAGAGGATGCAGATTGGACTAGTCCAATGGTTATAAACAACAACAAAAAATTGGAGAAATAAGGATTTTTGTGGATGTTAGAAAGTTGATAATGGCATGTATCTACAACCAATTCCCAGTCTGTTTACAGCAGAAGTATTGGAGAAGGAGGCAAGGAGAGAGTTATACTCCTTCACAGTCAAGTTTTAAGGACATTATCAAGTGAAGATCTGTTTACAGCAGAAGTATTGGAGATGGAGGCAAGGAGAGAGTTATGAGAGTTATACTCCTTCACAGATAAGTTTTAAGAACATTATCAAGTGAAGATCGCAAAAGGAGACAAGACTTCTCAATCTGTTTACAGAGGAAGTATTGGAAGTGGAGGCAAGGAGGGAGAGATATACTCCTTCACAGACAAGTTGTAAAGACATTATTAAGTGAAGATTGCAAAAGAAGACAAGAAGACCGCATTTTTCACAAAACGGGGATCATTCATGTACAACATTAAGTTATTTGAGCTGAAAATTACATCATTGGTATTTTTAGGATCATGATCAATGTCTTTAAAGAGCTTATACATCATTTTCCAAAAGTTTACTTAGATAATTGGACGAAATGTGAATTGTTGAAGGATCGTGTCCAAACATTGAGACCGATTTTCCAATGGTGCCAACATTTAAGGATAGCATTGAATTTGAAGAAGTGTATTGTTGCAGCATTGTTTGGGACAAGAACAAATCATTTGTAAGGAAGGACTCGTGGTGGATCCCTTGAAGATACGGAAGATGCTAAAACTACCACCACCAAAGACACGTTCTTAGGTTATACAAGGTACTATATGAAGTTCATAAGGAAATATACATAGGTGACTAGTTCAATAGAAGAATGTTGAAAAATGAGGCAAACTTTGAAAGGGATAAGCCATGTCAAACTTCATTTGGGGATTCAAGAATAGATTGCCCAAGAAACCAACACTAGTATACCCAGATTGGAAAATAGTGTTTCGCATGCATGTACACGCATCCTAGACAGGGGTTGGGACAATTCTAATGCAGCCTAGGGTATTAAATTTTGACCACCCCGTATCACTTACATGAAGAAAGTTGGTGAAGGCAGAAAAGAATTACATTACAACTAAAAAGAAGCATTTGCAATGGTGCATGAATTGCAAAATTTTAGATATCACCTCCTGCTAAAACCATTTGTTTTTTTCACCGGCCATGAGTCCCTAAAGTATATAATCTGATTTAATAAGAATCAATATGCTGGTGATCAGAGGTATAATTTGCAGATGGCTGGTGCTTTTTCAAGAATTTGAGTTTAAGATAATGGTCAAGCCAAGTTAAGCAAACCAAGGGTCAGACATATACCAAGAATAGATAATGAGGAAGATAAGAGCCGCTTGAAGATAATTTTCCATTTGCACATTTGCTCAGGATAGAGACCATACCAATAGAGTTAGATAAGATAAAACATTTTTGGGGACTAGAGAATTCTATGAAGTTTATAGGGGCGGAAGATAAAAGAAAATTGCTCATATGTGCCATGTTATTCAAACTGATAAGACAATTTTACAAAATCGGAAAGGATAAAATTTTAAGAAGGGTGACATTGCGGCTTGTGAGGAAACCTATCCATAGAGAAGCTAATGGAGGTACGGCTGGAGAGCATAACACATTCATATTTTCAGAACTAGGGCTCCCGTTCTAGGGTTTACAAAAGTTGTATCAGGTTTACAGGTGGGCTCCGTGCGACTATGCTACTAAATTCGCTACTTCACAGGTTTACAGCTCGACTAATTCGCTTGATTTCAGTTCATTCCAACAAGGCTAAAAGTGCTGAGAAGGTTATAACTACAACAGCTTCATAGACTTCCATTTTGTTTAGCAGAAAGAAGGAAATTACTTCAGCATCTAAATATTTACTTGTAAATTATTTTACCATTGGTAAATCTGAACAATTTCACGACTTCTTTGCTGACTTTAAATTTGTGCTGTTGATTTACATATAAGATTTATGTATTTATCTTGACATTCTTAACTGAAAATGGCATTTCTGCTGACTATGGATATCAGATTTTGATATTGATCTTTAAAGCATGCTCATCTTATTTATTGGGCTATCTTAAGGAGATATTTCATTGACTCACTCATGATTGTAAAGTTCATACATGGTAGACCTGGTAAATTTAGGCATTTTTCTTGAACTAGTAGTGACTAGCATGTTTAATAAATTCTATCTTTTAGTACCACCACTTTCCAGAATGGTTAACAGACTTTCCAGTCTCTGTTTATTTTGTCCATTGTTTAGTATTGCAACCAGATACAATTAGTTTGAAAATGTCAAAAGTTAAAACTAGATGAGTCTATAAGGTCGCAGCACATCCTGTGAGCTAATGCCAATACTATCTGTATACATAGAGAGAGATTAGCTTTCTATTTATAAGCCAGTTTTATTAAAGAACAAAATCCCAAAGACTGTGGTGAACTCAGGCAATATGTTCTCCTCTTCATTAACTAATCTGCATTATCGATGATGAACTCACACATACTCTCTCTGAGAAATCATATGACTGGAGCAAAATAACCCATAACAGAACAAATCCCAAGTTTATTATTTTTTACAAATAACTTGATAAGCCCCATCTCATGAAATTTATCCCAATATAAATGTCAACAATCAGAAATATAAAAGAAGATCCAATTGCTGCAGCCTATAGCATTTTAATATTTATAAAAGAAGACATCACATTCTAGAACAAGAAGTACTTTCCACTAGTTTAAGTTGGGTGGAAAACAGCATACAGAATTCAATGCAAAATATCTAGAAAGGGCTACCATTAAGAAAAAATGCATTGACATGTTTAGAATTTCTTACTTCTTCTGGACATGTCGGCTCTAGTATCACTTCAGGAGATCTGCTAGGAGATGGTTGTTGAACAGGTGGACCTTCTGAACTACCAGGCTCGGGTTCTGGACCAGGATGAACTGATGCTGGAGGCATGTCAAATGGCAACCTGAAAGAAGAGAATGATGTTCGATCCAATGAGTCAACTGGACTTGCATTCCGAATATGTTTATACTGTCTTTTGTGTTTCAAACGTTTTCCCTTCTTTTCCTTAAGCCATAACTGCACCAACCACTCCCTGCTTAAAGTGTGGCCCTGCCTCAAAGTCTGTTTGAATGGATGTAATGTTGATCCATGACATGATGCCAGGAATTTTGGGCTTACAAGAGACTCGCACATTTTAAAACTGTCAAACATGGACCTTGACAAGCACTTAATTTCCTGGACTGTTGTAGTTCCCTTACAACCGTGCAGTTGAGTAGCTGAAACACGGTCCAGAAGAAATCCTTCCTTGTGAAGCCTAAAGTTTTCTGTCTGCCGTCCATTATGCAGGGAATGAGCCACAGTGACTCCCCCATTCCTTTTATGGCTAGCCCAAAGGTTTTGATTTCATTGTTTCTGTTTTCTTTCTGAATTATATGGAACCACTTTCCGACTCTATTCATGTGAAGGGCAATTTTGATTTACACCTGGTCGATAAAATATTGACCGGTTGACTTAGTGTTTGTGTCACATGAAAAACACAAAAACATAAATTGCACCAAACTAGTCAAACTTCCAATTAAAAAAATCTCATATCACATCAGAGCAGATAAAAAGATTGATAAATAGGGAGACATCTTCTAAAATGACAAAAAACTGGCTGCCAAAAAAGAAATCTTTCTTTTAAAGGCTCGTAGTTACTAGATAAATTGCAAGGATATAAATTACATAATTTGTTATATCTAAACGTTGCATACAAGGAACTGTATTTTACATCGTATAGAAATCGTGTCCATAAGAGCATTCGATGTTCCTTCGCTCTTGTGCTACTTCAGTATCTTTTAAACATGTATCTTCTGTACTCTCTAAAATGGATTATGTAATTGAAAAAAAAACAGATTTTATAGGTCATAAGACCTCTTCTTAGGTGCAATTAGGGCACCCCAAACCTCTCACTCTCATTCTAAGCATCGTGAAATTGCTTTGTCTTGGCATTGAAGGCCTTCTAGCTCTCCTCGCCCACAGCAAGCCACTGGTACAAGCGCATATTAATAGTTATCTCTTTACCTCCAGGGGTTCATCAGCCTTGGGCATTAAGAGACCTTGTAAGAGGAGTACCACACTTCCTCCTAGGATTGTCCAGTTTGGCCCCCTTAACCTTGGACATTCTGCTATGGACATTATCAGACATTGCATTGGCCCTCTCCTGATGGTGGATGAAGATGGTGTCAGTACTTCTTGTCCGAGTTTTGCTGCAGACAAGGGATGGCATCAATTTCTAATCTTAGTCTACATCTTTGATGTTCGTGGATTCGTTGTTTCATTGATGAGTCTTGCCTCCCATATTTATCTGTACTCTTACTTGAATCATATGGTTTGGGATTAAAGAGCCTCGACTTTACCCCCTCTAGTTATGTTTACATTGTTTTAGTGTTTTTTATGTTAAGTTACTCTTCAGAACAAAGGATTTTTTAACCCAGTACTTTTCTATTGGAACTGAATCTACTTTTTAAATTTTAAAATTGATGTAATTTTTTTCTTCCTTGTGTAACTCTCGTCCATGTGCTTATTTCTTGCCTGCTCTTTTGTTCATTGCTTTCTTTTCGTTGTGAGTGCACGTCAATTAGTATCAAATCCTGCAATCCAACGTATTGGAATTCTGCAGTTATAGTGTTTACTTGAAGTTTTTGTTCCGTGTAGATTTCTCCTTAAACTTCCAAAGTGTGACAAACCCTGATTCCTCCAATCAAACTTCCAAATTGTGACAAACCCTAATTCCTCCAATCAGGCTGAAATGTTTCCAAAAGTAGATCTCGTATAGATCAGTCTGTCATCCTCAGGAAAACCAGAACCAGCTTTTGTACAAAACTTTTTACTACCTTGGGAAATGTGCCAAATCAAATCCATTCACACGGATTGAAATTTTACCAGAAGAATGGTCTTGCTGCAAACATCAGTGTTCCCTTCTGCAGGTCCAAATTATGTTCCCATACTACATTTCCTGGCTACCTTGTGGTCCCTGCCAAAGAACAAAAGTTTCTGGTCAAGCTGAAAGTTTGTAAAGAGGAATATCTTATAATTCCAAACATTATTTATCTTGCTGTCAGAGGTAAACTCTTGCTCATTTTCTGTTATTTCCATCTTATTATTTAAAGAGCTATCAGATCCCTATTATTGTTAGTACACTAGTAACAAAACCTTATGGTGCAACAGTTACAATGTAAGGTGGTGTGGCCTATGCACAACATGGTTTCCCGCAACACTTCGCAGCCCTTCAGTTGAATATCAATAGTGTTTCTCTAAATGCTGCATACCCAAAAATTAACAGATTCAATGCAGTTCAATAAAATAAAATCAAAAAAGTAATGCTCGCCAATGATGCCCAGAATAATCACAGAATGGAATAGTAAGAATATAAAACTGCAGCCCTATAACTACTTACTTTATAACTAGTTTCTAGGTAGCTGAAACTTCATACATCTGAAAAGATACCAAATGAATTGATAACCATTGGATGGGTTTTAGCCCATTGTTTGCTTTTACTTCCTAAAATGTGTCATCATGATCATACCATTAAAGCTGCTGAATATACATGTCAAAAAGATTTGAGACCTCAGTCACGTGATTCACCGTCTGTACTCCCATGCCCCCTACATGATTTCGCCTTTCAGCAAATGAATCATAAGGTTTTTTTCACAGTTCTGTTCTCATTGGTTTATTTATTAATTTTGCTTCATGGCAACACAGCATGATAGACCAAATGAGTTGGAGCTCCACCAGGTTCTTCAATTGCTTACAGAGGGACTTTGTTGATTAGTGCCAATAGCAAAATGAATTTCAGGTGAAATTGGTGAACGGCATGATGACAATGTTTGTGCAGTTCACCATGTAATAACAAGCCTATGGCCAGCCACACAACGTAGCAATTGTGATTCCCCTTGCTCAACTACATTTGGAGTTGGATGTCAAATCCTCTATTCTACATCTTGATGTTACAATCGATGGTGATAAATTTTACTATTGGCTCAAAATACTAGAAGCGTATTTCAAGAAGGAATAAAACCTCCCCAAGCAGCAATAGATTGTGATTGCCAAGGTCCACGTGAATGACCAAGCACGTATGCAATGGATTTCAATATCCAACTAACTGCTTCTACAAAGCAGTAAAACATTCAGAATTGATGACTTCAAATCACTATGTACAAGTGTTATACTTATACCCATTTGGTTGCAAGCAAAACTTGTTGACATGCTAGCTACACCTTCGAGAATTGTCTTGACAAATTATTCAATAGAACATCAAACAATTCAACCTGTTTGCCATCAAGCTAAAAGTCCAAGATTGATATGAGGTACTTCGCAACACAAACTCCTTCCTAGTTTCTTTCCACATTTCCAAAAGTGGTTAAAACTTTTAACATCAGATCTTTGGACCATGTTTTTAGTCTCCTTGGGTGAAAACCAACTATTTGAAAGGACCATCAAAGATCACTCAAGCCTCCATGCCGTCTTCACTAAAAATGGACTCCATGCCTACATCTACTCCCTCTACTAGTATTTCCAACCCTGCCAAGAAGAATGGAAACAATACCCAAAGTGGCTCCACTAAGGGTTCAAACAATGGAAAAAGAACTACTGTAGTTACAAACTTACAAGTGACCTAGACATTCCTTTAAAGTTTTCAAGCCAAGAAAGTGAAGGTCCTTCTCATAGAATGGAAGCCCCAATGAAAATTCTGAAAAACAACAGTCCAATACCAATTAAGCTAATCCAAAGATCCTCATAATAATCAATGATTAGTCTCTGCCAGAAACAAAGAAGCCCTCTTTAAACACAATTTTCAAATCAAGGGCATATTAGTGGAACTAAACATCACAATGACACCCAAATATTTTTAATTTCTCAAAAGTTATAGAAGAAGCTCCAATTTCCAACTAAAATGCGTCTGCATCCATTGCATTCTCCACTGAGCTTTCTTGTGTCAAAGTTGAGGGCAATGTTACTCCACTTGACTCTAACATGATTCTTGGAAAACCCTTGCAATACAACCAAAAGCTTTTTTCAATGGATATCACAAGACTTATCAATTGCATAAGGACAGTCATATGTACAAACTTACAGCTTCTTCTATTAGTACTTTTCTTTTTGGTAGGCAGGCTATCAAACAAATCTATTTGACCAAATCTATGGCTCTTTCTATTATTCAAGAAGACGGGAAAATAAAATTGGCAGGCTCCCTCTTACAATCAAATCACTTTCGGATGTTTATTCAGATGTCTTTGAAGATCTTGGCTTCCCCTGCAGGCTATACAACATGCAATTGGAAATTGATCTTGTTCCAAGTTTTCAACTTCTGAATAGACCATTGTACCACAGCACAAATCTTATAGTTTATAAGAGAAGGCAAGATATAGCCAAGCACCTCTCGGAGCAGTTGACCTCATATTGGGGTGCCAAGGGAGCAGAATGAGCAGCAGTTATGCAACGAGTATTGAGCCCTAAACAGGATAACAATGAAGAAACATTATCCACTTCCAAGAATCAATGACCTCCTGGATCATCTTAAAGGTGGGAGATACTAAAAACATTTGGACTTGGCCTCAAAATATCAA
Source organism: Taxus wallichiana var. yunnanensis (assembly GCA_018340775.1). Taxonomy (NCBI): domain Eukaryota; kingdom Viridiplantae; phylum Streptophyta; class Pinopsida; order Cupressales; family Taxaceae; genus Taxus; species Taxus wallichiana. The sequence continues at coordinate 787,485,577 of CM031235.1, read as the reverse complement.
GTCTACAAAAGTGATGCATAAGCAATCTTGCATCAACCAAAAACATTTAGAGTAGGAATATACAGTTTTTGCATGTTTTTGTTGTTTGGCTTGGTTGTTGTACTTGCAGATCAGTTCATGAGGTTCGCAGTATCTTTCTGATTCTCAAACACTCAACATAAGTTGGCGCAGATGTATATTCAGTGGCTCAGCATTTGAAAACTTGATGCTTGGTTAAATTTATGGCGAAGCTCTAACACATACTATAGTGCTCCACGCCATATTCTAGATGACCTCACGAAACGACCCATCTTTTTAGAACCTACCTCATAGGCATGCTTTTCGAGAGGACCCAAAACACGCTACAGCGCATTTAGGCATCTCATTCCAGGTGAGCATAGCCATCTCATGCCAAATGAACACAGCCATCTCATGCCAGGAGAACATAGCCATCTCGTGCCAGGTGTACACATTCATGTCAACCCAAGAAAGTGAATTACAGAATCAGATTACAGTATACATTCGCGCTTTTCGAGAAAACCCCAAAATATGCTAGAGGGCACTAGGCCATCTTGGGTCAAGTGTATATGCTTACGTCAACCTCGGGAAGTGCAATTCCAAAACAGAATATAGCAGAAGTAACACTTTTTCGTGGAACTCCAAAAATGTGTTTCGGCCACCTGGGGACGTCCTCTCAAGATGTGGCCTGAACAATGCCAAATCTAGGGCTCACAGCAAAACTGTAGATTTGTCAAAGTGACGTGCACCTGTGAGAGATGCCTCATAAGCTAGGGAAGCCTAAAAAATCACAATGGAAGGTGAAACATCTCAGGAATGGAAGCTGAAGAAATTTTTACTTCCATGACAGTTCTTGGGAAATGTCTTGATAAGGAAGAAGTTTTACTTGTGCAGGGTGTTGAATTAGAGAGCTAGGTTTGGCTCAGTTACCTAGAGGATCAGCTTAACTAGTTAGGGGAATTACCTCAACAACTAGAGGTTTGTGGAGATAGATTTATTCTCAAGGCAGTTAGAGAATTGCAAGTAGAGTCATTACAGATTGTGCAGGTCTGAGTAGAGCTGTAGGATTGAGCCATGTCCATGAGTGGCCCGATATTGTAACACTACATATTTCGTAGTCTGTAGGTGTGTGTTTTTTAATTTCCTCGTTGAAAGCAATAAAGAATAAGTCTGTTAGTTTCTGTTTTGTGTGCAGATTGTATGTGTGCACACATTTGGGTGTGTTGAATTCATAGGCTTCATTACATCCTCGGCCATGACTGTATCAGAAAGCCTGCAATAACTGGACAACAATATTGAAAACCGTGTTTGGACTCTACAAGCAGCTAGTCATGCCATTTGGACTGGCCAATGCAACAGCCACTCTCATATGCCTCGCTGATATTTTCGAACCACATCTTAGCATCTTCATCATCATCTATTTAGATGACATGCTGGATATATCAAGACCTAGGGAAATCACATGACATGTGTGCACAGCTTGAGATCATGTGTTGAACTAGAGAAATATGAATCTAAATTCAATGAATTGCATACTTAATGTTCATTCCCATATATGGTTTGCAAC